>KV722336.1:0-388086 GCA_001687445.1 Obba rivulosa
CTACTACTTGTCGTGTTCCCTCTCTTCTCCTCGTTCTCATCCTGATTGCGGCCATCTTCCTCTGACTTCTGTGCTCCTGACTCTATTGATGTATGGCTTAATCGCACCACAATACCCTCTTCATCAGCTTCTGCAGCTTGGGGTCCAGGCGCCACATCTCTTGGGCCCATGGTGTCGCTTTGTCCTTGCACTGTACCCTCTTCAGCCCTGCTATGCTGCATTGCGGCGTTCATGACTGCTGCAGGCGGCAGAAATGAGCCGAACGCCCGCAAGCCAAACTCCCGACAGTACATGTTGCAAACGTGCAGCGACTCGAATTGCTCGAATACCTCGGTGAGGTTCCCAGGACCGAAGTGCTCTGTGTAGTCGCTAATGAAGCATTTCGTTGAGACAATACTACATGCATTATCATGGTTTCTAACATACCGTACATGCGATAGACGCTGCGTAAGCAAGTGAACCCGAGAGATTCATCTCCACAAAACGTTCAACATGTGGACGTATGAGCGCCTCGGGAGCTATGAGCCGGCCAGCTAGTTAGCAGCTAACTATAAGGAACGTGAGACTTTACATACGGCTTGGCTTGTGCTGATTCTTGCCTCGAGCTTAGATAAGTGGCGACAATGGAATTGAAATGTATCCAACATGATCTTAGCACGTCTCGCGTCGTAAGCACGTGACCGCGTCGAGCATCCGGCGAGCGAGTAGACTTAAGCAATGTTGAAACTACCCTAGCATTGAGAATTAAGATTACAGATTGTACCTAAAAATTTTGCATATATTATACACTTGAGATATAACGCCAGATATCATGCAGGTCAAATGGTTGCGTGCGGTATTGCGCCGGGCTAGTGTTGGTGCTCGAGTGTACTCGGGGTCCGTACACATGCCGAACCTCGGCTTACCATATCGGGCTGTGGCGCGATCCATACCCTTAATCCATTCGGTAACGCAGACCCACGCCTCGGGTTGGGACATCCAAGGACATACCCGGGCGCGTTGAAACAAATTCTCGCAGAGATAGCACGATTCCATGGCCTTGTCTCATCGGGAGTCCTCAGTCAACTTCTCAACCATCATTGTCATCAGTGTATGTATACCACACCGGTCGTGCCCAAAATCACATCTACCTCTCGCAGCTCGGTGTCGGTGCCCTTATATGTCCATCTGCGCGCTGCCAAGAGTCCTGTTTTTCCATCGTCGATCTGCCTCAGCCTGGAATCGAACCACAGCAAAGCACAAGCTCACCATTTATGGAACACAGCGGCGAGTGACCGCCGCGACGACTGTCGCGGGACGCGCTCCACAGTACTGTGCCGGCGACGCAAAAGGAAGGCGTTGTAGTGGACCGCACAGTCGACTCGCATCTGCGCAGTGTACTCAAAACCTTCCAGCTCGCTTTCATAGCTTTGCGATCGACCACTTGCGCGTACCAACGTGATTGGTGGATGATCAACGGGCCAGCCCGACCATGTGCAATCAGATCCAGTCCAAGACACATCTGTTGCAGCTGCGGTGGCGTTGACGCGGACGGTGTCACCGAGGTGCGGTGTCAGCATGCATCTGCCAGTGGCGATTGCCGGACGTGCTCTGCTCAAATTGCCTAGCGTCGGACATGTCGAGCACAAATATCCGTGTGAAACACACAGGCCAGAGCGGTCGCCGGTGAGCCTCGGTGAGCCTGCGCAGTTGCTGCATGCGCAGATCGGATCCGGAGTAACAGTTGGCGGTGGCTGCCGGTTCTAATTCCGCGGCGCGATACGAATTTTGGCATCTCGGTGCGATAGCTATCTCATAAGGCATGTTCCATGCAAGCTGACAGGTCCACGGCCCTCAAGTGACAGTGATAGTATACATAATGCCAGCCGGACCGCTCTCCTGCCAGGGCCCGCCCCTCTACCCCCTCATTTACAAACAATCGATATTCTCTATTACAAACGGTCGCCAGCCACAGCCGCCATGGTTGACACGGGTCCTCGTGCCTTCATGGGAAGGTTCTACACACCGAACTAGTAGTTCTCCGTGCTCGTTGTAGCAAGACTCCACGAGAGCGGACATCGAGTTACACGAGTCCGAAGACGCGCGGTCGTATGTGCGTAAGTGCTCCCACCCTCCTGCCCCGAATATCGCATTTCAGGGCCGCAAGCTGTGCCATTGTGTTGCCATGGACGACATGATATGCTGTTGTGAGGCGCAGAGTGCTACTACATTTGCAGCTCTAGGGGAATTGCGAATTGCCTGACGCACCGCGTCCCTGCGCGTGCTGAGTGCTACCCGCCAGTTGGCAAACTACACTTCAAGTCACAATATTGGTACTGTGCTCAGGCGCACCGTTGCTACTGGACAGACCATGACGACGACTGACCTGGTCCGCGCTCATAAGTATTTGGCCTTGAGACTGTGCTGAGTCATCTTCATATATCGTCTGTTCAGTACCTCTTGGGCACTGAACCATGTCACTTGCGCCGTACAGCCAATTAAATGACTGCATAGCACGCCAGTCACGGCTTGGTCCGACTGATGTCGACGAATTGCCAGAGGGACAGGATGCCCTTCGCCATGCCCAGATACCAGAACAAGACTGACAACGGGCCCTCTTCTTTCGTGACATGACCTGGACTTCTGGTATTTCCTTCCCAAGGTGCAACGATTGAACAGTCAATTTGACTGGGGCACGGAGCCAGCGATGTGGCCAGGGAGGACGAGAACTCACCTCCCACCGATGCCAGCAGCTGGATGATCTCCGAGCTGTGCGTCTCGTCTGTCTTTGTAGGGAATATCCTGAATTCGCCGCATCCTCTGTGCGCTCCTGAAGTGCGCGATGCAGCTTGGAATATGAAGGAAGGTACGGGTCGTAATGAAACCGCGGAATGCATGTGTCAGGGGCCGATGGAAAGGAAATTGCAATTGTTCTTCCGAGTTCAAGGCAGATAGATACAGTCGAGGCCAGGGGCTGTATCAGCGTCTCTCGCGCAGATCGTAAATTACTCTACGAGGAGGACACTCGGCAATGCAGAACCTGTCGCCTGGCAAATGGAGAACGGTGGAATCGTTAATGGGACAACCTTCATTTTGTGGACTCGCGCATTTAGTACAAAGCCGGGTGAGAACATGCAAGGCGTTGGATTCTCCAGGAAATATGAAGTTCCCTATTGTCCCCCTTTTCGCGATGTATTAATGAATGGTCAAGGAAGCTCATCGTACCCAAAGGATGCCATGTAGAGAAACGACACGTAACAAATTCGCCCCGGAAGGACTAATATGGTGCAAGGCAAAACCAGACACCATGTTATATGCATATACAATGACACCCACCGGACTAGAGCTTGAAGCAGGAGGATCCGTGGAACAGCAGCTAGTGTCCGGCATGAATAAGAAAGCTGAGTTTAAGGGAAACTCCAGAGAAGTGGATGCGCCATCCAATCAACGTCTGGGAGAAATACAAAGGCTCCCAGCGTGGTGACGACAATAGTCCTGGGTTCGTCCCGCAGCTCCGATACATCTTGGATGAGCTGAGCAATCTCACCCGGTGGTCGAAGGGTATCCATAAATTCAGCCTGGAAGTTCAATATGGAGTAATTGGCCATTTGGTGGATCTCAAAGTCCGTGTCCTGATCCAACTTGTTCACGGTGTAGATGCAATGCCCCCCTTGCGCTGTGCATTCATGCAAATAAAATCAGTTGAGATCTCAGCACGTGTACGGGAGTCGTAACCCGTAGACGAGGAAGTTAGACAAACGCCCCTTGCTCCCCTCCCTCGACACGTCACGTGAATATACAAATATTTGTTCCTGGTGGCTGAGACGCAGATTTCAGCGCTTGAGTGCCTTTCCCGCGCAAGACAGTTGCGAGCAATGATGCGATATACGAAAGTAATTCCCCAGGGTCTCCCTGAACTCTAAAAATGCGGAAGTCGATGTGTGCACAACAGAAGAACGCGATAGAAGAATGAGATAAAAATACTTTCTCTGGAATCGAACCCCGACATAGTACTTAGGGTAGTGGGCTTTAACCACTAATCTTAGATACACGAAAAATAGGTGCGTTGTTTTCAATCAGGGTTTGCTTATTGAGACACTTAGTGAGCAAACGGCGTCACGGAGGCTCTCGATGAAGCCCTAACCGAATCCCAACCTAACCTAGCCATCGAATAACCCGAACATTAATACAGCCTCAAAACCCGTTGAAATGAATTCTAAAGAATTCTAAAGACTGTTAATTGCGGCGTTCATTGGCGCTAAAACTCGTCCGGCTGCCAAGAACGAATATTTGTACATGTGCACGTGACGTGTCGAGGGAGGGGGCGACACGCCGGGATTTGGTTAGAGAATGAGATGAAGTAAATACATATTTTGTGCATGGTTATAGGCACGCTAGAAATGAAGCTAGAATAACTTTTTGGGCGCCAAAGCAGTTTATTTTCTCTAAGTCGCAATATTTCCGTTTCTGTGAGCCACAGAAAGATGATCGGGCACTCACATCATTTTTCTATGGCTCACAGAAACGGAGATATTTTGACTTACAGAAAATAAACTACTCTGACGCCCAAAAATGTTATTCTAATTCCATTTCTAGCGTGCCTATAGAGGCCTATAACGGTACACAGAATATTCATTTGTTTATCCTATTCTCTAACCATTTCTAGATGTCCAAAAAATTTCAAAATCCCGGCGTGCGAGCTGGGAACGCTAGTTAGACAGCGGTGAGTCTTTGGCATAGTGTCCGAGCTCAGATTTATTGCGATTCCCAGATAGAAGCTGGGGCACCCAAGCCATGTGCTCTGCCCTATCGCATTGTATCAAGAGCATGGGGCTCGCCGGCGAGCATATCACGAACTTTGCGTGAGGAACTCACCCGCAGCGTACTCTGAGTTCGCTATCACACATTCTCCCGTTCCCTGCACGTCCTACATATCTTCCTCGTATCTTGCGCCCGCCAAGTCGTGCACAGCTCGTCGTGCACATCAGTATCCGGGCCCGGGGTGTACGAGCGCGATACAGGAGCTCCTTCAAGCGCGGTCATCTGGAAGACTGGTGATACACTAACTTCAACGTCTATCAGTCACTATCGGATGGCTTAGGATCTATATGACGCACCCTGTCCTTGTCCTTGGTGAGTGTTACTGGCGGTATCGGTCTCGTTTGCAACGACTGACCTGGTCTGTGTTCATGAGCATTTGCGCTTGAGGCCGGACTGGGTCATCTTCATATATGGTCTGTTTAATACCTCTTGGGCACTGAACTATGTCACTTGGGCCGTGCAGCCAATCAAATGACTGCATAGCATGCCAGTCACTATCTGGTCCCACTGATGCCGGCGAATCGCCTGACTCGTATAGACCATTCCAAGGCACCGCAGTGTAGAGGTCGGGGAGCTCCAGAGCAGAAGGAGGAGATGACACGAAGGTCATTCCCTGCCCATTTAGTGCCGTATTCGTGCCCCACCTTATCAGCGACATCCACTTCACAGTATCAAATACACTAACTAGCGATGGACCGGGAACCTCCTGAGGTTCCCGTGGTGGCGACCCGGTGGTGCTAGCGTTCTGCATGCTCTCCTTGCGCGCGAGTTCCCGTATTTCGGCGATGGAGAAACCTACTGTTTGAGCCACCGGCGTGGTACCCGCTGGGACCGGGACCGGCGCGAGAGCTCGCAAGTGTCCCGTCGACGTGGATGCTAACTTGCCAGATTCGCCCGCTATCGCCGGGTCGATGGGTGACCTTGAACCCACTCTTCGAGCCATCCGATGTTACTGAGTCGGCGGAGCCTCCCGCCAGCCTCTGTATGCAACGATCCTCCTCATCATGGGTATCCGAATGTGCCAAGTCTGAAACGGGAGGTAAGGACAACAACCCGGGTCCTTGCTGAGGCTTTCGCGTCTTTGTCGCATTGAGTTAGCAGTCTCCGCCTATATAAAATGAATTACACTGACCGACGGCGTCTGGACCACTGTAATGAACTCCATATATAGCGCCGGAACCAATGTCGACGGACTTCGACATTGTGGCCTTTTGGTCCAGTTGATAGCACGTCCCAGTTCCGGGGGCCGTGGCCGTTACAACCACCGCTTCGCTTGATTTCGCATTTGTCGGAGGAGGAGCATACCGTCCCCTCCTCTTTAGTGAAATCATGTGTACTTTTGGTATTTCCTCCTCAAAGCGCAACGATTAAACTGCTGGAGTGGTGCCCGCCGGTACTGCGGCTGGCGCTATATGCCGATAGCGCAATGATTTTGCCCCCAATCGAGAGGGCATTGATGTCGCAGGGGCCTTTGGCATCTCACCTTCGTTAGTGATTCCCGGGGGAGGAAAGGAGAGAGTAAAGGAGACGAGTGCAGAGTGTGGCGGATAGAACAATGAACATGGATCAGTACTTCTGAGGAATAGTCGTATTTGGTACTCGATATGCACCAGCGCGCTACGTGCAAATGCCTCCGAGATCCCAGTGCGATTTTATACCTCCAGTCGTGCTTTGTTCATAACATTGTCCAATGTGCGCGTGTTTCTTCTATAACGGTGAGTCGATGTGCGTTGAGTTAACCCTGATGACAAGCGCGGCGGGAAGGACTTCTGAAGTAGTCCAGGGGTCAGTCATGCTTGGAAGAGGTCAAATAGCAATCCATTAAGCAACGACTATAATCTCGATGACAGTATACACATTAGCCTCGAGGAGGTTCAGTAAAGGTAACAATTCCTCCGTAATCTTACAAGTCTAGTACAGAGGTCCAGATATCTCACCGTCCGGTGTTTTTGTAGTGAGGTATCCTGGTTAGATGTGACCGAGATCGCGAACGTTGATTACGAACAGATGAGACACGGCGTGGTCCCGTTACACGTAGAGATGTGCTCGGGCTCCCTGAGTCATATAAGAGCCCTGGATGTAGACTGGAGTCGTCAGGTAAAGCCCGCCTTCTGCACAGTAGCAGGAGTAATTGCCCACCACAACGCCGGGATATTGCCGCGACATCACAAAATATCTGTGACAGACTCGAGGAGGACTTTCGGCTTCATCAATAGATTCCGCGTCAACACAGGTTCCGCAGCCCTATCCAAGACAGCGCTGCCGTTCGAGCGGTAACCGTTGACCAACCCGTTTTCTCGAGAAGATGCTTCGCCATCCTCGGCCGCCGACTCCTCCTTCCTCACGCAGACAAGCCCGAATTCCAGCGTGCATAGGACTCTGCTCCGCTCCGAGGCAGGACATCCGGCGTATACGTTCTCCATGGACGCCCAATCGAACCACCTCTCCGGTTCCTTCTCCAGCTCCTTTCGCCTGGTCCCTCTTGGCGGTATCCAAGTGACCTGGAACACACCACTCATCACGCCCTCTTTCACCGCGCCCGCGATTCGCTCCGCACTCTGTCCGATGCGCGCAAGCGCAGCCCCGAAACGCGCGCGCAGAGGCTCGCGGTGGACCCCCCGAGAATCGGTGCAGCCCGAAATAGCGAGTACGGCGAGCAGGCCCCGCAGATTCGTGTCGATGAGATTTTGAAAGGGAGATGAAGATGCTGCTTGGCCGGGAACGTATACGGGGAGCACAGCCCGTGCGTGGGTGTAAGTCAAGGCACGCCAGCGCGATGTGGTAGGCTGTGGCTCTGAATGGTTCAAAGGTTAACGGTTGCAAGACAACTGCCAGAGACGTGGCTCACCTGCGCGGTGCATATGCTCAAATATCCCACTCAGGAACTGGTCAACGTCCGCCGGTAGCCCGAAGCAAAACGCGTCCAGGACCTTCCCTACACAGGATACCTCCCATGCCTGGATTGCAAACTGGACCAATGTAGGATCCGCCATATGGTCGCGTGTCGCAAGCAGGTTCGTCATCACCGGCCCCAGCGCATTGTTCACCAGCTCGCGATCGGAGTGGCGCGTGAGGTCGACACGGCGGTCGAGGGAGGATGAGAACTCGTCCGCCACTGATGCTGCCAGCTGGACGATCTCCGAGTTGAGGTCATGCAGCGCTTGGATGAGCTGTGCGCCAGACCACTCGTCTGTCTTGCTGAGGAACGTCCTGAGACTCGCCACCTCCTCCGTTCGCTCCTGAAGTGTGCGATGCACCATGGAATACGAAGAAAAGAGCGAATCATAAGACGTTCGCAGAGTGCCTGTGTCGGGGGCCAGTGGAAATTGCACCTGCTCTTCTGGGCGCAAGGCAGACACAGGCGATGCCAGGAGATTGTAGGTCACGAGTGTTTCTCGCGCAGATCGCAAGTCACTCTCCAGGGAAGACACCCGCTGCTGCAGGGCAGCATTTTCGCGCTCCAGGGCTTGGATGCGCTGGCGATCTTTCTCGCGCTCCTGTGCCGCGGGGGGAGCACGGTCGCGAACCGACTCGCGTCGATCCCTGTCCCTGTCTCTGGTGGCCTCACGACGTAAATCCGTCGCCTGGTAGCCCCGGTGAGTGGGCAGCGAGGAAGTCGACGTGATATGCACGGAATAACCGTCGTCGGACAGGGTGTACGGGGCCTCCAGATCGTCAGATAATCGCACTGGGGGCAGAATCCAATCGAGGA
Source organism: Obba rivulosa (assembly GCA_001687445.1). NCBI lineage: Eukaryota > Fungi > Basidiomycota > Agaricomycetes > Polyporales > Gelatoporiaceae > Obba > Obba rivulosa. The sequence goes on from KV722336.1 coordinate 8,513, forward strand.
AGCTCCAAAATGAGTTCATCAGAGTTCAGCGGTGTTTTCATGCGTCAGCGGTATTGTGCAATGAGGCATGCACGACTCGTGTTCATGGGAGTGTTCTGGGCAACTGGCGGTTCCAGGACTCGGCAAGAGGTGTACAGGAACTGGAATTAGGCTGTTAGATAAGAAGATAATCGCTGGAATCCGTATGGAAGACTGGTAGAAGAGAACACACCTCTGTAGAGCCCCGAAATGGCGCATCCTCGCGCTTGCAACGTGAAAATCTCGAGGACCTAATTTGACACTGGACGCCCACGGTCAAACGCCCATCAAACGCCCACTCATACGGAGCATGACTTAGTAGTTATGATATGCTATTTCTGATGTGGTGGGGATAGCACAGACTGACCGACGAGTAGTAGGTTTTGTTGGAAGACGTAGACGACCGTTCGCGGAATCTCGAGTTACCGCCACAACATATCGCGCTCATGCCGATCACGATCACGACAAACGAGTCGGGGTAAAACCTATTGTATTACCAACTACGTATGTACTGACATTATCGTCACAGTAGATTTGAATCATGCCTTCATATATGTCAAGTTCAGGCAACAGCCCGAGCAAGAGTTCCGCAAACAAGCGTACTGACTGTTACCTCGAGTCCACTACAGAATTGCACGTCCTCATAATTCGCGCAAATGCTACGTGACAGCCTGAGCTATACAGCGTGGACCTGGCAGCAGACTTCTACATACTACTGGAACTCTCTTTCACCAACTGCCGTGTATGCTACACCTCTCAGGTTCCAGTCTACATCCAGCCGTTGCATTTCACCTCTCTCGTCCACCGCTCTGCTCCAGACCTTCCCTCGTTCTGGGTGTCCCTCCGGTAACGCGATGGTCGCCTCCCACAGTGTCCAGCTCCATCTACCTTCTTGATATGTAATTCTGGCAGGCTGCCACGACTTTCCTTCGTCGATGCTGACGTCGACTCTTGCGACCTGCCCTGTCTCACCGGATATTGCATAACCTTTGACATACAGGACTCTTGGTGCGACAATACGGGCGATTGCGATAGCCGAGTTAAGAGGCATCGCTTGCAATGCGGGAACCTTCGACCACCAATCCTCTCTGTTGGCTTGATCGTGCTTCTCAACCTGGAAATGGGATAAATGGCTCTGACTGATCATCGGAAGGGAACAAATGATTGACGGACCTGGGGTGGAAGCACCTTGTAATCCTTCTGCTGATAGAAGTTCTCGCTCTCCCCCTCGGAGACCGTGATTCGGTCCACCCACTTGACCCAGCGTACGCCACTGTATCCCGGTATTACGGCTCGTAGGGGAAACCCATGATCTGGGGAGAGTGGCTTTCCATTCATCTGACATATATCCGGCATGAGGTCTCCACTGTGAGACGGAAACAACCCTTGCTTACCTCAAACGCAAGCAGTACTCCCCCGTTATCGTCCATGGCCTTCTCCAGTGGTATCGAAGCTCCAAACCAGTCGTCCTCCTCGCATGCGGTGACGTGTGATGCGAAGCAGAGGTGCAGTTGCGATGTTGGTGACTGAATACCGTTTGCCTTGGCGTTGGGAGACGTAATGCCGGCGTGTAGCAGCACATCCCGTACGCTGACTCCTCCCCATCGTACATTGCAGATAGTGGCCTCTTCCCACTTGATTCCATCCACATCTTTGTGCTTCTTCTCTACCATGGTTTTGCGCCTGTTGCCTGCACACTGGCCGGAGAAATACATTTCAGCCGTGCTTCAGATGTCATAGCACGTCACGTACTTGCAATGCAGCCACGACCTCCCTACGTTCGAACTTATCTTTCAGTTCCTTAGTCGTTAGCTGGAGCTTATTCTGCACGAGCCCGTCGATCTTCACAGTTAGGTCCTCGCCGAGAGGCTTGATAGGAGCTGAACGACGTGATGTGACTTCGCGCCCGTACGAGAGCAGGATACTCACAATGATTACGGCAGTACACGAGTTCCTCCGGCGTGATGTTATGCTGGACTAGCTTGTCGAGCTCAGGCTCCGCATTCCATGGTTTCTCGGCTCGGGCTATCAGCTGTACGGAATGCTGAGGCTCATTGGAGAAGTCCATCGATACGCAATGAAATGAAGGTCCTGTTGTTGGCTGGCATAAGATATGTCAGTTTCTGAGAGCTTATATTGTTCCGCCTCAACAGGGGCAAGATGTGGGTCATGTTGTAGCCCAGGCAGTATTCTAACGTCATTGGTTTGGATACTTAGATTCCCTCGAACGGGACCAGATCCACAGGCGGCGCACGTGTTATTTCCTATAAAAACTCGAAGATTGATAAGATATCGAATGGCTGTCTCATGCCCACCGTCATACATACTGCTCAAATACTGTAAAAATGTGTAACGAGGGGCCGACATAGGAAATACGATACTTGCATTCTACGTACGAATGATGCATGCATGACTATTGTACAAACATCCAGATGAAAGGTGTATGTGTGGGTGCAGACGCGAATGCGCGTATGAAGTTGAGAATGTAGTCCGCTGTAATACCCGAAAAAACCAACACTTCTGTAGCACACCAAAGCACCAAAATTGATCATCAGTGAGAATGACCGCTGAACAGGTCTTCTGGGCGACTATCGCATAGGCCCGGGGCAGCCGGGGCGGCCGGCTCTGGAGCCATCATTAACTGCGAGGAGAATGTGAGTAACTTGCGTGTTGCACTCATGGAATGACATACCTTAACGGTCTGTACGGTAGTATAGATTGCCGCAAGCATGCCGAAGATCATCAATGCAATGTCTTGGATCTTCTCCCTCCGAGTACGCGCACACGCCTTGTAGTGAAGCATGGCCGGGTATACATAGCACAGTGGGACACTGCAAATCAATCAGCTCACATCATCCGAGCAAGGTTCGACCGATGCAGACGACGTACCATGCGAAGCTGCCGATGAACGAGACAAATTTGTCTAAGTCTGACGCGCCTACCCAGCTGATGACGGCGCAGAAGACGACGATAGCCGAGCGGAACGCGTTCTTGAGCCATTTGACGCGCATGTTTCCCTTGCCGCTGTGCTGGAATATCCCCTGCTCCATGATGCGCACCGCTGGGAAGAGCTGCAGGGGCACAGACAGCAGGATCGCAAGCGAGTACAAGAATTGGACCTATGCAGCGTTATCGGAGTGAGATCCACATAAGTTGCATCGTGAACGACACAAGGCATACCACTTGAGTGAATTTGCTCGTCATATCCAGGTTCACGATGACGACTGTCTTCACGTCTGCACCGAATGTGAGGTATGACATGACACCGGCGCCGCAGAACATGACTGTCGCCCGCTTCAGTATATAATGGCTCAGCTGTAAGCATTGGGCTTACCCATGAGGAGAAGCATGACACCGGACAGGACCGCAGGGAACTTGCGAGGCTCCCGCATCGCGTCAGTGATTGGGATGACCTACGGCGCAGCTCAGCTCGAATTCTTCAAGGGAGAAGAGATTGAAACAGGACATACCAGTCCAATGCCTTCGAACGAGAAGACCGCCGTACTGTGATGAAGTGCTATGTCATTACGGCATCCCACAGAAGTCATTCGGCTCACTCACCCAATCAACAGAGGCCAATCCTTCGAATTAAACAACTCAACATGCGAGATACCGCGCCGACCCATAATCGCAGCTTCGCTTCCAAAGATATAGATCAAGCCGGCGAGAATGAACACGTCCGCAACAAGCGCGGTCGTGCTCAGCCGTGCCAAGTTGCGCACGAGCGCGAGAGGGAGGAAGATGATGAGCTGCAGGGCGATGAAATATTGGATCCCGAGTGCAGTGGCGCAGTTTGTGATCGCAAGGGTGAACGCCTGGAGGTTCTCCGAGACGAAGATGATGTACGCCGAAACAAACCCTAGCTGCGACACGACAATCGAAGTGAGGATAGCGTAACGCATCCAAGGACCGTACAGGGCGCCGCCGATGTCTGTAAAAGTATAATCACATTCAGCCCACCCTGAGACGAAAAGAAACCCTGCGTACCGCCAAAGCTTCCTGAAACGACGAACTTCGTCTTGACCAGAAGTAGGAAGGAATAAAGAGAGATGAGGGCAATGAATGTCAGAACTGCACTTGAGAATAAGATACCGCCGTTGAAAAATCTATCAACAGAAATGCTCAGATGCATGACCCCTAGGGATTAACTACACGACGACGTACGCTTTCCCCAAGAACAGAATCCCCGTGCCAACAAACGACTTAAGTAACTACATATTCCAATGAGCTATTATTTAGCTTCAATAATACGAGGTAACATACCATGAGCACCGCCTGTGTCACTGTCGCATCGCCGTGTGGGCCGACACTCGCAGCACGCCGTCTTCGCGACACGGACCGTTGGCGTCCGAGTAGCGGTTCCCTCTCTGTGCCTTTGTGCACGTCCGTAACCTCCGTCGGAAGCGGGGCAGCTGGTATCCTGGCGCCTGACGGTATTGGAACGGCGCCGCCAGGAATGTGCACTGGCTCATGGACTTGCGCCTCCTCGTCCTCCGCGTACTCCTCGTCTTCTTCCTCCTCTTCAAGGTCCTCGCCAGCCTATACATAAAGTAAGACGTGTTTCTGCGAGTAGGTTTGTTTATGCTTACAAAATGACCAAATAGATAGAGGAACTCAATGAAGTTGCGCGAGACAGACGGCGGGTCATTCCCTGCTGCATGCGCGCGCCTGAAGAGGAAATGCCGGCGGAATCCGCCTGGTTCACGAAGGTGAGCAATAGTTGAATGTGGTGTAGACACAGTTGAACCGGCGAAAGACGCAGCACGCGGGCGTGCTTGACGGACGCGGTCGGCGTGCCACTTGTAAATGTTATGCCTGTGTCAAAGCGACTGTCAGTATTACATGAATATGTGGGGCGAGGTCCGGATAGAATACTGTCGGAACATAATCCTCAGACTATCAGAGGCAAAGACTATCCGAAATAACAACGGCTAACTGTTGCGCGATGGTTTTAGCAGACACTGACGTACAGCACTGACGCTTGCTTAAAACTGAATCCATTCAGGAAATGCATGTACGACGGATAGTCTCTGCCTCTGATATCACGGGGTTGTTCATGACCAAACTTGGTGACTGCCCTAAACGTGCTTAGCGGTCTGCATCTTGTGAAGGCGGCCCAGGGCACCACGAGGATCTCCCCCGGAAGCAAGTTATATACGAACGTAATGACGCGAGAAGACTCACGTCACATCGGCACCGGGTGCATTGTACGGTACGGGGAAGGGGTTGACATCCTGTCGCTGTGCGCGCATCTGAGACGTCGACGAGCGCTTGCTTAATCCGCCGCCCTCGCTGCCTGGGCTATCAAAGCCGCCAGACTGTCGTGCAGGTGTTGGGATGGGTGTCGGCGTTGTGGTACCATTCCGTTGGCGCTCTTCACGAGAGACGAGATGCCGTCTAAGGATGCGAGCTTGCTCTTCGTCTGGGAGCTCATCTGTTGTCGCCGCTTCTTGTGTGCTAGCACCGGACATAGGTTTCCACGCGCTCAGACCGCTGATTGGACGCGGCGTGGACGGTGAGCCGCTGATAGGTGCAATGTTGAGTAGGGGGGAGCTTCCAATAGCATCGGGCGTTCCGTGTGCGCGACGCAAAGGAACATTAGGCGGTGGGGGAGTGCCAGAGTATTGTGCACGCAGTGCCCGTGCACTTGGAGAACCAGAAACAGGGAAGGAACGGCTGGGAGGCGTGCCAGGAAGATCGGCGGGCCGTCTACGAGGACTTGTAATATTGACCGGTTTCGAAGGGGGTGTCATCGAGTATGAATTGAAGCACAGATAGGTAGAAAGACGAAAGACACCCAGAACCAAATGTCGAAAGCGCAGTCCCGAGAGATAGAGATATTTATATGAGTCGAAGCAGACGCAGAGTCCCGGCCGCGTTGGAGGAGGGACCCTCTTACGGCGCGGGGCCGCCACGTGCAGAGGGGTGACCTTGGGCGCTAATGGACCTGAGTAACGCTCACTTGTTTTGTTCTCTTACGTTCACTAGGTTCATCACACTCCTCGCCCGGGGCTGTTTAAACAGAGATCCAGTAGTCTGACACACAGAAATGAGTGTAAGCATGAGGTCTCGTGAAAGATAGCGCCAAACTAATCCATCTCTCCCGGTAGGATCTTGAGCGTGAGGTCTTCGGAGGCTCCGACTCGGAGCTCTCCAGCGCTGAGGAAGGTGCGTAGGTGGCATCTCGAGAAAGAGTCCACTTTAACCCTGCGCTCCGCTGCAGACATCCCGCAGCAGCGGCCGAGGAAAGAGTCCCCCGTCGAGGACGAATCATCCGCCGACTCTGGCGACGAATACGTGCAAAAGAAGCCCGCAAAGGCACCACGGAGGCGCAAAGCGCGCAGAGGCGACGATGACGGAGAGCGGAAGCCTGCGCAGCGCAAGCGGAAGAGGAAACAGCCTGAAGAGGTGGACCTGAGCCAGCTACCTCCTGAGGAAGCGAGAAAGATAAGGCTCGACTCGCAAATTGAGGCCATTCTCAAGTCTAAGAAGAGCTCAAGGCCGAGGAGGAAGAAGAAGGATGCAGAGGAGGAACTCGACAGATACGCCGATGAAGAGGTTTCTCGCCTCCGGGAGGCTATGCTCGCGGCAGCTGCAGACGATGAGCAGGCCAATCGCGAGAAACTGCCGGCTACAGCTAAGTTGCGGTTATTGCCGCAAGTTATGGAGGTTCTACGCAAGTATGTTTCTACCTATTCGCACCCTGAGTAAGCCTCTAATCACTGATATGCCATGTCAGAACCGCGCTTGCTCAGTCTATTATCGACAACAACCTTCTAGAAGGCGTCCGTCGGTGGCTGGAACCTCTGCCAGACAAGTCGCTCCCCGCGCTGGATATCCAGAAGGAGTTCTTCCCTATTCTGAAGAAGATGGAGTTCATCGACACGAACGTACTAAAGGAGTCGCGGTTGGGGCGAGTGGTGATCTTCTACACCAAGTGCAAGCGCGTTACGCCTGACATCGTGCGGCTGGCAAACGACCTCGTCTCGGCGTGGTCGCGGCCGATCATCAAGCGCAGTGCCTCGTACCGAGATCGCATCATTCCAACCGCTGCCTCCGGCGACGGAGAGGCCGGGCGCGGCGGCGAGCGGCTTAATGCGATCCTTGCGCGCGCGAAGGAGAGCGAGAAGAACCGGGTGCGGAAGAACGCGGTGATGATCCCGCAGCGCGAGCTCGGGAGCTACACCGTCGCGCCCAAGTACAACGCAGGCATTATGAAGAACAATATGAGCGTTGATGTGGACATCGAGCGGAGGAAGAAGAACGCAGAGAGGTTGAGGACCCTGACGAGGAGGATCGGGACGAAGACGTGAAGGATTGTTACGCGGTCTCCTGGCTACCTATTTTCTCCGTTGTACTTCTTGTTGTAAAGTTTAATGGTTGATTTCTGCTTGGATTTTGGAGGGGGGAGCTATTGTCGTGACCTTGTGCTGAGTATCTGTGGTAACCGGTGAATAGGCGCTCAGGTTTGTTCTGCGGTCCTATTTAGCTCCCACAGCGACATTGGTAGAAATCGCTCCGGTCAAAGTTCTGCTAGAATGATCTCAACTATCAGCCTAGCTTGTATTGCTACTTCGCTTGCAATCGGATCCCTAGACGCGGAACCATGAGTACAAGCTGGCGTGGGCGTGCCAAGCCCGAGCCAATCGACTCTTGGAATTCTCGTTTAGATCCTCTGTGTAACTACTCTCTGTCATCCAAGTTCGACCACCCCCCACCCCTGACGAGAAGAGGACGAATCACTCTTTGTGTATGCTGGTCTAGTTGGCTGTTCCTTTGGAAATGGCAGACGTTGCGCGATTGCTCACATGTGGCCTGGAAATTTGATTAGTTGGTGTAAGAATGTGATCCTCGTGTTGTCGTTGGATTATAGACTGCTTTGTTCTCTCTATGTCTCTCGTGACAACCACAATAGTATGTGCATTCCTCTGCATCTCATCCATTTCTGCATAGGTAGTGCTCGAACTAACTCGCTCATTGGACAGGATGCACCGCTAAATCCGTCTGCAAGACGAGATAAGCCAAATAACCGCACAATTCTCCTTCTTCACACGAATGCCCGTCATGATTGCTTTGAGATCGTCATCTAGCGACGAAACTAAAGATCTAGATCGGTCAGCTTCACACCTGTGGTCTCCCTGTGGTACCTCGCCGCAGAGGAATCTTGTCTGCGATAGTTAGCTTTGCCACCCCGAGCAGTAAGTTCTATGCATTGACTTCTCTATAAACTTCGCGCATTTGTGCCGGCAGCGGTCATTTCTCATGATATCAGTGATTGACACGCTTTTGCAATATCTACTGAACCTCTTCAAAGACAAGGTCGTGAGTTAATCACTCAGTCTATCCCTCCGGTGAGAAGAAAACAGGAATTCACGCATGTTTTCAACCAGGTGAATCAGGTGATACCGCGTACAAATTGGGTGTCACTTTACAATCCGTGAATCTCGCACGCTTAGGAAGTTTCCCGGTCCTTTCAAACTGTGATAACCTAGCCGGCTCAAAAACGCGTTTAATGCGGGCCATGCACTCTGAACAAGGAGGATTCCGGTTTCAGAGCACGCGAGACCCATTCCGGCCGCCTCGTCACGACATGCTGTTCCCGAGCCTCAGTCTTCTTCTGTGACGCCGTTTCCCTCTTTGCTACCCGTCCTGTAATCTCCGTGTGATCTGCCAGAAAGCAATGTATCCGAGGGCCGGCTGACTGTCATTCCCAGGTGCATCAAACTTCCCTTATGTCAAAGGAGAGTTCCGAAGCAGCTCACTTCGGCCTCTTCGACGGCACGTTCATCATTTGGAATGCTACGAGCAAACGGTTATTCGGAGGTGCGTCGGGCAAGAGATACCTCGAAATAACATGTCTCTCTTTTGGGCATCGGGCGATTGTTTATGCAATTTTTTGCAGACGCGTACGGCCTTGAATCTGTAAGCAGACTTCCCGGATAGAAGTCAGAATTCTTGCCGATAGAGTCAGCGTGACGGCCATGATCCGTGCTCCGATGATCCTCTTATCGAAAACGAGCTTTCCGGCATGCGAACATCGAGCCCGGAGTACGGCGAAGCGCTGCGGAACGGCTCACCGCACGCTCTTCAAAATGTGTTGCTTTCTGGCTCACTTGCTTGGAAATGCTCGCGGACGATTATCCTCTCCGTCGACCCAGCATGTAAATGAGTCTCAAGACATCCACGGTATGTGCAGCTTGACAAGCGGTCGGACTGGGGGAATTTCTACCATATTATCCGCGCCGAGGCGCCCCATTTCAAAGCGTGGCCATTCGGTGGCTTTCCCCTGTGATCCCCGGCCCTTGCCACATCTTTCTATAGCTAGCAGCTGGGTGACAGATGCAATGTTGCTGTGCACATGTGAATTGTATTACTTAGTTGTATTCGATCGTGACATGCCCCACTTCGTTCACCACGTTGATGTAGCGCTGTCTCATATACGATCCCATATCTCTTATCCCCTCTCTCCCTCTTCCCGCCCCCACCGCATCGCTCGCTCAGTGAGTAAGACACTCTGGGCGCCGTCTGTATCTGGCTCGATGCAAAGGCCGCATACGGTTGCCGACTTGGTCGCGAGATCATGATACGTAATCTGCTGCGATCGCCACGTCCGACTGCCCTGGGAGGTTGCCCTCTCCTCCCTCTCACTGCAACCGCAACGCACTTGGGACACGGTGTGTGGATTATTTGAGCCCTGGCGAGAAAGAGAGTTGCTAGAGAGCGACCGGGTCTCGATATACGACGATTCGTCCGATTTCCATGGCGTAAGTCCTCTCACATCATTTCTGAAGCGCTGACCCCTGCCCTCCTCAGCTTCACGACAATCGCTGAATACGGCCTCCTTGCTTCTCTGCATTTTGCACCAAGTGGACAACAGCTACGAGATCAATGACAACGGAATAATGAGTAGACGTAGGAGATACATCCGTCGGACTCGAGTATTCGGGCTTGATCAGATCCATACCCGCCTAGACCTTCAAGTTTCCGACCGTAGGCTGCTATTTTGGACGCGTTTGACGGGATTCGTGGCGGCTCTGGGGTGCTTGCCAGCGTGCAGGATATCGCAAGGCGCGTCTGTGGCGATGTTGAATCGCGAAATGACCGGCCCTAAAGCGGAAACGTGGCTGTGGTTCTCCTTTCGGCTAGTACGTAAGCGATCAGACCGTGCTCTTACTCCTTCCCCCATTGTCCGTACTCTATCTCCCGCCTTTTCTGTCGTTCTCTCCTTTTACATAGGCCAAGTTAGGACAGTATGCAAGGACGGCCGTCTGCCGCCGTCGCGCCGCTCTCTGTTTCGATCCCTCAGGCTCCGCTCTCAAACCCTAGATCATCCCAGTTATCCAACATCTCGTCTCCACATACACCTCCAAATAAGCTATCGCCTCTCCCGCTGTTTTCGTCAAACGCGAACAACAGGAAAAGCACCGATAGCTGGAATAGCTCAAACTATGATGGAGACGATACGGAATGGGAGTGGACGCCAGAACAGACGCGGTTTCTATCAAGGGTATGTCGCCCGTCGATCATGATCGTCTACCGCGCTTACATGCCGACGCGATCGCCAACGTGCTCTCTATACTCTTCTTTGGCGCTGCGCAGACTCTGGACGCTCTTCCCGCGCACCTTCTGACCCCGTTCAACGGCCCTGTGCCGCCCTCGAACCTGCTCGATAAGATCGCCCGCAACGTATCACAGGCCAAAGGCCCTCTGGAATGGCCCCACTCGGTACGCGCAACACGCGCAAAGATCGTCGAGCTCGCTCGTCTCCGCGCAAAGGAGGCGGCGAACGGGACAGATAGTGACACTATAGCAGAAGAAGAGTGCTCCGATTCACGCGACGTGCTACAGCAGACTACAAATACAGGTCCACGGCGGCCATTGTATAGGCAGTCCAGTATGGACTTCATGCAGACCGCAAAGCAGGATTTGAAGGACAACGACAGTATCAGCCGGTAAGTTGCCCGCAAGCTCTAAGTTCTTGATCGTCATCAACATGCCACCTAGTCTATCGCGCCGTTTACAACGCACGGAATGTATGATTCAACACCCATATGCATATTCCTCGAGTCACTTATCCTCGCCCCGTCTCGATCTTCCTGATCGAGCGCCATTCCTTGCCTCTATGATCACTTCGACACCCAGCTCCTCGACTTTGAACTCCAGTATATCGGGCTCTCGCCTGCCACGCTTACGGAGATCCCAGTCTTCTATGTCCAATTCATCGGATTCCTATGTTGCCCCCGCTGTGGATCCCCGCGTGCAACGCATCAAGCGCACCGAGTCCTTCGGTGGAGCCTTGCTCTATGGGCCGGGCTCGCTCAAGCGAGCCCCCTCATTCGGTGCCACGTCACGACGCAGCTCTGGAGCCATGAGCATTGACTTGAACGGTAAAGAGTCCGATGTCACATCTTCTGATGAAGAAGAGAAGCTCAGGAGCATCAAAGCGAAGCGGGCGCGGGTGAAGGCAATCTCCCCCACTCCCCCTGCCTCACCGACCATCGCCTTTGAGAAACCTCAAACTCCCAGGAAGGCTCCCGCTCAACCACCGCGCACGCCTGTAAAGGCTGCCGCCGACTCTCCCCGCCGCATTCTCCGACCTAGGGCTAACTTGCAACGGAACCCGAGCATTCTGGGTCCCGAACTACCTCAGGCTCAGCCGGTCGTTGAGATACCTGCTTCCCCCCGACCTCCTACTCGCTCGGGAGGTCATAGGGCTCGTAAGACCCCGAAGACCATCGAGTGCCCCGGTCCCATCACCAACCCGGCTCCCACGCCCTCGCAGAACTCCCCCGTCACTACGCAGACCCCTCAATCTAAGGGCCTCCGACGTGTCAAGGGCTCGAAACTGCCCCAGCGTCATCTGGCGAGGAAGATCTCCTTCGGAAGCCTAAAGACACCACAGGACGAAGAGAACACCGGACCCGGCCTTGGCGCTGGGTTCGGCCTTGGCAGTGCGTTCCAGATGCAGTGAACGTAGCTGGTGTCCCTGCTATTTAGTCTCTTCCCCCGCCTGGGCATCCTATGATTTGGCCACCCATATACTTACGCATTCGTTCGCCGACAATTGCGCAATATTTTATCTGTTCATTGCATCTCCTTGTCCATTGTTCCATCCATTCGCGAATTTTGCAGAACCCAACACTCGTTCGCCTTCATCCCGATAACGCCGTTGGCCACACACACTCCCTATCCCCGGTCTTGGACTATTTGGACGATATCTGTCGTCACCGCACTCTCACTACAACTGCTCTTGTACTTCTAAACTGCTCCACCGACGCTCCTTCCTGATTTCTCCCAACGTCAAGTCACACTCTGCCCTGCTCCATCTGCCCGTCCTTTGTTGCACCGGGTTCTCATCCGCCGTGTGCCCGGTGCTCGCACTCTTTCCTGTATACCAGTAGGTGCTGGTTGTGCAATGTGTACAACATGTAAAACATGTGCAGCATGTTTGTTTGACCTGTTACCGTATTCCTTTCTACCACTGATTCATATTGTCACAATTTTGTTTCAAGTCCTCTTTGCGCCAACTTGTCCATGTACGCGTGCCTAGCTCACCCGAGCTAGTTCCATTTTCAACTCGTTTCCCTCTGAGCTACTCCTTTCTCCCGCCAAGATCTGCTCTGTCGAAGGCCCTTGACATGCGCCATCCACTTTGCTTTCCAAATGCGCATGCACTATTTCTTTTTGTAGATACATCTGTTCCATCTATTTGGCAGGTTGATCCTCATTGTTGTACACAATACGTTCATTCGGGAATGCTAGCCAGTTCCTTCTCTGCCCAATCTTCCCGTACTGCGGGGTTGGGAGATTCGTGCACGGTGGAACGCTGTCCAAAATGCTTGAATGAACGGAACAGTGCGCTGTCGCGCTTCGTTCCAGTAATTCATCGCTGGGAAGTTTACGTGCGTCTAATGAATACATCGCCGACTTTAGGAATAACGCTGCAAGGCGGTGCTATTGACCGGGGTGCGTGCAGGTCGAGGTCCATCGATGCCAGAAACCGCCATCAAGAGCCCTCTATATTTGGGGCTTGATATTGGTCAAAGAGAAGAGGAGAGACCAATAATTCGACTGTTGTCCTATCACTAGATCATACTAAGAGTCCTGGGGAAGCAGACCAGATTGACCCGTCACTGTTATCTGCTTATCTGGAGCTCTTTGGCACCTGAAAATAGCGGTCCTCGGTTTATCAATTCGACCAGTCCAAGAAATTTCCCGCTGAAGCACTCGTTAGTGCATCCCCATACATGACGGATGTCCGCGTAGTGATGAAGTACTGTCTGCCATCTATTCTGCCAGCAACAATGAACCTAAAATGATTCCTATCACCTGAATGCTAGATTCCTAGGGGGATCTTGCGTACCTTTGTATATCTGGAATTCCAATTATTGCGCCTCTGCAACAGCAGCCCGCTTTGCCCTGCGCTCCTCCAGTTGGGCACGTTTTTCCGCCAGGATGACTGCGGCACGCTCGTCCCACCTCCAAGCCCAGTATCCGGCGTATCCGAACACCGCCATGCAAAGACCAGTACTGGCAGGGTCTGTAAAGCGGACATCTCAGTTATCCAGACCAGATGACTTGTCGCAAAGCTGATTGTGACGGACTGGATGTGAATGGCCGGCGCTCAATGCTAAGCTGTCCCATTCGGGAGGCGAGCCCGAAAAGTGAGAAGCCAAGGATGTTAGAGAGGATCGCCATGGTTGAAGAGGTCCCTCAACTGCGACGGGAGAGCCTCCGTGACAGAAAGCGTTACGAATAACGCGCCGTGACGGGTCGTGGTTTCGCTGGGCGTCACCCTGTTACGCGCATGACGTCACGGCCGATTCCCTGCACCATGCGACCGTCACGTCACGTTATGCGCACGCTCACGGGCGCGGTGGACCGCGATTGTTCTTGATCTCTTCCTCATCTTCACGACGACGGGCACGGCAACACGCTCGGGGCTCATGACTTCCGTCTCGGGGACCACTAGTCCTCGGTGGGACAACCGGAATCAAGGATTTATTTCTCCATCACAGCTGCAACAATGGAAGCAGCAAGAAGAGCAACGGCGACAGAGTCTTGACCTCTTACCGCCTTCACCACGGCCTCAGCAGGTTTCGGCAAGTCCGCCTGCATCCCCTCCCGCTCAAAGTCGCATCTCTTCGTCCTTTTCTATCTTTCGAAGTAGGCAGCAGAATGTTGACCCAGCTAGTACACCAGCCACACTATCTTCCGATACTATTCAATCTCCAGATCCCTACCGACAACAAGATCGGTCTAGTTCTTTCGATTTAAGACCTCGAAGTCCGCTATCTTCCCAGCAGACTCAGCAGGCACCTATGTCTCCGACTCGAGGCGCATCCCCTCAACCAGAGCCCTCGTCACCGAAACTGAGCCGCTCAATGTCCTCTGTCCCGCATACACCTGCAGCTCAGCTACACCCTGAAATTCGCTCTGTTGTACAATTAACGATGGCACATGCCCATAAAGTGTACTTCTCTGGCCCACTTGTACGAAAAATCGAACGTCAGCCCGATGGACAGAGGCCCACGAAGGGAGAGGACTGGCGAGATGTGTGGGCGCAGCTGGGTGGAACAACCCTGAGCGTCTGGGATATGCAGGAAATTGAGGAAGCGAGCAAGCAGGGAAAGCAGGTCCCCCCAGCGTATCTGAATGTCATGGACGCTGTAAGTAGCGTATAGGTGCGCGTCTAATCGTTGCGCTGATAGTAGAGTGCATGTAGTTTGTGAACGTTCTCGGCTCTGTCACGATGCCTGCAACGAATATATCCCCGCCAAAGAAATACCAATATGTTTTCACGCTCAACACCGCTGGCTCCAATATGTTTCTGTTCTCGTGTCCGACGCCACAAGCATTGATCTCTTGGACCGCTGCTCTGCGGCTCAGTGCATGGGAAAAGTCACGTCTTGAAGAAATCTACACTGCTCATCTTATACGGATCACCCTTAACGACGGTGCGTAGTCATACAATTACCATGTTTATTTTTGATTCATGTTCCTGCAGGCCGAGATGCGCCTACGCCTCTGGTACACGGACATATGGAAGGCTGGGTCAGGATTCGCGTCTCCGGACAAACGGATTGGAAACGGCTCTGGATGATCGTTACAGCAGGTGTGCACCCTCCCGACGGATCGCCCATCTCCTCCACCGATCACGGGCATCTCCCAGGGCCAACCCAACAGCATACTGCCCTGCGTAAGAAGCGTGTCTCGAACCTGTTTACACGCGACCGGAGTCCGCAACGTATAGCGCCGGTTAAGCCGCTGTTGCAGCTCTTCATCACGCCGAAGCCGAAAGACAGGAAGAAGGCTGTGCTCACCATGCATGATATTTCACAGGCCTTCGCAGTGTATCCTGAGCGGCCGGAACTGATTAGTCGCAGCACGCTCATGAAGCTGGAGGGCCTTTTGGAAGAAGAGGTGGCGAGTAGCATGAAGTCGCGAGAGGGCTGGCTACTTGTCATGCCTGAGCTTGAGGGTCCGAACAATATGGCTTCTGAGATGCTCAAGTGGATAATCTGTGAGTGTAGTGACTTTTTCCTCTGATCCCGATGTTCATTCTTCCACAGCCATTCACGACGCATTCGAGCTGTATGGACGTCCACGCTTGTACAGCTGGGATCCCCGCGACCCACGGTCGATGATGTTTGCTTACCCAATCGGGCCTCACAGAGATGTATGTGAAGCGTCTCACGATTTTATCAGTCGTTGACAGTCTTCTTGACCCAGCTGCTTTTCCTGGACCGCGAGTTCGCGGAGACTACGGATCCTCGTGAAGATAGAACAGCCTATATCAGGAGAAGCTTTAACAGCATTCTCATAGAACGTATGCAAGGGCCGGGTCCTGGATCAGAGTCACCTGGACGATCATCTGGAAGGTTAGAACCTAGTGGATTTCAAGGGCTTAATACCTCGGCATCCCGTCTACCTCAGGATCAGCCACCCCTTCCATCATTGCCGTCAGATAATGCAGACGGCGGACAGCAAGCAGAATTAACACCGCGCGAGCGTCTCTCTATGCAACTTCCACCTCTGGACTTCGATAGTTCATTCTCTGAGCAAGCAGCTCCTCCCGAGGTGCCAGATAAGCGGCCCCTCACACCGATCTCTGAGCAGAGCCGCGATCCTAGACGTTTGCTTTCCGACGAAACCAACCCTCCGCGAACATCGCAAGGTCACTTACAGTCCATTACAATACCAGAAAATACTCAGAAGCTTGTCTCTGTGTTTGGCCAACCAGTCGTCACCAGTCCCGTTGATGTTACCTCCCCGGCGAGCGGCGATTCGCACCAGACGCAAACTGAGCGGAAGGAATCCCGGGTACAGGATGCTGCTGCTGCTGGTTCGCGACCCGAATCGAAGGTCGAGTCCCGCTCCGACCATAGTATGCCTCAGGTGCACCCAGTCCTTGAAAAGGCCTTAGCATCTCAAAATGCCAGTGAGAAAGCCCAGTCTTCTGAGCCGGAAACAGACATGCGTTCGTCCGCGGGTCCGTCGCGAGCCGTTTCTCCGACAGGCAAGTCAACGTCATCCATGTATCCACTGCCATCGACCATGCAAGGCCCTCCGCTGAGACCGCCATCCCGGACATCTGTAATGGCTTCGCCTCATTCTCTTGCATCGCCTGCCACTCCATCACGGCCTGAAACCGCTCCGCAATCCCCTGTATCCCCAGCGACTGCCTCGCCTACTCGCGGGCAACATGGCGAAGCGGATGACATTCTAGGTGAAGCCGGTGCACTCTACTACATGCAGCAGTTCCACAAGGAGAAGCCTCCGATCACGATCCACCGAGGACGCCCCCCACCGGAAGTGGTGACGGATGATGAGGATGAATCCGATTCAGATTCCGCTCCATACGTACCCCGCGCCCCAATTGTCTCGCCATTGCGGACCAAGCACACCAGTCCACCGCGATCTGCTCCTTCACCTGCTCCTTCTTCGCCCTCGGCTGGACGACGCACACATGCGATGGCCTCGGCCAGTCGTTCCCAATCGAGCCTGACGACACCAGAGCCGGCAATCCCCGCGGCAGCATCCAGAACTGGTGTCATACGTAAGCCATCAGGTGCACGTGCTCCCACTGTCAAGCGGTCAGCCGCAACGCGAAATTCAGTCGTTCTCGACCATCCTGACGAGCAAGACGACGAACCATACGACGACGAAGACATGGGGTCCATCGAACAACACGATGCTCCCGCTGCGCACCCACCAATTGAGGATCCGGATGCCGACGCGCTCGCCGCGCTCACCTTCCTCGAGCAGGAAGAGCATGCACCCATGTCACAGCCATCGGGCCCCCAGAAACCAACTTCACCATCCTCAATCCCAGAAGTCGTCGAGACCCCAGCATCACCATCAGCCAGGGCTGCTGCGAAGCAGTCATTCAGGTCCTCATTCGCACCGTCCAGGCAGGCCGCGGAACGGAAAGCGAAGGCGCAGGCACAACAGGCTGCGCAACAGGCCGCAGTCAATCGGCCAGGCAGAGCGTATGGCAAGAAGCGCAACGTCGATCGTGGTGCTTGGGGCGAGAGTAGCGACGAGGAAGAGGAGGAAGAGGAAGAAGAGGATGACGAGGACGCGGACTCTGATGTTGAACCGCCACCACGCATGGCCGGAAGGTCTCCCCAGCGCGGCACACTGCCACCCTCTGGTTCACTGAATGCTTATCCGGAGAACCGCGGCCTATCGCCTGCCAGGTCTGTCGGCGACGTGAGCGCCGGCGGTTACTCACCCCGACGAACTCGAGACTTGCCACAGGTGCCCCCAGGACAGAGGATGCCAGGTGTGTTTGTATGATTGTTTCCCATCTATGTCGCTAAGGCTGTGAAACGCGATGCAGACGAGCACTACGAGGCACCCATGCCACGTCGTATGGTATCAGATCAATTTTCCGACGCTGGACGGTTCAGCTACCACCCTGGCGGTCCACGACTGCAACCTTCGCCTCAGCCCCAGCTCCGGCCCACGTCGGAATACCCCACGCCTCCTGCTCAACGCCATACGATTTGGAGTCAGGTTCTCGATTCCGGCAAGTCAGCGGCCCCAGAACCCTCTAAGGATACCTTCATCCAGATGGAGCCGCCAGCTACTACTATGACGAAGGCGTTTGCTCCGCACGGTCTTCTATCTGCTGGCTTGCAAGACAAGCACGACAGATCCGCTAAGAGGCAGGAAGAGTTAGCGAGGGAGTCCGGTGCTTCACTTATCAATGTTCCCAACAAGCCACCGCCACCTCAGACAGGTCTACTCGGTGCTGTCACTGCTCATGAACGCGAACGCAAGCGTGAAGGCGGCCTCGGTGCTGCGTTGACAGAACGTGAGCGCGACAAGCGTATGGCGGAGGACCGACAGCGCAAGCTCGACGAGTTCCAACGCCAGCAGCTCGACCAGATGCAACAGGGCGGATCTATGTACGGTGGCATGATGCCGCAGTTCACCGGCTACAATCCGATGATGATGAACCCGATGATGATGGGCATGAATCCCATGATGACAGGCGGTTGGGGCTTCCCTGGGATGATGCCTGGTTACGCCAACCCTCAGCAGCTGTTCGCTGCGCAACAAGCTGCCGCCCAGGCATACCAGCAGGCTATGATGGCATACTCAACAGCTGGCTCACAAATTGGTGGCGATGGTGGGGGAGGACCTGCTCCTCTCAATCCCATGATGACCGGCGGCAGCATGGCGATGGGCGGCTTCGATCCGCGCATGTCAATGATGGGTATGCCCATGATGGGCCAGGGAATGGGCATGGGTCCTGGAATGAATCAAGGAATGAGCCCGGGCATGTCGCCTGGGATGAATCCTGGCATGGGCATGGGAGGAATGAGCAACATGGGTGGTATGGGAATGAATCCTCTCGGTATGCAGATGACCGGCGGCTCGGCCTTCGACTCGCGGTTCCCGCCCACCTTCGACAGTGCTCAGCGTCCTCCGAGCGACATCGGCGGATCTGGACCGCGTCCGTACTCCTCGCAAAACAGCTCGGCAGGGGGCCAGGGCTCTCCCGCTGGACCTCGTCCGACTGACGGCGGTGACGGGCGACATGGCGCGGCCTCCGGCCCAAGCGCGAACGGTCGATGATCTTCCTGGACTCTTATTTATGCTCTTCTCTACGACTTTTGGACGGACGATCCCATGTCGCATGTCACAGCTATCTCATGTTTTCGAATATAATTGTTGGTGCTTTCCTACGGTTCATTTACGGGTTCTTCAGCAGCATCCATATTCTACTTTCACATCAATCAGCATTACTTCGCATCCTTGGATGAGTACAATGTTGGTCTACGTACTCGACCAGGAATTCGTCAATGCCAGCTCCGCCGCTGTTCAGAAATTGTTAGGTGATTGATTGGTGACGCTGAGAACTCCGCCCTTGTGAGGTGGGTTCCCTCTGATGTCAATGAACGGCCACTCGGTCAATACTGTAACCGCGGTCTTGGCATCTCAAACAGCGGGTGTCCTTTAACAAATGACAGTGAACTTTTGTTAGTTCACCGAAGCTGATCCTCCCACGACATGTTTTTGAGAATGTTGCATCTGATTGACAAAGACTCGCTGATGCTTACCTCAAGCAGCTTAAGGTACTTAGCCCAACGATACCCGGGTCGCCATTGGCTTTGCTGGCACTTCAGCTTCAGCCACAGCCACCGGTGTTTGAAATTTGATCGTTCTCAGACTCTTTACAGGACGATATTTCGCTCTCATCTATTCGTACTCCTGATCTGCCTATATGGATTCTGAAGATGAAAGAGAGTATGAGAAAGAGCGCACTGCAAAGTCCTCCCGTCTATGGTTCCGTGAGTACCGCCTTCGCATAGAACGGGTCGTTGTTGATGCATACTGTCGTGTGTCTTAGCCTCAAAGCCATCCATTGAACTGAGGCTGCATGAACGAGAGGAAGCAGATGCAAAGATACGGACGAAATGGTGGAGTAAGCTCTCAGAAGATGCGAGTCATCCCAATTCCAGTGGCAGTCCGCAGGCCGACGCAGATCTCGTACCCCTTTGGATCGCCATGCCCCGGCTAGAACGCTTCTTTGAGACCCTCATCGGCTTTCACGAGGTTCGAGTATCGCATTTGTCAGAACATAACTACCCAATTAACTAACGTGCGTTGTATGATAGGGCTCCTTGGATTTGACTGGCCGGCATCAAAGGCGCTACGAGGCCCACTTGAAACGGTTCATGTCTTTCGTCACGGATTTCTATCTTGCCATGCAGCATGCTAGCCGGGTCGTCGTAGAACAGGATCTCGGACGCACAGTCGTGAAGATGACTATGTATGAATTCTCGGCTCCTGCAATCATCGAGGAGTTTAGAACCAAGTGGAACTTGAGCCGGTCCATTGGCGAGGATTACTACGCACGGCAGATAAGTAAGTTGTCAGTGTTGTCGGATGCGTCGCAGAGCTTACACGCCGGATTGGCTCACTTATATAGGCAAGGTCATGAAAGCCATGAAACGTCTGCCACCGAAGTTTCAGAAGCTTTGTCTTCTTGATTTACCACCAGAGCTACATCACTACATCATGAATCTCGCGCGGATAGAGGAAGCGCGTAGTTTGGGCGCAACGTGTCGCACACTACGCGAAATATCAATTTCGTATATCTACGAGGTACGCTCCTATGATAACCTATTGAGCAAAGTCATTTTACATGCTCATTCGTTCTTATTAGAGGCATGATATTATTCTGAAATTCGATATCCTCCGGAACTGTGGAGACTCAGGCGAGCTAAACGGGATGAGCGAGGAAGAAGGCACTACGAGTCTTCGTGCACAGGCACAAGAGGCACGGGCCAAGTTCCTCTCGGAAATCGACTTCATGCTCGCCCATGGCGATATCCTTCGACGCATGCGAACTTTGACCGTCAAAGATGACTGGTTGAGTGTCTTCAAACAGCGTATCGACATTCACAGTGCCTCAGCAAGCTATGCGGACTATTGGCAGCCTATCATCACTGGCGTCGAAGATCTTTTGCAACGGGTTCATCTTGCCACCTTCATATCCGGGACCTTTGGCCTCACTTCCGGCATGCTGACAGCCCTTGCGCAAATGAACACTCTCCACAGCCTGCAACTCTCGGACTGTCCGTTCCAACCGATCCTCGATGAACTGGCTATTCTGCCGCGCATATCTTCCGTAATGAATCTCCTTCTCGTCTTCCATCGAGAGGCAGGAGAACATCAGCTGGAGCTCCTCTCGCTTCTGCCTAACGTGCGCTGCCTCGTGATCAAGGCTTTCAAGAACAACCCGTTGTGCATCCCTGACACTCCGGAAGGATTCTTCCAACGATGTAACCCATTCCGGTCATTGGAACACCTCGAAATCAGCGAGCTTTCAAGAGAGGACATCCACCGTCTCGCATCATGGATGAGAGCCTCCGCTTTATCCGGAGGCGGACTGCATCTTACGCATTTCAAGCTTGACATGAGCGTGGGCTTGGACCGGGACGAACTCATGAATCTCATCGACGTGTTAGGGATGGCACCACTACGCATCCTCATCTTCGAAGGCATCTCATACGCTGGGCTAGACCTATTTGACCGTCTAGCAGATATGTTCCCGAGACTCGAGGCGCTCACCCTCATTCGTCGCGAAAATATGCTGCAAACCGAAACAAAGCCGTGTGCTTGGCCGCACGCCACCTGGGAGTATGCCCCTCATCTTGCGCGATTTCAGTGCTTGAAGTACTTTGCGTGGAATTTCTGTATCGAGCCCGTCTTCGAGACCACGGCATGGGACCTGCCATTGATGGAGTCCGGATTTCCGGAAGCGGAAGCTTGTGATATGCTGGAATGGACCCGTGAGTGGGATGAACATTCGTCCTACGAGTGGAAGGAGCTTGCTCGATTGTTCTTATCTCACTGCGGGACTCTAGAACATATCGTCTTTCTGCATAGGATCGTATCTGTGCTGGCATTGGATGTAGAACGCGGAATGGATGGCAAGGTCAAAGTTACGTCCCATCAATGGGATACGCCAAGAAGGTTCGAGAAGTACAACCCAGATGGGCTTGGTGGCATACGCGCGTGGTTCTTTCCGGAACCAGCCACTTCATGATGATGTTGTTACCTCTGTTCATAATCTGTCAGCTGATTTCATCGATTTATCCCGCTAGACTAGTTCATGAATTGTCATCGATTGCAATCACGTCGTGATACCCACAATACAATGAGAGCACGGTGTTACTAGGTATTACGCGATTTCCAAAGGCTACTTGTGTCAAAGTCGACAGCTGACACTTGTAAGATCTGGATTTATCTGACTACGGCTTATTCCTTGGTGGTTGAACGCTGAACGACTCGGGGATCCTCTCGTGGAATATTTCACTGCTGGTTCCGGTATGTAGATCAATTCCCAACTATGATGCCTACGGTGCCCAAGTGGGACAATGATATGACGCGTTAAGTATATGCTAGCCGCGAGTCGTCTGCGGACTCTTCAGCGATATATATCCGAGAATGACGGTGGTACACTCCGGCGTTTACCGAAACGACGACTCGGACTCCTGCGCTAGTAGGCTTGGGAATGCAAACACATCTAGCGACTTCTGTTTATACAGACGTAAAACCCCACCAGCCTGATTAGCAACATCACATGGATTCCGAAGACGAATGTCAGCTTGAGAAAGAAGGCACCGATAGGCTAAACAGGGCCTCTCCACGTAAATGTAAGTATTGCCCCATGCTAGCTAACGGGAGGGAAATGTCTTCAGATGGCATTCAGACCATACGTTGAAGTTGGACTGGATGACAAACAAGAAGCAGAGATTATAATGATGGCATAGCATCATAAGCTTTGGTCGAGACATGGTCCTTCCGGATCTAGCAACCAGTCCCGCGATGAGAATGAGAATGCATACGAGGAGCGGATTGGCATGGTGCGTGTCCAGCGCTTCTTCCATATGTTGAAAGGCTTTCATTCGGTTAGTGGACGGTTAGAGTGGTTCAAGGCTATGCACTGACTCGCATGGTACTCAGGGGACTCTGGACCTAGCCGGTCGGCACAAGAGACGTTACGAAACACACTTACAGCGTTTCAACTCCTTCGTGGCTGACCACCACTTCGTGATGCAGCACATTGCTGGAGCCATGAACAGAGAGGGGGCTGACGGTCAAGGACTAAAATACACGGATTACAAACTCTCGCCCTCTTCGGCCATGGAGGACTTCAGGAGAAAATGGAAGCTCAGCAAATCGGTGCGTCAAGACTGTTATGGGGACATAATCAGTGAGTCTTCCTATCTGGGCGTCCGTACACGACTCTGACTGGATTGTCCCCGTTGTACAGAAGAGGTCAGAGCGGCGATGAAAGATAACCCTCCCAAATTCCAGAAGCTCTGCCTCTTGGACTTGCCTCCTGAGCTATTCCACATTATCATGAGTCTTGCTGAAGCACTCGAAGCACGCACTCTGAGACAGACATGTCGAACTCTACGCGAGGGAACATCCCATACATTATTGACGTGAGACCTGCATCTCTCCTAGCATTAAACGGAGCCGGTGACTTATATATATATATATCCCTTGGCAGATACCTAGGATCACCATGAAGTTCGATTTACAACATCCGAAAAGCTCGCAAACATTAGCACACGGTCTCGTCGAGGACGAGAATATTGCAAGTCTTCGTAGAGTGATGCGAGAGGCGCGGAACAGAATGCTGTCGCAAATTAACATGATGCTTCTGTATCTCGGCATTCTCCGTCGCATGCGATTGCTCTGCGGCAGAGACGACTGGCAACTTCTGGGGGCACCCATTAACTTTGAACCTGGGTCCGCGGAACATGCGGATTTCTGGCAGCCCATCTTTACGGGCATAGAAAACGTGCTGGAACGAATCAAACTCCGCTTCTTCGACTGTTGCATGGTCGGCCTTACCTACCGAATGCTGAAAGCCCTCACGTCTATGGAGGTCCTCCACACCGTGCTCGTATTTGACCCTCAAGCTCTACCAAGCGTAGAGGAGCTGGCAACTCTACTGCAAATGCCTTCTGTGATTAATACTTCTCTGACATTCCACAGAGATACGAGCCCCAATTCCTTAGAACTCATCACACTCTTCTCTAACATCCGTTGTCTCATCGTCTCATGCATGCAAGACTTAGTCCCTCTATTCACTATTCCCCGCACTCCAGCAGGATTCTTCCAGCGATGTAATCCATTCCGCACTCTGGAACGCCTTGAACTCAGCCAAATCTCGATACAAAGCTTGGATCTTTTGACTTCATGGATTTGGGCTGGCGCCTTGGAGAGTGGTGGATTACGACTCACATTTCAAGCTCGAAATCGCTCGGGGTCTGATCCAGCTCGCACTCGTAGAACTCGTACGCGTACTTGAGACGGCGCCGTTGCGGATCCTCGCTCACCGTGGAACGTTGGAGAGGCTTCTTTTCTTCGATAAGAAGAACTTGGTGCACTCCTTCGAGATAATGGGCCGAGATGGCGGGAAAGTCAGTATTGATATCAATTATGACTCTGCTATACGGAACGACAGAGTATTATCCTACCGGAGGACATATGAGTAGGCATTCGTGGTTTTTTGCGAGAAGCACACGCTTAGCCATTCCCGACATCATCTGTCATCCCTTTTAGTCGTACCACGATCTATCCGTACCGCAACATGATTTATGTAACTATATAATCGGTTGAATCGCTTCGTTCATGCGGATGGTACTGCGGATTCTCGTTGAAGTCGCAATCTCGTTGGCACCGATGAAACTGCTGCTGGCCGCCGCCTTGGCGTTTCGCACATTCGTATCTTCGCACTTCGACGCTCGTTGCGATCTCTTTCCCTGCATCCTGGAATGTCCGGGTTATCTACACTACGCGATTATGTCATAGGAATCAAGAGGTCCTCTTCTATTTAATACTCTGCCGTCATTATGCGTTGAAGACCGTAGCCACCAGTGGTCGATAAAGTTAATAAAGGTAATATTTAACGGCGTGAAGCTTGAGGTGCGATCCATGTTGTCTTAAATTTCTACGTGATTCACATTGAAGTTTAGCAAGAATACATTAGTCAACCTCTACCGCTGCCGTTGAATTCCGACGATGAACAGCGTTCTGCCAGGTATGCTCGCTGTCGGGTGATTAATACGTGTTTTCGGTTGTTGTCAATAGCTTTCAGTCCACCAAGGAGCTCAGACCGAATGAATCAGATGAAGCAAAGGCAATCGGCGTATCATCGTAGGAAGCCGGACATAGCTCAGAAGTTAACACGAACAAAAACCCCCCGAGTGACACTTCGGATGTGGCGAGCTGAACACTTCTTCTACACGATGAAAGGATTTCAAGTGGTAAGCACCATGTCGGGTCTTCAAAGAGAATGTCAACGGGACGTGGCTCAGTGTTTGCTTTGAATGAAGGGAGTCCTGGACCTTATGGGCCGCCACCGAGCCACTATGAATCACTTCTTGTGGTAAACTTTGTCCTTTATAAAGGACATCTACTTCATCCTGCAGCATATAAAACGGATGTTTATCATCAATAACGAATACAGAGGGAAGTCTGAAAGATCACAGGCATCGAATGAGTCGAATCCACGCCTTCTTCAGTCACTCAGGACTTTAGAGTTAAATGAAAGCTAACCCCATACACGCCGAGAAGTAGAATCAATATGTAAGCCAGTAGAAAATGGTGTTGATATCATTATCACATATGCCTGATGGACTTGCTAGAAGAGATACTCGGGCTCATGACAGGCAGAGTGCCTTCATTCCCGGAGCTCTGTCTTCTTGAAGTCCCGCCGGAGTTGAACCTTTACATCATGCGGCTGGCCGATCTGGATGGAGTACGCGCATTGAGAGGCACTTGTCGTTCACTATATGCCCTACCTATGCGCTTGAGGCACGCTTCCGACGTGCCTTATAGCGGCATTGGACTTCAGTCAGTAACTCTACTGTTACAGGCGGTCATAGACTGAGATTTGTTCTCGAGCATAACTCTGTGGCCTCATGCGGAAATTTGCATGTATATGGCGACAAGATACCCGCCACACAACTTCGTACACGAGCTGGAGAGACGAGAACGGAAGCATCTCAAGACATGACTTCGTGCAGATGTTTTTAAATATCCTCAAGGGACACTTCAACATATCCGAGAGTCTTGAAGGATATCTGGCTTATGGGCAGCCTAGACTGACTAGCATCGGTAACATGTACAGCAAGACGGAAATTATGATCGTCAATACCATATCAGACCCGGATGCTCCAGGATCTTTCATGAGTAAAGGCCATTCAACGGCGTTGAAATTGCACACACACATAAATCTGCCGGTTCTTTCAGCGCGCGTTCTGCTGGTGTCATAAATACACGACTACTGCTTCTGCGACTGTACAAGTTGAAATTCGACTTGACTGTCTCGCCATGATTCTTGCCATGATTAAGTAGTCAGCGAGGACCACAAATGACGTCCGGGACGATTTATGAAAGGAATGTGTACATTAGTTGCGCATAGGTTTCGATAGTCTGTTTGTTCTCTATGACTGTCCGCTTCACACAGCAGCGCCATGTTAAATATCGCTACCAACAATTGTGTCAACTAGTCTTCGTGTTGTCTTTTGGTTTAGATACGTACGCATGGCAGTACACCTATCCGTGAAGGGAAAGTTTGTCGCTGTTCAGCCAGAGAGGCATCGGCAGCCAGTGATGATGGGCTGCCAGTCCAGTCGCGGCTGTATCTGGCTCGGTTTCCACGTGTGCCGCTGGTGGGTACACAAGGGTGTTGCGCAGCGGTGCAGGGTGCGCAAAAGCAACATAGCTATTCAGCAGGAGAAAGGCGGAACAGACGAGGCTCAAGGAGAGCTGCATTCTGAAGGAATGTAAGTTGACGGGGTACGAAGAAGTTGCACGAAGAATGAATGTCTCTGCTCATGAAGTAGGCGATTAATACTGTAGTAAATGATTGCTACTTCAACACTCACCGAAGAGATAGGGGGAAAACCCGAGAAGCGGATGAATGTACCTCACGTCCAGGAAGAGAAGGGCTAGTGCACATCCAGCGCATGAGTCTACTATATAACACTCTCAGGGGAGCTAACGACAGCAGCATGGGTAACATCCCTCCTCATGCTTACTATATCAGTCCGAGCAGGTTGGCAGGATGGAACAGTGAGCGCGGACGTGTGGACAGATCGTCGAAGCCAGTTGCCCCGGGCCGGTAACAGTGGTGCGTCGTGCATGTGTACAGCTCCTAGCGCGCCGGCCTTCATGATCGAGACAGATTGGCGAATATGAGAGTTGAATTAACAGGAAGATCATAGACGGGAAGATGCACCTTCTCAAAGCGTTAGATCGCTGCTCGAGGTAGTTCAAAAATTCCCCAGACAGATGCGGGCCCCTCAAAGAAAGCCAATAGAGGAGTATAGTCTCTGATATCTCGCGTAAGAAGAGAAACCACTGTCCCAGAGGCTATGCCCCTCAGATATAGTCTGCTGCCAAATGCCGTTCAAAGCTGGCGTTGACAAGGTGTCGTGGCTTGGCATGTCGTCGTCAGCGTTCATCACCTTGAGGTATCCTACGCGTATATCGGAGTCCTCCAGCTCCTCAGCGCGGGAGTTTCTGTTTGGTGGGCTGCATGCCCGACCGCAGTGAGAGACCAATAAGTAGCAAGCTGCCTAGAACAGGAGTCGAACATTGGAACAAGATGGCGCCCAGCTGTCGGATCGCCCAAATGGGTTGTGCACGTGCCACAAGGAACTGGAGCCGAGTCTGCTCAAATGACAACGCTCTGCAGCGCTCTGCCAGCTGAGGATTTCTCTGAATTTCTCCGTACCATTTCTGAGGCTTCATGATCATTGCGATGTGCGGTTTTCAGTCTAAAAAAGTGCTTGTCGGCCCTAGGATTGCCCATGCTGAATTGCATCAAAGCAGCTTGAGCGCCGAGCCCTTCGTGACATGGCATAACTGAGCTGGTCTTCATCGCGAATTGCCATCAGTAACCATCCTCCTTCGCAGCTCGTACCGAGCTCTTGAGGATGTGCCTGTCGACCGCGACATCGCCCATGTCGGTCGGCTTCAACATCATGGCGGCTCGAACGCCCGACTACCCTTCCCGCGACCCTCACATACCTGGCTGATGGCATCGGAATGATTGTACGATCGTGCATTGTGACCGTCTAGCTTGACACTTCCGTGGGATCGCCGCAGTCTCCGGGCGGTGACTGTATGATTGAACCGCTTCGCTCGGAGTCCCGGACGCCGGAACGAAACGTTCAGCAGACCTACAGGCTATCGCGAGTTTGTCCTGGCAGGCCACCATACCGGCTCGTCACATGCGGGAGGTCGGTAGCGAAAGTGCCGCCCCTCCGCTACACAATATGATTCGAGGCTATGCTAGGACAGGCTGCGAAAGATCGAATTTGATGCTGGTTCACGAGGTCTCACCCAATAGTGAATTTCTGGTTTTATCGGGTTTAATGCGGGTTCGCTTGTGCTGCTCTATGATCGTATTCCAGGACTATTTTGGGAAACAGTCCTCGTGACCGTCGTCGATGTCGAACTTTGGGATAGCCTGACTACCATATTACGGCGCATCCCCACGGATCACATGGTATTTCCCGAACTAATCGCACGCCCAGGTAACAGCAATTCAGAAAGTACAAGCTGAGCCTCCGAATTGCCCGCGTATGCAAACATCCGATTCCAGCCGCGCATATCGCTCGCCCTGTTTCGCCCTGATCTAGGCCCCGCCCATCCGAGCCATCCGAGCGAGTCCGGAGCTGTCAAGGAGCAATATTCGGTTTTGACCACAATCCGTGAGCGTCACATCTACGGCCGGGCAGTGGTCCACCGACGGTCTGACTTACAATTCGGGCCTCTCGACTGCGAGTGGAGTTCCTCCTCCAATATTCCAGCTCCGTTACACTGGCAATGAGCGCCACAAGAGCTATGTGTGCGGTCTGCGCCGAGGGTGCTTCAGTTCGCTTTTAACATGTGCATAGAACGCACACAAAGCACGTGTGTTTCATAGCATAACTGGTGCCAAATGACACAAAAGTGGTGCACACGTTCGACAGCCGACAACTATTCGAGCAGTGGTGTTGCCGTCGGCCCTCCTGGGCGTTGTCGTGTACAGCTTCACAATTGCACCACCTGGTCTATAATTATATTATCTCTGGTAGTCGTTTCCCATTCGCGACCGCGTCCGCAGCACGACATCGCAGCGCCTGTGATGCGCAGTGCGCGTGCTTGCATCGCCTGAACGTAAGACGCCCTGCTGCCCGCCGCCGTCCTGGTAGCGTCCGGAATGCCCTGTAGGTCACTTGCGCATCGTGCCTTGCGCAAGCAAGACGTTCCTTGCGTCGGTGGCGACGACGAGGATGACGACGCGCTGGTGGTCGGCTACGGGGTTGGTGATAGACTACAGACTATTCGGTTATGCGGGGTGTTGCGTCATAGGCCGCCATAGGGGGTGCGCGGGAAGGCGGCCGCACGTGGCGGGAGGCTGCCAAAGAAGGCATCTTGCGCGCACTTTGGACACGTCTTCTTGATCGGTGGCCTTGGGTGGCTGAGGCTGTTTCACTCACAAACTCGTCTGGAATGCGACTAGCGCGAGTCATTGAAGGTGGCAGCAGGTGGGGAGGGTGGCGATTGTGGGCGCCGGCTGGGGGGGTGCCTCGGGTACACTGTCTGCCGCCTGAAACGTAAGCGGGGAAGACGTGACCAGGCATCATCGCATCCTGGAGCGCGTGTGAACCCCGGCAGGACAGCCCATCGCTCCGTCTGCTCCGATGCCCTACATGGCCTCTCTTATTACCTCCCATTGACGCTCTTTTCCTGCTCACCTCCCTCCATGGCTGCTCAAGTCATCGCTCCGATGGCTTCAGAACTTCATGCACACAAGCTTCCGCCATTCCACCTCTCCGAGCGTCCCGGAACTGGATCTGCCGGAACGATGTCCTCCCAGACACCGCGACAGCGGCCGCTGCCAGCTCTGCCAAAACCTGCCTCTTTGCACGCTCAGCTCTCCGCCCAACTTCGTATACAGTCTCCCCCACCGATGTCCAAAGCTGCTGGCAAGCGGAGGGCTCGTCCACTATCACTGGCCACCACTCGGCGCGCATTGAGCAAATTGCTCGAAGAGCCTCGCATTCTGTCCCATCTTCTCGGAGTCTTGCCCTGGGGAGACTTCCACTCACTCATGAGCACATGTCGCGAATTTCGACGCGAATTATTTCACCGTCCAGAGTGCAGAGATGCCATCCTCTCGCATTACGTGCCAGGGTACCGGATGGCGCAACTTGCTGGGGACCAACGGCACTGTCGCGAGGTCGCAGTCGACATGCATGACCTGGCCCTGCTCCGTAAGTCCTTGTGCCGAGCGCTCGAATGTCACATGAATCATGAAATTCTTCCTCGCAGTCATCTCGCAATATGCGCCCCTGCACAGGTTCCCGATGCACTCGATGAGACTTCTCAAGGCGGATGCCTACCTGCCCGACTTTGACCGGATCGAAGATGCCACCGCAAGACTGGTTGCACTCACCCAGGCACACTCCCGCTTCGTCTTGATGCTGCAGTCCCTCGTGTATAGCGCGGCGCCCTCGCCTACATTCGACGAGTCCGACGATGTCCTTGGATACCTGTCAAGTTTCCGGGCGCCGCAGTACGCAGGCGTCAAAGAGCTGGAGTTTCCCGCACCTTTGTTCTTCTTCGGCAGCGAACAACGGCAGGGTGTTCCAGTCGTCGAAGATACCGCCTCGACAGCGAGTCATAGACGCACAGGCAGCGCATGCTCCGGCGCGAGTTCCTCGCCCCCGCGTCTCAGTCGTACAAGCACACGTGCGTCGAGCGACCTCCAGGCGCTCGTGCAGCGGCCCCAGCGGCCCCGGAGTCGATTCCGAAGCATGTCAATCTTCGGAGGCTCCAAGGTTCCCCCGCCCCCGCCCTCCTCGGACCCAATGGCGCTGCGCTGCTACTCAAACAGCTGGCGACGCTCCCTGCGCCCACCGCCTCGCGCGCGGCTCAGCGTCATATCCGCGTCCGCGTCAGACGATGAGGGGAGTTTGAAGATGCCGCCGCGGCGCTTCGGCTCGGTCGCATACTCCAGCGAGTCGTCGCTGTCGAGCCCGTCGCCTTCGTCACGAAGTAATGTGGACAACACTGACAGCTCCAACTCCCGCGAACGCGCGCGCGAGCTTCCCCCCGCGCCCGCGCCTATCGCGGTCCCGCGCGGCGCGTCGCCGCACGACCTCTGGCTCGCAACCTCGCGCACTCGCGCACCCGTCCTCCGCGCGTTCGTGCCGTGTACCGCGCTCGACGAGGACGCACTCGCCGCGTGCGAGGAACAGCTCGCGGACGCGGGGCTTTGGGAGCACCTCTCCGTCGGCGACGTCGTCTGCAACTTCGGGTACGTCCCCCCGCCCGAGGAGACGCGCGCCGGCGCGGGCGCCACCCAGAAGTGGCTGCTGTTCAACGGGTACAACCTCGTGCCGTACACGCCGCCCGCCCCGCCGCCGCTCGCGAGCCCGCTCGCGCTCCCCTCCCCGTTCTACTACGCGCACATCCTCCCGCCGTTCTCGGACCCCGTCTATGTCTTATCGCTCCCGCCGCTCGGGGGACCCCGCGGACACGCCCACGCGCGCGATGCGCAAATGCAGCTGTCCCTCGCGCACCTGCACACACGCGTGCGGAGCCCACACGCGCCGTCGGGCTTCGCGCTCGCGCGCAAGTACATGTGGCTCGCGCGGCTGCCGTACGTCGGGCCGGGCTCAGCTGCGGCCGAGCTGGGCCGCGGGTGGCAGGGCGAGTGGGTGCTCGAGGCCGAGGGCACGAAGGAGGGCCGCCAGAGCCTGCTGGACGCGCTGGGTGCGAGTGGTGCCGGGGGCGAGGTGAGGGGGCAGTGGGAGATAGTGAGAGAGAAGTCTGGGGAGGGGAGGCTGTGGATGAGGTGAGTGTTGATGGCTAGTCTGTTTCGAGGGTGACATTGACGCCGATGCTAACGCAGGCTGCTCGTCCCGAACGTCGATGCGTACCATAGCGCCGAAGACCTAAAAACCATTGAAGGCTCCATTTAATCTACGGACCTATTGTATACTAACCGTCTAGACACGCCGGGCGTCGCGTGAAAAGTCTCTGTTAATGTGCGCACTAGATCTCACTGGTGTTCTTGGGCACGCTTCTGCGCGTGTAATGTACTCTTTTTTTCAGATCCATCACTGTTTTATCTATTCTGCACAATTCTGACATGGCTATCTCTACTTCGACTATGTTGTTGCATCATTACACTTATCTGTAAATCCCTCCCTCGGACAATGCATGGCTCTCTTCTGTTATACTGTAACCCTGATCTACCAATCACGTGTAGATGTTAACTACTTGTACATTCGTTTCAATCAGAAGACCTCTGCAGTGCACGCCGTTCCCCTTGTCTCTCTGACTTGTGCATTCATCCGGGCAACTAGGGAGTAAGCGTAGCAATTTTCGGGTTGACGAATTGCTTCACGTCGAAGCCGCCTTCTGGGCTTTTTATAAATCCAGCTTTTTCGAGTACACTACGCAAGATATGTTAGAGATTGTTAGAGATATCGGTAGGCACGGCTTAAATGATCGGCTAACCTGAGAGTCTCTGAGATGGTTTCACTAGAAATCACAGAACAGTCATGCGTGTAGCCGACAGTGTTCAGCCAAGCCTACGGCGGGTACGTGTCAGATATGAAACTCCAAGGTGACATCCAGCAATTCACCTTAACGTCCTCCTCTGGATAGCCAAACTTCACCTTGATGAACTCCACATCTTCGTGCGCGCGCCTCTCCTGCGAGTCAAAGGCCCTCACGTACTTCGTCAGCTCATCGAGGAAGGCACGCAGCGCGTCGGGCGAGGCGCGAGTTGGGTGTGCCGCGATCATCCACGACGGCCACGGCGTCGGGACCGAGCCGATCTACATGCGCGGGGTGAGGTTGAGGGGAAGGTGCGGGGGCGGTGTACTAGGACACGTACGAAGCGCACTTCGCCGGCATCGGCCCACGGCTTGGTCGTGAACCACTCCCACATGAACGCGCTCGTCGAGCCGTCGTTCACAGAGTCGATCAGCCCGCGGATGTCGTTGTTCACTGCAACAAATTCGCACACAGATCGTATCAGTCTCAAATCCGGGAGGCGAGTACGTACCTCTAAAGTCTAGATTGTCCGTGGACCAGCCCTGTTGCAGCGCCATCACATACGCCATCGTCTGACTCCCGCTGCACCAGGATTCAGCACGTTTCGACCTTGCCATGCAGAGGTCACCTACCTCCCGAGACGCGAGATACCGAGCGTCGTACCCTCCAACTCAGAGATTTGCTGGAACTTCGAATCCTTGCCCGTGATAACTGCCCTGCATCGATCCGCCGGGTCTTGAGCTGTGCGCAACGGCAATCATAGGACGCGCCCTCACCAGTTCAGCGGAGTGGTGACATAGGTGCCGACGAGCTTGTATGCGTCGGAACCTTTCGCAATCCCAGAGATCAGGGGATCCGTCAAGGCACTTGGGGAGGTGGATTAGATCCGTCGGAACGATCGGATGAGAGGCTTACATTGCGACGTCGATCTCATCGTTCGTGAGACGCTGGATTAGCTGTCCAGTTCCGCCTATTTTGCGCGTACAGTATTCAATCTAAAGTATCTCCTATAAAGGTTTGCGGCATACTTGGACACTCAACGAGCGTGAACGTCTTGCCACCATCGGCCTCTGCGAACTGCAGGAGCGGAGACGAGAAGTGCTCGCGAACTGTCTCCCAGTCCAATCAGTATGCCTCCTTAGCCGAGCCTCCATAAGGACCCACTTACCGTATCCTACCCTGAGAGGCATTATCGATAAACAATGTGGATCGCTGCTGGAAGCTGTCACAGAGACGCTGACGCCCTTTCACAATTAATTCCTGGATTCCTCGATCTGAGTAAGATCCCCGATCTTATCTTATCTTACGGTGACGTTGTCTCGATCGGTCTCCGCGCAGCTCGCATATAAGAAACGCATCGTCCTGGCAGACCTACGCAGCACGGACACACTGGACTTATGTTTCCTCAAGTTTAGTCCAGGACAAGAAAAAATGTGATTCCCCGGGTAGGAACTATGAAGGAAGATAAGTCCACAACTACTGAATGATAATCATCCACGCCAGAATGAAGTAGAACAAGCTGGCAGCGACAGCATTAGGTACGACTTCCCTGAAGTATGGAACACGTACAGCAAAGGGTATACAGCAAGTAATATTCGCTGTTGCTCGATCTTGGTGCCATCCAAGAAGTTCACAGACGCTGTCAGGAGACGATCAGACGGCGCTATTTGCCAAGAATGGCCACCTACCCCAGACACACCACGCCCATGCAGCAATAGCAATAGGCACTCTTACATAGATCAGACGGACGAAAGTGGACACCAAGGCCGCGATATTGAGGGGGGCCACGCAGTAGCCTAATACGCATAGTCCTTGGAAGAATGAGCTGCGAGAGGCGACGCGTCACATTCAATAAATATCACTGCTGCGTACACAGCAGAGAACTTACACTCGGCCGCCAAGTAGCTGTACACAAACAGAATATCAGGAAGGTGTTGCGCACTGTGCCAACGCATAAGCTCACCTTTGCTTGAACAGTCACAACCAAAGATCCCATCGATATGATGACAACAACGCTAGTGAAGATACCCAGCGACTGAGCCGAGGAGGCCTAGCGTGTAGTTCAATAAGTCGTCTCTGAGTTAGTGCAGGTAGCGATAAAGCGTACATTGATGCTTAGCAAAATCCCAAGCATCAAACAGAGCACTAGCGGGCCCCAGAGATCCCAGTCTCTGTGCAGATAGCGGTTACATTCTGTCGATACAGAGAGCCGACAAGTAAGCTTGCCTTAGTACTTCCCGCCCCGCGCCACTTCGTGGCGGGTAGAGTACTTGAACCAGCTTCGTGTAGATGGAGAGCAGATCACGGGCCTGGCAAACACGTCATTGACACATCTTATGGGTGGGATGTAAGGGCACACACGATGGTTGTAGTGACAGGTTCGTCCAAAGTATCGGCTCCGGTATACCTTCGGCAATTGAGTCCAACTATGTGCAAGAATATCAAGGAGCCGTACCGTGTCTCGACTTGCACGCCACCAACAGTCCTCCGCGAGGATTTCGGTCCTCCATTCGTTGTGCTGCCAATGTTCCCCGATATCGATGCGCCCGAGTAGCCTGAACCCGATGGTGGTGCAAGCTGTTCAGGCGCACGGGCTTTGCCCTTGTCCTGGCCAGTATTCGGGCTCATAACGGGATGCGAGAAGCCAGGGATAGCCTCCTCGTCAAGATCATCGTCATCGTCTGCATTCGGGGGTTAGCCGGAGATGTTGCGCGTCATGAGCAGTACATTACGAGCCTCCTTGAATGAATTGAGAAGTAGACGTGAGGGGAGTCAGTGGGTCCATGTTCTGCATAGTCTGAGATTGGTGCTGGCTAGTTGTCTGCAGTCGCTGCTGTTGCTGTTCGCAGCGTGCCATTGCCAAGGGCGCTAAGGCGCGTACAGGCACCACGTGATAATTCCCACGACTCATTCATGCGTAGCTGACGCGTCGCGCGAGCTCGCACTGTGCTCGCGCTGACAGTTCCTCTTTCCTCAACTTCCCTCTCCTTGACATTTGACTCATCAGCATAACTTAGCATAAGATGGTGCGTGCTGAATTACAACAGCCTATGCTCATTCAATCTTGACACCGTTTGCAGGGAAACTCTCCGTCGGGTATGCCCCAGGGCCAAGGCCAGGGAGGTGACAAAGACAAGAAAGGCCAGGAGCAGAAGAAGAAATGGGAGCCTCCTCTACCCACCCGCGTCGGAAAGAAGAAGAGGACGAAGAAGGGCCCGGATGCCGCCTCGAAGCTGCCCACCGTGCACCCGACTACACGGTGTCGGCTCCGGCTGCTCAAGATGGAGCGCATCAAAGACTATATGCTCATGGAGGAAGAGTTCATCGTGAACCAGGAGCGGCTTAAGCCCGAGGCGGCGCGCGAGGAGAAGAACGAGGAGGACCGCAGCAGGGTGGACGACCTCCGCGGTAGCCCTATGGCGGTTGGCACGCTCGAGGAGATCATCGACGACGACCACGCAATTGTCAGCACCGCGTCCGGCCCCGAGTTCTATGTCTCGATCATGAGCTTCGTTGACAAGGACCTCCTGGAGCCGGGCTGCCAGGTCTTGCTGCATCACAAGACGCAGGCGGTCATTGGTGTGCTGCAGGATGACACAGATCCCATGGTCAGCGTCATGAAGCTTGACAAGGCACCAACAGAGAGTTACGCGGACATTGGTGGTCTTGAACAACAGATTCAGGAAATCAAGGTAAACCTTCTGGTATTTCGTCATGCATTGGAGGTCTGACTTGGCACAGGAATCCGTCGAGCTGCCCCTCACACACCCAGAATTATACGAGGAGATGGGTATCAAGCCACCAAAGGGTGTCATCCTGTACGGCGTACCCGGAACCGGCAAGACCCTGCTCGCCAAGGCCGTCGCGAACCAGACGTCCGCCACCTTCCTGCGTGTCGTCGGCTCGGAGCTCATCCAGAAGTACCTCGGCGACGGGCCCAAGCTCGTGCGCGAGCTATTCCGTGTCGCAGAGGAGCATGCGCCAAGTATCGTTTTCATCGACGAGATCGACGCCATCGGTACAAAACGGTGAGCGCGACATCGCCCAGATCGCCTCAATCTCGTGCTGATCGAATTTCAGATATGACTCGACGTCGGGCGGAGAGCGCGAGATCCAGCGTACGATGTTGGAGCTGCTCAACCAGCTAGATGGCTTCGACAGCCGGGGCGACGTGAAGGTCATCATGGCCACCAACAGGATCGAGTCGCTCGACCCGGCGCTCATCCGGCCGGGCCGTATCGACCGGAAGATCGAGTTCCCGCTGCCGGACATCAAGACCAAGCGGCATATCTTCAAGTATGTCGAGTTTTTGGAGTGTGCCCTATGAGGTACTGACGAGTGTTTATAGATTGCATACTTCGCGTATGAACCTTTCCGAGGATGTCGAGCTGGAGGAGTTCGTCACCACAAAGGACGACCTGTCCGGTGCGGACATCAAGGCTGTGTGCACAGAGGCAGGTTTGCTGGCTCTGCGTGAGCGGCGGATGCGGGTCACTAAGGCGGACTTTACGTCTGCGAGGGAGAAGGTTCGAGATCTTATGTTTCTCATGCTTGGAATTCCGGCTCATGCTTATCTTAGGTCTTGTATCGCAAGAATGAGGGCACACCAGAGGGTCTCTACCTATGATTATCATGTCCCGCTGTACTGTATGATCGCATCTCATCGCATTGTTTCATGCTCTTCTCGCTATGCGTGCATTAATTAGTAATGTGACTTGTTTGACTGTTTAACATCTCACCTCAAGTATGCTGGCAAGATACCAAGCACAAGTTTTGTCATCAGGCTCATGTCTAAATGTTACGTATTTCCCTAGTGATTTTGGCAGCGCGAGCACACTCAGATCTGTCAAGTCAGCAGGCTTTACAAGTGGCCGCAGCAAGTCTGTCGTAGCTTTGATCACGGCGATGCAGCCCCTCCGATTCGGGTCCTCACGAGACGATGAGCACGGTAGGGTAGACCGTCGTGCCTCACGACTCTCGCTAGGCTTCGATTTTGAGCTTCTTGGATTTCATCCATTCCTGTAGGTGCTCAGCGGCGTAGCTGATGGGGAGCACGAGTTCCCCCACGGAGGTTTGGTATCGGTTTCTGCCGTAGTCGGCGAGGAATGCGTCCTCGAGGGCTTTGATGTTGTCCTGCACCATGCACGCGAGCTGAAGCCATCGATGCTGGAAGCGTGACAACAGATCGAAATGTCTTTCTGATGCGCGGATAAATATGTGAAGCAGTAGTCAACAATGCACTCCAGTTTCAGGCTCTGTGCTGGGAATCTTCAGTTCGCGAAATTCGCAAAGCTCCTTTTGGCTGGGTGCAGCAGGATCCCTGACAAAATATGTCAGATAACGACTCCCTGTATACAGTATTCATCTTGAGGAGAAAGCAGCAAGAGAGTGAGTGTTATCAGGGACGACCTCCACGAAGGAATGAATGCACCGCCTCGAGTCGCGTCCACGTGATTTGAACGCGACGCGTCAGTCACCTGATGATGGGAGATGCATGTGATAGTGGCCCCCATGATCCCCACCTGTTTCGTCGCTGTCGGACCTCGGTCTCGGGCGCGCCAGTGCCCGCGTCCCCACATGGGGCTCAGCCGGACAACGCACCCACCTCTGCTCTAGACCACTACCATACCATGGGCCGACCGACCGAGACGCAGCCAGACAGCCTCACCGTGCGCGACAGCCGCACGGGAAAGACGTATAATATCCCGTGAGTGGCAGCAATGGACTTGCCAGGTCGAGTAATGTGATGCGAGAGTGCGATGTAGCATTGTAGACAATGCTATCTCTGCAACTGCGTTCAAGGCCATTTCGGCGGCCAAGAAACCTGGCGAGCGGGACGAGAACGAGACGGAGAAAGGGCTGCGGGTGCAGGACAAGGGCTTCTTGAACACAGCTGTCATCCGGAGCGCAA
The DNA here is from genome assembly GCA_001687445.1 of Obba rivulosa. Taxonomy (NCBI): domain Eukaryota; kingdom Fungi; phylum Basidiomycota; class Agaricomycetes; order Polyporales; family Gelatoporiaceae; genus Obba; species Obba rivulosa. The sequence continues at coordinate 47,052 of KV722336.1, forward strand.
TTACATATATCGACGGAGAAGCGGGAGGTAAGTGCAAATACGTGCGCTCCAATACTTAATCTGACACTTCTTCTGCAGTGCTTCGATATAGGTGCGCAACTTTATGCCCATGGTACCTTATTCTCGCTCATGAGCCGGGATACCGTAGAGGATACCCGATTGAGCAGCTCGCATTGCATTCTTCTCACCTGGAAACGGCATATCTGCTCATATATGGCTCTCTTCCCACTACGGAACAATTCAAGTTTTTCGAAAACGAGATCTTGAGACACAGCGTCGTACACTCGGATGCTGAAGGCTTCTTCCGGTCGTTCCGGTATGCATAATAGATCCTCTCAGTGCTGATTTGTTCAAGTAGTTGACCGCACATATATTCAGCTATGACGCTCACCCAATGAGCATGCTGACAAGCGCGTTCGCTATGCTGGGATCGTACTACAGCGACGCCAACCCTTCGTTGCAAGGTGCGTAGTCTACATTATCTCTGAGCGAACGCCTGTGCAAACCTGCACCACAGGACAACGTCTCTTCACCGAAGGAGATAAAGCGTCGTTGGCGATCATGGATCGACAGATATACAGGCTGATTGGCAAGGCCACAACACTTGCTGCGTACGCCATATCCCGGGCCACATGAAACTTAACTCACTACTCTGACAGTATGGCATATCGCGTTCGCCAGGGCCGTGACTTCGTAACCCCTCCGACAGGCTTGAGCTACACCGGCTCGTCAGTATTCTCGTGGTTGCATTTGTGTTCGGGCTCTCATCTCAGCTCGATCAGGTTCTTGTATCAGATGGATCACATCGGGGAGGAGAACTATGTTCCGAACCCGGTGCTCGAGAAGGCGCTGGATGTCCTATTCCTGCTCCACGCAGACCACGAGTTAAACGCGTCATGCACGACGGTACTCCAGACGGGGAGTTCGCTTGTAGATCCGTACTCTGCTATAGCGTCAGTGCTTTTAGTATGTCTGCGTCTGACATTACTGAAGGGTGTTCGTCCTGTACAGGGCCGGCTGCGCCTCGCTCTAGTGAGTATCCGTAGTAACTCTCCCAATCGCTTCTGTGGGTGCTGATAAATGATGCAGTGGTCCTCTTCACGGTATGCTCAGTGGTCCCTGGGACTAGATTAATCGTTGACTTCTGTGGTAGGCGGCGCAAACGAGGCTGTGATTCGTATGCTCATCTCTATTGGACGGTCAGTGGCGTATCAATGGGCCATCTTCGCAGCTCAATCGTTTGCAGCCCAGAGAATGTGCCCGCATTCATTGAGGCTGTGAAGAGACGCGAGAAGACCTTGTCGGGCTTCGGGCACCGGTACGTTAGGCATCCGACTCGGGCTTTGTAGTGTCGTGGCGACTCATTGGTGATTCATTTCGCAGCGTCTACAAGACGGTATGTCCGGTCGAGGCCATTGCTCATGCACACGCTGACCTGTCTCTTTGCAGTCTGATCCACGTTCTTTCATCGTGCGTAAGACGGCCGATGAAGTATTCAAGGTGTAAGCGTTAGACAGGTTCATGGGGCTACTCTATTCTGATTCCGCGTAGTACTGGGAAGGATGAACTCCTCGAAACTGCCATGGCGTTACATGATGCGGCGATGAAGGATGAGTACTTCATCAAGCGCAAGCTCGCCCCCAATGTGGACTTCTGGTACGCAAATCTTGATGACCCTCGAAATCGAGACTGACTCGTGTTCCCCACGTTGTGCAGGAGGTAAGACGATATTTCCGCGCTTCGAAATGACACTGACCCCGAAATACCAGCGGCCTGATTTATCGCGCGATGGGTGAGTCTTCGGACACAATTGCGTGACTCATGAGGGCGCCAGGGTTGACCCTCTGCGCCTGCAGGCTTCCCCCTCGATTTCTTCCCCGTGCTGTTTGCCGTACCGCGCGTGGTGGGCTGGCTGGCGCACTGGCGACAGATGATGCTGCAGGAGGGTGGCGTGAAGATCTGGCGTCCACGACAGGTACGCGTGATGCAGGATTCACTCATCTGTCGGTAACTACATCGAGCTGTGCGTAGATTTACGTCGGGCCGGGGAAGCGCGACTACGTGCCGGCCGAGCAGCGCGCAGCTGTCGATGGCCTCGGAAAGACTCCGTCGGTGGTTGAACACGGAGGGTGAGTACTCCGATCCGTAGGGAATTGACAAATCTGACGCGCGCTGGCTGTCTTGGTCGCCAGGATGTCGAAGCGGTCAATGCTGGCGAGCTTCAAGGGGAAGGCGAAGCTGTAGTCCCATGTTGTAGAGTATGAGTATCCTTGTATAATGCATTTCGATCTCGGCTGCATGCCTGCGCCTCCGTCCTCGTTGCTACCGCGCGACGTGATGCCGGGGCAGAGCACAATGGGCATCGTGACCATTGTTACTGAGATTGATGAGCGACTCGGGCGACGAGAGTATTTGGGGGTATTTGGTCGGGTGCCAAGGCGTGGGCGTTACCAGCTGGACGGCATCCTCACCCCCTACCATCATCCCTGCGTTCCGCCCTTTTTCTCCAGCCCTCTGAGCTCCCTGCTCCCCTCCTTCCTCCGCTGCTACCATGCTCGCGTCGCTCGTTTCTGTCGCTCTCTTTTCGACTCTCGCCATCCAGGGAGCTCGCGCTGACTTCAGTGTCGACACCCCCACCTTCGTTCAGGTACGCGTCGCAGAGTTTGCAGCGCATACATCCGTGCTCACGACGCGCGCAGTGCCAGTCCGCCCAGGTCACATGGGACAGCACCAACTCGCCCCCTTACAACCTCATCGTTGTGCCCGCCGCCGACCCCTGCGGAGACGTAGTGTGCGTGCGCTTCATGGGATTCTCTTGTGCTCGTCTGACGTGCTGTGTACCGACAGGGCTGACCTCGGAGACCATAACGGCACCTCCATGCACTGGACCGTCGCCTTGGCCGCGGGACAGCAGGTTATGTTGTCTCTGCAGGACGGCGCGGATGACGAGGCGTGGAGCGGTGCAGTACGTCCGCGTGTGCACGACTCTAACCAGCCTATCTGACGCGCTGTGCAGATCACTGTCCAGCCTAGCGACGACTCGTCCTGCCTCCCCGGTGCTTCCTCGTCTGCGGTCGTGTCTTCCTCTGACGCCCCCGCGGCTAGCAGCAGTGCTGCCGCTCTATCCTCGGCCGCGAGCGTGGACCCTGCCACGACGTGAGTTCCATTGCGCTTCCTCGCGAGCTGCTGCCGATCTTCTTTCTCCAGTCTTGTCGTGGCGCCGAACAACGTCGCACCCTCCCCGTCCAGCGCCGCCGCCGCCGTGCCGACCTCGTCGGGCGCAGTCGCTGTCGGTGCAGCCAACTCTGGCATTCTCGGCAACTCCAACGGCGCGCTCGGCCTGCCCTCGTTCAGCGCGCCCCTCATGGCGCTCAGCACCCTCGCGGCCGTGTTCTTCGTCTCCCTGTGAGAACCCGGTGCCGCGCGCCATCGTAAATATACCCTTCACTTTCTTTACGCCTTGTATAATTGTCGGGGCGCTGGTTTCTTCTAATCTCTGCGGTCCTGCACCATGCACGGGGGCCCGGATGGAATTGTTGTTGCTTAGGCGGCTGCTGGCGTCGGCTGCTAAATCTTCGGGGCCGGTGGCTGGTCTGTTTGCAGTGCTCCTGAATCACCTGCCTTGTGGATGTTATTGGGCCAACAATGATTATCATTATTGCGGCGTTTATTTATTTACGACATATCCTGTAGGCGATGTGTGAAGTAACCGGCGGTGCGCCAATGTGATACCAAGTGTTTTCCTATCAGCACATATGTTAGACTAAAGGTATGAGCAGCAGCACTGCAAGTGTATTTCGAGTACCCGGTGAGACGCGAATTTGTCTGGCTTTCGTAGCCAGGAATATTGGTCTCCACTGTCCAGGAGAGCATGATTGCGTGCCACATGGATGGGTGATCATCCTCTTTCACACATCTATCCATGTTATGCATGCTCGGGGAACATCATTCACCGATGCCCGGTGTTCGACATCCTAGCGCGCATGCGTTATAAGACTTCGTGATGGCCCTCCTTCGAGCTCAGACTGTCCCTTCTGGGAGCCTATATCTACCGCTAAAACACGCCTGACAACTCTGCACGTCGCAGATATGGCCACCTACACCCGGATCGTGCTGGCAGAGAGGCCCAAGCAGGATATCACCCCGACGACCTTCCGCAGGGAGGTGAAGAGGCTGGACCTCAAGCCCGGGAAGGACGAGGTCCTGGTGCAGGTGCAGTACCTGTCGCTCGACCCCGCCATGCGCGGGTGGCTGCGGGACACGCGAAGCTATGTCCCCCCGGTGCAGATCGGCGAGGTCATGCGTGCTGCGGGCCTTGGTGTGGTCGTCGAGGCGGGCCAGGATAGCGGCTTTGCGCCCGGCCAGACCGTCTCGGGCACATTTGGTGAGTGCTCGTCGTTTAAATAGCTCTGGAGATCAAGCTGATGAGTATCTATTACGCGCAGGGTGGACGGAATATGCGCTGCTGAAGGCGAAGCATGTGAAGAAGGCAGAGTACGTCCCCCATACGCTAGAGACATATGGCTTGACTGAGATCCACTCAGGGTCCCATCAGGGGCGGAGCTACTAGATCTCTTAGGCCCTCTCGGATTGACAGGTCCGTGCTATTGCGTCAATTCTGCTGGCCCACCGTCTGACCGCCCTCCCGCACAGGCCTGACCGCATACTTCGTACGCGCCCCAGTTCTCGTACATTCCACGGCCACTGACAGCCTCTCCAGGGCCTGCTCGATGTCGGCAAAGTGCAGGCCGGCGAGACCCTCGTCGTGTCCGGCGCGGCGGGCGCGACGGGCTCCATCGTGTGCCAGCTCGGCAAGAAGAAGGGCGCGCGGGTGATTGGCATCGCGGGCTCGGACGAGAAGTGCCGCTGGCTCGAGGCGGAGCTCGGCGTCGACAAGGCGCTGAACTACAAGAGCCCGACGTATGTCGCGGACTACAAGAAGCATGTCGGGTACTTCGACGTGTTCTTTGACAATGTCGGCGGCCCCGGGCTGGACTTTGCGCTGACGAGGATGAAGCCGCACGCGAGGATTGTGCTTTGCGGTATGAATTTGCTATTTTTTCTTTGTCCGTCTTGCTGATGGCTTTGTCTGGATGTAGGTGCGATCTCGGATTACAGTAGGTGCTTTCGTTCGCACCGGGATCAGTGCGACCTAATGTAGTACCCACCAGATGCCGCAAAACCACATGGCCTCCAGGGCTATATGAACCTCATCTCTCAGCGGGGAAAGATCGAGGGGTTCATTGTGTGAGCAAGCCATGGCAACGAGTCGGGCCACTGCATATTCTGACGTATGCCACTGAAAGCTTTGACTACGAGAAGCGATACCCCGAGGCAATCCGGGAACTTGCCTCGTGGCTCAAAGACGGAAGCCTGAAGCGTCGATTCCATGTTGTCGAAGGTTTGGAGAACGCGCCATCTGCATTGCCGATGCTCTTCGCGGGTGGGAACACAGGGAAGCTGTATGTAGTCGATGCCTAGGCTATTTGGTTTCCGGATGTTCATGGTCTTATTGCACGCAGGGTTGTGAAGGTAACTACCAAGGAGAAGGCCAAACTATGAGTTCGCGGCTTGGAAGTTCGCAGTTCACGAAGTAAGATAGCGTCTAATTCTTGCGGTGATTCTCGATCAGTCGCTGACTTCACAACATCCAGATCTGTTCAAACAGCTCTGTTGTATATATCCGATTGTAATATAGCCATGACGTTCATTGCAAGTCGTTGTCGGCCACAGTAAGTATATCGGGCTACTGGACTCTCGCGGGGCGTCTGTTGCGAAACTGCTCACGCCACTCAAATGGGAACGGCACAGGCACCGGCGATATTCTGAGTGGCCTTTGCTGTGCTGTGTCACGTTTGTCCTTTGCACCCGTCCTCTGGCAACTCAAAGCGCCAAATACATACCTTGGCTATTCAACATAATGATCACGCAGAGTTATTTTGCGGCCTCCGTCTTCAGCCACAGCGTGGTCGCAATCATGAGGTGCCACACTTTGGCCACTGGCAGCGGACAGTTCCAACGGTTATAAGGACTCTCGATGATCAGTTTATCGCAGCTTTTCTTGCACACCTGGGTTCACTCTGGCTCTTGATACCATGGATTCTCCTCTCATTGAAATCATAGACTCACTTGATCAGAGACTTGATGAGGTCGAATTCGACGAGGCCCTGGAACGTCTCGGACAAATACGAGAGAAGGCCAGCTCCGCCGATCCATACATGCCGTCCCCGGACTTTCGCGATGCTCACGTCGATCTATACGGGCAGCCATTCCCAAAATGGGCACGTAAAGCTGCACAGCAGCAGGTATGCGGAACTAGGACCGGATCTTTGCATAGAATCTGACATGTGCTCTGCAGGTAGAACGTGGACAGGAGCAAGCAGCGGAAGGTCTGACGTTCGTGAAGTCGGCCATTGACAACGGATATCTTACCGCACTCACAGTCGGTTCTCGACGTACCGTCTACCAAGGAGGCATCAAACCCGGCATGACGCTTCACGACACATCAAGCATTACACCCACAATGTCCAGCGCAGTGAGGAAACGCCGCGGACGGCCGCGCAAGAACGCCGCAGCGGCCGCACCTCCGCGGAAGTCCACCTCGTCGAGCAAGCCCCCAGTGCCGAAGATCCCCACCGCGCCGAAGCAGCCGCGCTCGTCTGGGCCGGTTGCCACGCGTTTCTCGTCCCGACACGAGTCTAAGTACTATTGGGCCGACGGCACGCCGGCACTGTCACCTGCAGGTTCGTCGACGGCGCCGTCGAGCTCAAGTCCGGCCTCGCTTGCAGCCAGTGCTGAGGAGATGGACTGTGGTAGCAGCTCTGACTATGCGAGCTCTGACGACGAGATGCATGTGGAGTAGCGATCCTACTCCGTCTCTGTACGTTGCTTCGCAGGATATTTCGCTTGCCGTTCCAATTCGCTGTATCCGTTCTCTAACTCCCTGCGCTCATCGATATGTACTCGTATGCACACCGTTCTGTTTGTCACTTTGTATCATTCTGTGGTCTGGTAAGCTGCGTGCTCTTGCGACCATGTCTCTATCTCTATGCACGAATACTACACCCACTTTTTGTCACGCAAAGTACATGTGCACACTGAAGATCCTGCAATTTCAATTGCAACGTTTCACACGATCACGATCACGACAAATGGCTGTGTTCGCCAATCAATACAGCGGTAGCATAGCATTCTCTATCAGGTATTGTGTCAGTTTATGTTGGATGATTTCTTCTTCAGACGCATCGTACAAGCTTTCAATATTCCCTGTCTCAATTTACTGCGAGAGCTGTCTGATCTTGAGAATGATGGCTACAAGGTCCAACCACATCAGCATCAGTGCAGCACTGAGATACAAAACGGCGCTACGTACACTGGGGGTCCAGGCCCTGATGGGGGATCTGCTCAGTGAGACCACCGCAGCCCTCCTTGTTGGTGCCCATGTAGCCGTAGCGCGGCGTGAGCTGACGCTCAAGGAGCCAGGTGCCGAATTTCGAGCCAAGCTGTGCGTCGTCAATCAGACACGCGAAGAGATCGCAGGAAATGGACACTTACGCCGGTCTTCTGGTTGAGAGACTCAACGACGAGGACGAAGTGGCTGCAGCCGATCTTGCGAATCGTCTGTTCATCGACGAGGTTGAGCGTCGATTTGTTGATGAGGCCGACGTTGAGGCCCTCCTGCCTGCAGCGGAGTACCGCGTCCCACGAGCGGTAGAGCATGTCACCGTATGAGACGACGTAGCCAGCAGTGCCCTCCGCGATGACCTCGTCCTTGCCTGGGACGAACTCGTAGTCCTCACCGAAGAAGTGCGTGCCGTCCTCCTTGAGGATCCACGGGACCTTCGAGCGCGTCGAGAAGATGAAGCGCAGGCCGTGGTCGAAGAAGACGCGCTTGACGATCGCGACCATCTGCGCAGGGTCGGCCGGGAAATACAGCCACGACTGTGTATCCGCGAGGCCATTGTCGGCGAAGAACGAGTTGATGCCGAAGTGACAAGTGTTGTCGGCCATCTAACGGCGTGTCAGTATTCCTAACAGCTGATCACGTTCTCCTAACACTAACCTCGTCGACTATCAATGCACACTCGTCAGTATGGGCTCGAGATATGCAACGATAGGCACATACCGCCAGAGTGCGAGAAGTGGCAGAGAACGTTGCAGAAGTTCAGACGCGCCATGGTGATCTCGGACACGACCATCTCGAGGAATGCGGAGAAGGTCGAGAAGACACCGAACTTATTCTTGTCGAAACCGAAACCGGCCGCCGCGCTGAAGTTGCCACGCTCCATGATGCCAGACGGGATGAAGACTTCGGGGTGCTTCTGGTGGATGACCTTGAGACCGGTCGAGCCCTCAAGATCACCTGGAACATCGTTATTGTCATGCTGCAGAATGAATGGTGATTATATGCGCACTGTCAATGACCATGACCTTCGAAGCAGCCTCCTCTTTAGTGAGGGTATCGAGAACCATATTGGTCGCCTCGCCGAAGATGACACGGTTGGCGCCAACCTCCTTCGTGCTACCGATATATAGATAGGGCACGGCAGTCGGCTTGATGTTGTTGAGGATATCGCCGGCCATCGACGGGGGGTACCCGCGAGACTCAAAGTACTTAAGGGCAGCCTTAACGGGGACGACATCGTGGCCGTGAGGGCTGCCCTCGATATCGGCGATACCAGGCGCCATGACACGCTTGCAAATGACTGTCTTGGGATCAGAGGCCAGCTGCACCAGATATATCAAGTATCCTCACCTGCAGCAGGACCATTGTAATTGATGACATCACAGAGACCAGCCCAGAGAGCATCGAGGTCTTCGCCTTGGACAACGACGACCTTCAGGCCATGACCAGACAGAGTCCTCTTAAGGTCATATCCCTTGAGATACTCCGACGGGTGACCAGCAATGGTCACGTCGTTATCGTCGATGATCAACTTGATGTTGAGGTTCTGTGCGACTGCAAGACGGGCAGCCTCGGCATCGTTACCTTCCTGCAGCGCCGGTCAGTGAACTCGCCGACACGTATCGGGGCGCCCACGCACCTGCTGCGAACCATCTGACCCGAGCAAGAACACGGTCTTGTCGCGATTGGCCAACGCGACGCCGTTGACCCACGGCCAGACGTGTCCGAGACGGCCAGAAGAGAACTTCACACCGGGGGTCAGGCCAAGCTCCGGATGTCCAGGGAGCTTCGAGTTGGCCTCGCGATAGTGCAGAAGGTGCTCCGCAGGGATGTGCCCCTCTATGGCCGACATCAGATACTGTGTTGCGACACGGTGCCCTAGGGGTGAATTAGAAAACATATCGATGGGCGAGTTATCCACTATACTCACCAGCCTCGTCGAAGAGGATCGGGACGTAACTGTCCGAGTAGTTGAAGAGCGAGAGGAGCATATTTACCTCCGGGACGGTGTCGTACGCTCCGCCTATGCAGCATAACATCAGAACGCGCCCTCCATCCTGCACAACACCAGATGACATACCAGTGTGTCCACTGACACCGCGGGCAGCACCAGTGGCGGTGAAGAGCACAATGGCATCACGCATGAGCTGGACATTGTGCGCGAGCGCGGCCTTCTGCTCGCTGGTGAGCTTAGGCTGGGACGGGTCCAGCTTCAGCCTGGGTAGCGATCAGCACCATCGATGCAGTGTGCGACGACAATACACACTTCTGGAGCTTGGAGAGGTCAATAGGGAACTTGCTCTCTGTGCCGGGCATGGTGGTAAGGATGAGGAATGGAGGTGAGCGCAGAAACGACAAGAAACTCGGCGCTCGACGTCAGGGATCCAGGCGGTTCCTTCGGCCCGGGCTCCCCGCACATCGCCGGCGCCGTTCTCGTCGCCGTTGCGCTCGTCGACGGCCATCCGCAGTCTGGTAGCTCTGCTCTCACGCCTGAGAAGGTGCCCAAGTCTGGTCTCGCAGTCCACAGCAACCTGGCATCTTGCTGCCTTGGCAAGGACAACAGCGCGGCGTCCGTGGGTCAACTTCCCTTTGGCTGCAGCCGACAGACACGGTCGCTGGCGGAAGACGATGCGGAGACGACGGCAACCACCGTCACGAGCACTTCATATGTAAGGCTGAACGAGCCTCTGTGGTATTCGCCTATCTAACCGACATGCGGAGTCGTGCGCGAGAAAAACTCGCCCAAGAAAGTCGCGGGTGATTTATATGCTCATCTACATTCGACATGACCCGCGCACGAGCCCTCATGCGCCCATCCCAGTGTTCTGTCCAGGCACGGTGTGCGAGAAGACGAGCAAGGCGGCCGCTTTGGCGCCCCCGTTGTGCTTCTCAACGTGGTCTCAGCGTGGATCACATCCTCCGGCATATGTCGAAAAAGGCTTCGCTGGCCCACCTGCTTCCTTGCGATGCATCTTTATCTACGAAGAAGCTTTCCTACTTGGAGCGCTCTCGATCACCCACGCTATATAGCTATACAGTCTGGAGAGCGGCGGCCCTTCCGTTCAGGCTCAAAATTCTGTCGCCGTCTCGCATCCATGACTGAGACGAATTGGCCAAACTGAGCCCGGATCATGTGTCCTGTGCAGACTTATCACGGCGTCATCAGATATGCGCACTGGCTGCACAAGACTGCTCCTCACTGCGCGGCGGCCTCGCTGAGAGGAAACCGCCAGAAATGGGCTGCGACGATCGAGTTATCACCCCGTATCACTGACATGTCGTTGTTCTCATCCGGTAAACTGAAGCACGGTTTCGCGTTATGGAACATGTATTTAGGAGCGTCTTCCAGAGCGCAGCCTATAAGAATGCTTGGCCAACATGACGCCCCTTGCAGCACTCTGCTCTCGAGTGAATACCACCGTCTCATAGCACTTGAAATCAATCTTGACCTCCTCCCATTCGCCAAGAACCATGGTACGCCGGACTTCTCGGACAGATTCTGCATCGCTCACAATAGAATCGTAGATCCCAACCTCTGGCGCTACGGCGAAGCAGGCGTTCACTACCACGCCAACCGAGAAGGATCCCTACCAGTATCAGGTTGGCTTTGGAAACCGGTTTGCCTCGGAGGCAATGTGAGCTTCACAAGTATTCATCCGCCCACCGCTGCTGACCATCAAGCAGTCCCGGCATGTTGCCTCATGCCCAAAATAACCCGCAAAAATGCAAATACGACTTGTATACCGAGAGTGTCTGTAGCATTTGGATCACGTGGGCGCGCGGATGGATGCTAATGGCAAGGATCATGACAGGTCAACGGTACGGCATTTACCGCTCCGCGGGCCCAAAACCAGAATTCGTGAGTAAATCATTCTCGACAGTCTTGAAATAAGCATTTGACAGTATGGCCTACCAGCTGGCTCTACCGAATCCGCCCGTCCGTAGCTCATCAGGGTTTCACTAAGCTCCCTGACAACCCCGATGTGTGTCCTCTCCATCCATCCTCATTTCGGTTTCTCAAGTTAACATGCCACAGCTCGAATCCAACTTCCTGCCACTCAACCCTAGGGTGCACTTTAGCCCGACCCAGCTTGCATGGTACCCCTTCGACCTCCCAGCAACGAACGAGCAGGTCGACCTCATTACGGGGCTGCACACGATCGCGGGCAATGGCGACCCGACGCTGCGTGAAGGCCTCGCCGTGCACGTATACATGGCGAATACGTCGATGGAGAAGAAGGCGTTCGTGAATGGCGATGGTGACTGGCTCATCTTGCCGCAGCAGGGCAGGTTGGATATCCAGACGGAGTTCGGAAAGTGCGCGATCAATTGTAATTGCATTGGGTACAAGAGTACTGATAGAGTTGGTGCTGTAGGATCATGGCGAGGCCGGGAGAGCTGGTCGTCATTCAGCGTGGGATCAAGTTCAGAGTATTCCTTCCAGATGGCCCTTCGCGCGGATGTAGGTCCAAAACCCCGCGGTGGTATGCATGGCGCTCATGGTAGTATTTGCAGATATCCAGGAGATATATGGTTCACATTATGAGCTGCCTGAGCTGGGCGCCATTGGTGCCAACGGGCTGGCGAATGCTCGGGATTTCGAGCACCCGGTGGCAAGCTTCGACATTGACCAGTCGCCCTGGGAAGGTGAGTGGCGCATCCTATGTGTTTCGTTATAGGATCGAATTGACCGCATGCACCAACAGTCCTTTACAAGTGAGTCTGTCACAAGGATGTTTCAACACATCCTGATCAATGGTGCTGTGGCAGAGTCGGAGGACAGCTCTTCGCCTGCAAGCAGGAGCACACTCCATTCGATGTAGTCGCATGGCACGGAAAGTAAGCGCCACTGTTCCTGTCGCTCCTTCTATGTAAAAGCTCACCGTGCGTCAGCTATGTCCCATATAAATACGCGATGGAGAAGTTTGTCAACATTGGCTCGATCTCGAAGGACCACATCGACCCCTCGATCTTCTGCGTGCTCACTGCCAAGTCGAAGAACCCTGTCGCTCCTCTTGCCGACTTCCTCATCTTCACAGGTAGATGGGATGTGGCTAGCCACACCTTCCGTCCTCCGGTGGGTCCATAAAATTTGCATTATCTGATAGTGCGCATGTTGAATGTGGTGGGCAGTACTACCACCGCAATGGCGCGACGGAGATGATGGGCCTCATCTACGGCGACTATGGTGGTCGTAGTGACGAGTTTGCGCCTGGAGGATTCAGCTTCGAGACCGGGTTCTGTCCTCATGGTGGTTCGTGCAACACAGTCGTCGATGCGTCTCGCCTGATGGTGATGGTGATACTGCTTGACAGTGTCGTACGATGAGTTCAAGAAGGCTACGGAGACGGAACTCGGACCTATGCGCATACATGAAGGAACCCTTGGTAAGTAAAATACCCAACAGTTTATCCTGTGCTGACGTTCTTGCAGCGTTCATGTTTGAGTCGAGCATGATGGTCACTCTTACTGACTGGGCTATGAAGCGTACTGGCAAGTTGCATGGTGAGTGCGAAACGTTTGCACGAGAATTATTGTTGACTCATGGCTCGTGAACTCGTCAGAGCATGAGCCGAAGATGTGGGACGACTTGAAAGGTCAATTTGTCAATCACATCGACCAGGTGAACGCCGACCTCAGAGCTGCTGGCCTGCCTGAGCTCGGACAGTAGATTCTGCTCAACTCTCAACTTTCACACATTACTTCCTCGAGTTTGATGAATTCTACTGGTGTAATTTTCTCCCGTGTGCATTATGTTTGTGGAATGTATGTATGCTCATAGCGACAACAGAAATGGCAATCTGAACGTGTAGGTGCCAAATGGAAGGTTACTGTGGGATAATATAGCCTAATATGTCAGCATGGTGGCACTCGGCAAAAGCCGAGAGCAAATGAGAAACCTTATCGCGAGAAATCGGGACGACACTTCGCACTTATCCCTGTCCTATTGCTACCATTCCCCCTCTCGTCCTCCTGCGTATTCAAGCGCGCACGATAGGTCAATATAAGGACTTGTGTGGCCTGCCACTCAGTTGTCATTCGTAAAACTCGACACAAACACATCCCTGTGAGCACCTGAATTTACTCATTTACCCCATTTCATTTTTGGCGATATCGTAAACCCTCGTTCCGTCGCCCGATGCGTCTATTTGCCTCTTCGTCGTCCTCGACGTCGATCGTCTTCAGCATGAACGACGACGCTGACCACATTCTGGGTTGTCCCAGCCTGAGCCACTGGCGCCATGGCAGACAGTTCCCTCCACAGCATGGTCAGCACAATGAGCACGCAGCCCCTCGCGCTGCCCGACGCCTCCCACCACGCGCCGAACCCCGCGGGCGACTCCATCTCTGCCTCCCAGGTTGACCATGCGACTGCCCCGCCGACTTTCTCGATCAGCACTGCGGAAGGCACCAGCCCGGAGGTGCCCGCGAAGCGCAAGCCGGGGCGCCCCAAGGGCAGCGGCAAGAAGCCCGTCGACCCCGATGCTGAGCCCAAGATGAAGCGGCCTGTGGGCAGGCCGAGGAAGGATGGGCTGCCTGCAGGATCTGTGGGTCCGAGGCGCGTGAGCCGGACGCGCAAGCGTCCACCAGGGACCTTCGCGTCAGGCATCCAGCAGCCTGGGCCTTTGTTCTATCCGGTGGGTGCTCTTGACGTTGCATCTGATGCCTGGTCGCTGACATCATTTGGCGTCCTCCCAGCCGCCGTATGGTATCCCTCCTGAAGTAGCCAACGCGCAGTGGCGCACATCGATCTCCGTGCCGCCTATGGGATCCATCTCACGTGCATCTCGTCCACCACCAGTCGGATTCCCAATCGATCCCAATCTCGACCGTGACAACTGGGTCGAGCTCTCGCGCAGTCGTCCAGATATCTTCTTGCAAGCGTTGGTGGCCGCATTGGCGTCGCCCAATCCGGTCTCTGGGGCAGGTCCCAGCGTGGAAGAAGCGTTCAAGTCCCACCTCGTGTCTCTCGCGCCACAAAGCAAGGGCGGACCGTCTTCTATTCCAACATTGTATTCTATCCTGAAGACCTTCTGGCTCCCGACGTCACCCGTGTACTTCTCATTGACGGCTTCTGCTTCCACTGCCCGCACTCCGTCCGAGCATCGGTTCTTCTATTGGGACCCTCAGCCACTTGTCTTCAACGGCATCGCGTGCCCTGCATGCTCTACGCCGCTCATCAATAACGGACGCATTACCTCTGGTCCCATCAAAGTGTACGACCTCGGCAAGCCATTCTTCATCATCGGTTGTGAATACGCATGCAGGAGTCCCGCCTGCACGATCAACTCGCCTGATGGTCGGAAGTTTGCCAGCACGGATACATCCATCCTCCGTGCGTTGCCCTCAAAATTGAAGGATGAGTTCCCCGCGCACCTATTGCAGGGTGTCCCTGATCTCGGTGCCGGTCCGGACGTTTGGAACTGGCACGGCATGGGTGTCTCGATTGCTCTCTGGAACATGGTCCGAGCATCCCTGAGGGTTGGTCTGAGGAAGGAGCCTATACTGGAGATTATTGCTGCAATTCAGAGTGGTATCACCGAAGAGGATCAACTGAAGTATGAAGAAGGCGACGTTGGACAAGTGCAGCAGATAGCGGGTGAGGGCGAAGGAGAGGAGGATGATGATGACCACGGAGATGCTGAACGAGTCGAAGGCGATCTCGAACCAGGGAAAGACGTAAGTGTAGATCGTTTCCTTACTGGGCGAATACTTATGTTTTCGCAGAAGTCCGCGGAAGAGTTCAATGAGGCATGGAACGCTAACAGTGGCGCGGCTGACGCGAACGCTGTGCAAGAGCAGCCACAAGCTGGCCCGAGCAATGTGGTCGACGCTAACCCTCACGTCAATCAGTCACCCGGTCAGCCTCCGGTGGACAACCGTCCAGTCCCCTTCCCGGCGTATAGTCAAGGCCCATACATGGCTTATCCTTACCCTCCTCCCTACCCGTATTTTCCCGTTCCGCACGGGCAGCACCCCGACCCCAACGGCAACTCCTTGAAGCGGACATTCTCGATTGTCGACGGTGCACCGGACCCCGCGCTTGCGGAGCCGGTGCAGAAGCGGATTCGTCACTGTTGCAAGTGCGGATCAAATGAGTGCAAGGGGAAGGGTGGGCGCGCGTTCTGCACAAACCCCTGCCAAGACTGCGGGAAAATGGAGTGCAAGGGGCGGAACAGCAAGCGTCCTGACAGAACGTGCGCGGATGCGTGGCCATGAACGAGGGTGTAGTTAGTTCTGTACAAGAGGACTATATGTATGTTGTTCTCTTTTGTCGGTAGATTTTGTAGCGGGTATCAAAATGGGTATCTTGTCACATTCTTGGCTCGTCAATATCTAGTTGATAAGCTCCAGGGATAAGCTTCATTCCACGTGTCAAGGAGTAAGTTCCGCAGGCAGACAGGGTGACGTCAACGGCTAGAGCCACGGGCCATTGACCTGCAACTACAAAAGTCGTGCACGCAGACATGGTCCCGCTCCCGCTCCTCCTGCTTTGCCCGCCTTACCGAACTTGCCCCTTCGGCCATGGAAGACTTTGCCATAAGGGCAGCTCGGAAACTTCTCTCGCAACGCATACAAGATTATGCCCCGGCCGACCCCTACTATGAGACCTACACCGACCAGAAAGGCCGTCAGCGGAGGCGCAGGGTACGCGAATGGATTCGCTAGTCGTCGAGATAAATGTCTCAGCCATGCGTGTAGAGAGAACTTCCGCCAGGTCTGTCTGCAAAGGACGCGAAAATCTTGAAGTCCGTCATGAGACGTGCACATTACCTCGACAAGGGATTCAACCTGTGTGGCATGCGCTTTGGGTGGTCGTTCATTATCGGTAGGATATGTATTCCTTCTCAAAAAGACATAATACATATATGTGCTTTCATAGGAATAATTCCAGGTGCTGGAGACATCGCCGATGCAACGCTAAACTACGTCCTCGTGGTACGTAAAGCACGACAAGCAGAGTGCGTAGCCGCAACACTATATACCATACGTCAGCTGACCTTTGAACCTGTGCAGCATACCCCCATGGCTTCTACGCCGGATGCTCGTGAACAACGCCGTTTCCGCCGCAGTCGGATTTATCCCGATCGCAGGTGACGTCCTTCTTGCCGCGTTCAAGGCCAACTGGCGCAATGCCGCCTTGCTCGAGGAGTTCTTGCGCGTTCGCGGCGAAGAGAACCTCAGGCATCAGACCCCGCAGCAGGACAAGCATATTACTCAAGCACCAAGCCCGGCCCCCGGTACGACTGTTAATGACCCACCGCCTTCAGAGAAACCAAGCGGTGGATGGTTCAGGAGAGGTAGTAAGGGCAAGAGTAAGGCGGAGCCAACATCAGCCACGAACGCGAACTCGCAGCCGCCGACGTTCGATCGCGGACGCTTTGTGGAGGATGTACCTCCCAGTTCCCCCGACATTCCGCAGCGGAGATGATAGCACGAAAACCCCAGTCTCCCGCGTCACGACCTTTCATGATGGACCTGTGTTGGACCCATGGGTCGTTTATACCCTGGCACCACTAATGATAGATTCCCATTTCTTCTCATCGTTCACTATACCATACCTATATCATACCGCTTAATCACACTGACAATGTAGGACATTAGCGGACCTATTCAGAATTTGTCCATGCATATCTCACATCACACAGTATGGGAATTCATATGTGTATTGTCCGGCAATACTAGTCTAAGTTTATGAACTTGATTGATATCTACAACGACTCATGCTCCACCGGATCATCGGCCGGAGTCAGGAGGTTGGTAGGTAGAAAGAAGGATGCCTGACCAGCAGGCAGGCACGGCACACCGAGACGGGGCGTGTTAGGGGCGAGGCCGTCCTGCGGGCGGAAGACGACAGGCTCGTCAAGGAGATCGTACACCCAAGGATGTCTCAGAGGGATAAGGAGGGGCCCTTGGAGCAAGGAAGGACGCTCGACAGTGATAGATGTGGGAGGGGGAATGTGACTGTCCGAGAAATACTCCCGCGTGCAATTACGCAGCGGCGACGGCACGATGGCCGGGAAGTAGCTGTTCTGATAGATGGGTGCGCCAGGCGTGCGTCTGAAAGTATCAATGGGCTGAGAGAAGGACTCCTGCGGGATGATGGGGGTGAGGCCGAGACCAAGGCCGTGAATGCGGTCAGAGTCCGTGTTGGGAGTGAGGCCTAGGCCGAGACCGTGGGGAATGTGGGCCGGACGAGGGGAGAAGGGGATGCGCTCGTCCGGCGAGGAAGGGATGGTAGGGAGGTTCGGCGCGCGGGAAGCGCGGGACACGCGGGTAGGGAGGAGAGATGAGGCGTCAGGAGACGCTGTGCCGGTGACGGGCTGAACGACAGAGATACCAAGGCCAACGCCCGAGATAGCCCGGTAGGTACGCGATGAGACATTGGAGGGGAGACCCAGACCCAGACCAGCTGGGTACTTGCGCTGCTCGGCCCGCACCTTGGCATGCGCGAGCTTGGACTCAAGCTCGGCTTTGGTGGGGCGGTGCGGGGAGGAGGGAGTAGCAGGACTCTGTGCAGGAGTGAGGGTAGAAGGAGCCTGAGGTATACCTTGACCAGCAAGGGAGAGGGAAATGCGCGAAGAAGACATGGTGATGGGTTGCAGTAATTCGCAAAGAAGTATGAGGTGATGGGGGTTCTGGGTCAATGACTTGGATGCACTCTGCAGAATCTATGGTGGTTTATATGCATTTCTGACGAGGGCTTGAGTATTATAACAACAGTGGACGCGGAGTAAACAGCCTGACCGACGCCGGATGTGCTCTTCCGCTCCGACTTCCGTCGTTTCCGTGTCGGTCAGGAACGATATTCCGAACATCCGTGGGCTGCCGGACCACTTACCTCCCATAGTGGCTCTTCCTTGTCTCTATACTATTTCTGACCGCTCTGGAATGGCATAGACAAGGTCTGTACCAAATAATGTCGGCGGTGTAAAGTGGCTGCTCTACTGTGAACGGCATGATGAGTCGCGTGCATCAGTGGTCAATTTGGCTATGTGACGAGGATACTAGTATGACATCTCGCTCAGCACAGTTTCAGTTTGCATGTCAATGAAATGGGCCTTTGTTTGAACACTGATCGATACGAAAGCAATCTTAGTGAGTGTGAGTACTGCCAACTTAGCAGAGCAAACCGCGTCTGTGCGCGACGCGGTCACGTGGGGACATCACTAAGAAATTTTCTCGAATACGAAAACGTATCAGTCCCCAGGAAGCTTGGGAAGAACACAGTGTTGTAGTGTGATTTTATCTGGGGTACTGGAGATCTGGTGCTTAGTACGCTCAACGAGTGCTTTACGATGCCAGTGGACTGCGGCTCGCTCTGCCGGTCCGCCGGTGCCGAGCACCGATGATATCGATTCGGCGTCTGGCCACATCATCGAAGGCCACGCCAGACGTCTCTCCTCTGCTCCAAGTATCATGCACTCGTATACTCTTCATTCTGTGGCCGCACCATTCCATCTCCCACCATATACTGCACTATATCCTGTGTTACCGACATGCCGCCACAGCAAAACGTTCGCCAATTCGGTGGCGATAAACAAACGAGAAGGTCTGACACTTCAGCAGCATCCAGACAAGTCAAAAGTAATATGCCATCCCAGAGGCTAGACATTCAAAGCGTGCCTTGGTGTTTCTTTTTCCATTATTCATCCAGGCAGCTGCTAACAGGCGAGCAGCGAAGCAGGGTGGTTGTGCTGCTCAGATAACCCTGATATTGCCATGACCGTACCCGTATCTGGGCGTATAGTGTGATTATACGCTGTTTTAACTGATGGAAGATCCGCGGGTCTACAACATCCCATGGCATATAACTGGTGGACTTGTACACTTGGAAGGACCAGCGGCCTGAAAGTACGTCGATGGTCGACAGACGTGGAACTGAAGCTCCGAAGAATCAGCTGGACAGCATGCTGACGCTGCTGATGCCTTGATGTCGTGATGCTCAATGCACTGTGTGAGGAACGCATCAGATGCTGTCGGCGAGGCTTGCACTGACGTCCGAGCGTCTGTTACCCGTATGGTTCCGTAATTGCACCATAAAATTGTCTCTTCTTTACAACCTTGTACTCGTGTATTCTCCGGCTGTTTTGTGATGGAACAATCCTCGCAAAGCGGTGCTTTGAGAGCTTGAGCGAGCAGATGCTTGAGAGACCGAGACTGGTCAGGCGGCGAGGCTGTTTTGCCGGGCGCGTGTAGCACACGGGCTGCTCCAACGCGAGCATTGTCTCCGATTACAGCTGTGGCCAGCCTCATCATGGCCACACCTCTTCATTGTCCCCTCGGGTCATCCTTGTCCTTCCGGCCTCCCCTTCCCTTGGCGAGTGTGTGCCACACTGGCACCGCATAATCCACGTTGTGGCGTCCTACCCCCGGGCCACACCCCTTCCACTCTCTTTTCCTGATGTCGACCTGTACTTGCGAGAAGGCGGTGGTGTGCGAGATGATTGGCAAAGAGAATGTGAGTCAAATACAGTTGCGCAAAGCCAACGTGCTTGTGCTTATTGCGATCCGCTCTAGATCGTACAAGTATTGAGTTTCCCTCATGGCCACAGTCCGGAATGTGTCGTTCATGAACGCGTTGCGCAGAGACTGAGGGATAGTGCCCCGCCACTGGTATTTGTTATGTGTCCTATTCAAACGCACTCAGGTCTCAACCAAGACAATTCAGCTTCGGCCTGTCTCGGACTTCAAGCGTGGCTACTTGTCATCTGTTCCATCTGAGAGTGATGACGAGGATGTCTCGATGGACGAGGAAGGACAGGTTGATGTCAAGTCACCACTGGTTACTGCGGCCTCGGTTCAAACGGAAGACAAGGCAGATATATCAGTCAAGGCTGTGCATGCACCGGCAAGAAATGAAATAACCCCGGGCTATCGTGTATGTGCAACGCATATATTCGATGAGTCTTATCTCATTTTCACACAGGTGGGCCAGATCGTCGTCAATGAAGCTGCTAAAAGATGCCAGCCACAATGTGAAGTGCCTTCTCTCGCAAGATTCAACGCACATCACTATATCTCGATCCCTTTGCCTGAGCTCTCGCCGCCGTCAACTCCAAGATCCGATGGGACGGCTGATTCGTTATCTACTCTGTCGCCGGTGGAGACAACCTATTCCGTCTCGTCCCGTACTAGAGCTTCATCTTTGGCAGCCTCGGCGGCCGAATATCCTCCGTCAAGTAAGGTGTCAGTCGCAGAAGAGGAAGACAAGGCCCCAAAAGTGATTTTGCTTATAAAAGAAGAAGAGGACCTGAAAGTGAGTTATCCCATCCTATGAGGCCTCTATTCATACTCACTCAAACCTATGTGTTGCGCCTCAAAGCCGAGCCCGCTGCAATGGCTCCCAAAGCGTGCCAGGCACAAGCAACGGCGCATTCCCACCGCGGGGCAAGGTTTCCCATGCCTGATCGACGACTGTGGGCTCGAGCTTAACGGGCCACGAGAGCGACTCCGGCACATGGACACGCACTTCGCACACCTCAGCCTCTTCAAGTGTCCCGGCTGTGGCGACCACATGGCGCGGGCGGACAGCCTCAAGCGGCACTGCAACACGCCCGCCAAGAAGACTTGCTTGGAGGCCGCGCTGGCGGATGCGGGTGACGTCGCTGGTGGCGTCGAGTGGCGGCAGTTCTGCATGGTGAAGTCCGGCCACTGGTTCTGGGAGCGCGACCACATCCACCACGTCCGTGTGCCCCCGCCCGGCGACCCGATTGTGGAGGAGCGTGCAGAGGTCCGCAGGAGCTTCGGCTTGGACCCATATAATTGACCGGGCTCTACCCTTGGGAAGGACTTTGTCAGAGGGAGTTTGGACGCAGCGCCACTTACACTTATTCGCTCCTTAGTAGCTTGCATATGCGTCCGCACCTTTTGGCCCTGTTGCACCGTATACCATCATTTGCCGTCATGCCACAACATTCCAAACCATGCATTATGTTTATAACATGCGTAACAAATAGTACCTATGGCTTCGTACAATCCACACATTCTGTGTGCAATGGCCACAGGTCATACAGTCTACACATTCTTCTGTGTGCAATGGCCACAGGCTGCGGCGCCAGTATGGGCGTCTAGTGATCGTCCAAAACGTTGCAGAGCGCTGCCTCATGTGATCATCCACTCCCCTTACATCCATCGCTGTTCGCCGCAACATACAATTAACAGCATCACAATGGCCGCCAAAACACAGTCTAGCCCACTGAAGTTCCCTCCGCCGGACCGGAAGCAGTTGTCATTCACATCGCTTGTGAATACCCCCGTCAATGCGGTCCGGCGTGTACCGTGACGAATGACCTAAATACTGCAGAGAGGCAGCGAGAAGCCTCAAAGGAGCAACGTCCTTCGTGAAAGCACCCATCTTTAGACTTGACCGAGCCCCTCAGTATCATGGCAGCTTCTGTCCTCAAAGCCTCCCTCGGGCGCATCGCGTTCGTGACTGGCGCCGGTCAAGGAATTGGACGTGCTATTGCAACGCGCCTCGCAAGAGACGGGTATGATATCTCTATCGCTGAGATCCCTTCTGGGCAGGCTAAGGCGCAAGATGTCAAGAAGGAGATCGAGTCTTACGGCAGGAAAGCCATTACGGTGACAGCTGGTCAGTACTCGTAACAAACATACTCCGTGAGATCATTCTCTCATGGTGTGTCCAGACGTCCGCGACCCTAAGCAGATCTATTCTGCGATTCAGGAGACCGTGGAGACACTGGGTCCTCAGCTCTTCGTCAGCGTCGCCAACGCCGGAGTTACGCAGGTCAAGCCATTGTTGGAATGTGAACCAGAGTACGTTCACCTTCTCGCCGGGATCTTAAAGTGATATCACAGATGTGCGTGTCAGGTGGATTGAGAACGAGATACGCCTCAATGTCCTAGGGTTGATGAACACGCACATTGCGGCCGCTAGGCAGATGGTCAAGCAGGGCTTTGGCGGGAGGATATTGGGTGCCGGCTCAATTGCCTCCTACCGTACCGCTGGTCAGTATATGCCAGTTTAGTACGGTCATTATGTTGTCTAACGATTACCGCCAGAGAACCTTGCTCCCTACGGCGCAACCAAATTCGCGGTTCGAGGTTTCACAGAAGCCGCCGCGAAAGAGTGGGCGCAGTATGGCATTCGTGTAAATGGTCAGTTCTTTGGCTGGTCTCATCGTTGCAACCTAAGCTTACGCTTCACGTTCAAGCATATGGCCCAGGCATTGTTGATACACCGATGTGGGATCACATTGACCGGGTGCTCGCTCAGATTGTGAGTCTGCATCGTGTCATAGCGCCTGAATGATTCGCCTTAACAATTCTTTCTATCACAGGAAAACATTTCTGTTGGCGAAGCCAAGGCTCAGCGCGTGAAGCGGGATATCAAACTCGGACGCATACAGCAGCCTGAAGACGTCGCGAAGCTGGTTTCCTTCCTGGTATCAGACGAAGGCGAGTATATCACTGGGCAAACTATCAAGACTTGTGGAGGGGCATCATTGTAAGAGCTGCATATTTTGAGGTGCCCGGACTTTGTTGCGTCAGACCATTTTTGTGATATCCGGGTTTAGCGGAATGCAATAGACTTCGCAGCGCTATATGCGGGTAGACCGGCTGGATCTTCCCAGCTGAATGCGGTTTTCAAGCCACTTACAGGGGTCTGAAAGGGCAAATGCCACGTTGTCTACTCGATTTTGGCTATCGTTCAGCCATGGCAAACTGATTGGACATTCATTACCGCCGTCCAGTTCCGACAGTGCATGGTCGGTTCGGTCTCGAACACTATACCTGCCTTATCCACATCTCGACTCTACGATCATCCCCGCCGGCTATGGGGTCCCTATCAGCTGGCTGGGCTTGATTCAGCCCGTCTTGACAAGCTATTAATCGTAAGCGCCAGCATTTCTTTGATATAAACCATGAAGAAGACGTCGACGGATCTTCACCGCTTTCGCTCACCACCACCATGGCCAAGTCGACCGTGCCTGCCTGGCTGAAACCGTCTCGCTGGGTCCCTTGCGATGTTTGCACTGAACAGTGGGTGGTCAAATAAGGATATGGACCCTGTGCCACCCGCGGAGGCGGGTAGGATTATCGTCGGGTGCTGCAGATTATCCTGTGCCACCACGAAGGTGAGCAGATTTGCGATCTTGTACTGCAGAATAGGCATGCGAGTTGATGATGCACCCGCAGAGGACGTGGACAGCACTCAGCTATGTGATTTACTGAATGTTGTATGCGATGAACCCTACGTCCTGGGAGCTAGCCTCAAGTATACTGGCGATCGGCTTGTCACAGTACGTCGCCCGTATATGATGCTACTAGGCTAGATAGATGTTGGTGCGCCATCGACAATGACAAGAGCGTACCGTTAATTGAAACATGATCCTTCGCACCGTCGCTTGTACAATTTAGACCTGCCTGGGTACTGTATAACTTCGCGCACCTTGCATATCGTCCTCGGAGCGCAATCGCGGTCATATCGCACTGCGTATGAGCAAGGATACACAATAGGGAATGCCGTTGACCGGGTGTTTATCGCATCACGATTGTGAGTCTGCACAACGTCATATCATTGATAATCGTCTTGAGAATTCGTTCCATTGTAGGCAAACGTTCTTATTAGGAAGTTAAGGTTCAGCACGTGAAGCGGAATCTCAAACTCGGGCATATGCACCAGCTTTAAGACGGCTTTAAGACGTCGTCAAGCCGGGTTCTTTCTTGGACTCACACGAGGGTGAATATATCCCTGGCCAGACTGTCTCGAACACCACGCCTTCCGTATTCGCATTTTGACTCCGCAATCATGAACGCTGGCTATGGGGCCCTTATCAGCTAGCCATGCAGAATCAGGCCTATTTTAATCCCACTCTATGTGACAAGCTACTAATCATGCCAAGCGCCACGCTACCTTGAAATAGACCGCCACGATGGAGAAGACGTCGACGGGTCTCCATCGCTTCCGCTTACCACCACCATGGTCAAGTCAACCGTCTCTGCCTGGCTGAGGCCGTCTAGCTGGGCTCTCGAGCCGGAGCCCTCAACGTTTGCACCGGACAGCGGATGGTCGAATAAGGATATGGACCCTGTGCCACCCGCGAAGGCGAGTAGGATCAATATCGTCGTGTGCTGCAGATTTGGACTGCAATCTGACGCGCGTACGTAGAGGACGTGGACCACACTCAGTTATGTGGCGTACTGGCTTTCAGATGCGACGAACCCCGCGGCCTGGGAGCTAGCATCAACCATGCTAGCGGTTGGTCTGTCATGGTACGAGTCGTGTATGTGATACTAGGGAGTTGCTGAGAGCCGTCTTCTACAGGAGGCAAGCCCTTCCAGCGATCGCCGTTGGCCATTCGGTCATAGCTGTCATGATGGTCCTGAACGGAACCATTGGCGCCCGCCTGCATATCGCATTCCCCGTGCTCAATAGATCGTCGTTCGGATTTTGGTTCAGTTACTTCAGCGTTATCAGCCGGGTCGTGCTCTCGATGTTCTGGTTTGGCGTACAATCGTTCACTGGATCCGAATGCGTGTACCAGGTCTAACAACTGCCGCGACACTCCGAACAGTTTTTCTGATAATGATACGTCTCTTCAGATGCTGAAGGCTATCTGGCCGTCACTCGAACATCTCCCTAACCATCTCTCACCGGGCTCAAACATCACGACGTCCGGTGTGTATCGAGGCGTTCTGTGTTATCCAGGGTTTACCTTATATATTTTTACAGGGATGATGTGCTACTTTCTGTACTGGCTTATCCAGGTGAGCAGTACTAAGAAATCACTGCTGTGAATTCCAGAACTGACAGAGAAGCTGGACGTCAGCTCCCGTTCATGCTCATATCGCCCCAGCGCATCCGCCATCTATTCCTTGCAAAGGCAATCATCGTGCCTCCCGCGTGGTTCGCCATGCTGATCTGGTCTTTCATCAAAGTACCATCGAGCGAGGGTCTGTTCGGTCAGCACACGACTCTTTCGGGAAGCGAGCTGTCCTGGGCATGGCTTAGCGCTCTGAACAGTGCGCTTGGAATATGGTCAACGCTAGCAGTGAATATACCTGACTTCACGAGATATGCGAAAGATGAACGGGCGTGCGTAGAATTCGCATCAGCTACAGAGTGACTAACCCTAATATTCCAATTCATAGGCAATACGTCCAGATATTCATTATCCCGATTTCGCTCACCCTCTGCGGCTTCATCGGGATCGCTGTGACAAGTGCCGGGGTGGTCCTCTACGGACAGGTGCTCTGGGATCCACTCCAGCTCATCGACAAGTGGGACAACCGCGCCGCGGCGTTCTTCGCTGCATTTTCGTTCTTGCTTGCGACGCTCGGTACGAACATCTCCGCGAATTCGCTGTCGGCGGCGAACGACATGACAGTGCTGTTCCCGCGGTACATCAATATACGTCGCGGTCAGGTTATCTGCGCCATCCTCGGCGGTTGGGCGCTGTGCCCCTGGGAGATCCTTGCAACGTAAGTGTAATGGATCTGAATGAGATGTGATTTATGCTGATTTGGATGGGTGACGCAGTGCACAGGGTTTCTTGGCTTTCATGAATGGCTACTCGGTCTTCCTTGGGCCTTTCGCGGGTATTATGGTCACTGACGTCAGTCTGAAACACAATGCGTTCGAGTCTCACAAGCGTTAATCCTCTGTGTGACAGTATTGGCTCGTGCACAAGGGCCGTGTTGACGTGCCTTCCATGTATCGACCTCTTGGGCGCTATCGTTACACATATGGCTTTGTACGTGTTGTTCATGCGTCCTGGACGGGGGTTTGACGACTTTTCCGCTCCATAGAACTGGCGCGCAGTTCTAGCCATACTCATCTCAGTACCACCAAACATGCCCGGATTGATCAATTCCATCAATCCGAAGATCAATGTCGGAAACGCAGTGCATCTATTCGATTTTGCGTGGCTCTGGGGGGTAAGTCAGGATGCCATTTGATTCCGGTTCATTCTGACTCGCGGTATCTTTATCACCAGTCTACTTCTGCCTCAGTCGTGTATTACATCACATCGACGCTATTCCCTGCGAAGGAAACGTTCATGCCCGAAGCCATCATAGATGAGGACGAGAGCGGCTCGTCAATCGACGACAAGAGCATATCGCACGATGTCAAAGGAGTAGAAGCATGATTCTACAATACCGCCACTTGTTCAATGTAGAATTGCATCTTTCAAGTAGGAGATAAAGTCTCAAGTATCTCGCACGGATCTGCAGGAGCAAGCGCCATCAGTGTCGACCATTATCTCCGCTCATAAATCTTGCATATGTCGGACAAACACGATCTACGTGTTTTCGCAGGATACGATCGGTTTGCTTTGCATCTCCGATACTGAACAGACCGCATTCGCATCTTCCGACTCCCCGATCAGAATTTCCGGCTAGGAGCCAAGAAGCCCTTATCAGCTAGCCATGCAGGGCCAGGCCACTTTGACAAGCCACTTATCATAAGCGCCAACATTCCCTTGATATAGACTGCCATGAGGAGGAAAATGTCGACGGACCTCCACTGCTTCCGCTTACCACTACCATGGCGAAGTCGACTACTTCTGCCTGGCTGAGGCCGTCCGACTGGGCGCTCGAGCCGGAGCCCTCGACGTTTGCGCCGAATAGCCGATGGTCGAATAAGGATATGGACCCTGTGCCGCCCGCGAAGGTGAGGGATTGAAGTTGTGTGCTGGACAGTGCACATGCGAGCTGATGGTGTGTATAGAGGACATGGACGACGCTGAACTATGTGGCGTACTGGATTTCGGACGCGACGAACGTCGCCGTGTGGGAGCTGGCATCAAGTATGCTAGCGATCGGCCTGTCATGGTACCTGTTGCTGCTTGCAGTTACGATGCTGGATAGCTACTGAATCGCTGTTTCCTACAGGAGGCAAGCCCTCCCCGCGATCGCTGTTGGGCATATGATCATAGCGATCGTGATGGTCTTGAACGGAACCATTGGCGCCCGCCTGCATGTTGCATTCCCCGTGCTAAACAGGTCTTCGTTTGGATTCTGGTTTAGCTACTTCAGTGTCATCAGCAGGGTTGTGCTCTCGATGTTTTGGTTTGGCGTGCAGACATTCACCGGATCCGAATGCGTGTATCAAGTATGCGAAATATCTCGCTGCTTCGAACTTTCTTTACGATATCTGTCCCCTTCTCTAGATGCTGAAGGCTATCTGGCCATCACTTGCACACCTTCCGAACCATCTTTCACCAGGTTCCAACATCACGACGTCAGGCATGTAACCAGGCTGTTTACTGCTGCCCGGGGCTCACATATAATCTGCAGGGATGATGTGCTATTTCCTGTACTGGCTCATTCAGGTGGGCAGCAGGAAGAAAACACTGCTGTGAAATCCAGGGCTGATAGCTGGACGTCAGTTCCCATTTATGTTCGTATCCCCTCAGCGCATCCGCTATCTTTTCCTCGCGAAGGCACTCATAGTGCCTGCTGCATGGCTTGCCATGCTGATCTGGTCGTTCATCAAAGTACCGTCGAGTCAGGGTCTATTCGGCCAACATACGGCCCTGTCGGGCGGCGACTTGTCCTGGGCATGGCTTAGTGCTTTGAACAGTGCGCTCGGCATATACTCGACGCTTGCGGTGAACATACCGGATTTCACGAGATACGCTAAAGACGAGCGAGCGTGAGTAGACCCTCCTGCCAGTCTCATGAGTACCCTACTTCATCCCAATTCGCAGACAATACGTCCAGATATTCATCATCCCGATCGCGTTCACTCTCTGTGGCTTCATCGGTATTGCCGTGACGAGCGCGGGGGTGGTCCTGTACGGGCAAGTGCTCTGGGACCCGCTGCGGCTCATCGACCAGTGGGACAACCGTGCTGCGGCGTTCTTCACCGCGTTCGCGTTCGTACTTGCGACGCTCGGCACGAACATCTCCGCGAACTCGCTGTCGGCCGCAAATGATATGACAGTGCTCTTCCCGCGGTACATCAACATCCGCCGCGGCCAGGTCATCTGCGCAATCCTCGGCGGCTGGGCGCTGTGTCCCTGGGAGATCCTTGCGAGGTACGCGCTGTGGATGTCTGGGTAATGTGTGGACTTTTGACCTGGTCCGGTGGTGCAGCGCACAGGGTTTCTTGTCTTTCATGAATGGCTACACGGTGTTCCTTGGGCCGTTCGCAGGTGTAATGGTTACTGATGTCAGTTCGTTCAAAACACAATTTTCGTGGAATCTCAGAAGTGTTGACTTTCGGTGTGCCGCAGTACTGGCTCGTGCACAAGGGCCGTGTAGACGTGCCTTCGATGTACCGCCCCCATGGACGCTATCGCTACACATACGGTTTCGTAAGTACCGCTCAAGTATTCTTACTGAGGTCCTGAAGAATCGTTCTGCAATAGAACTGGCGCGCAGTCCTTGCCATGCTCATCTCAGTGCCGCCAAACCTGCCCGGGCTAATCAACTCCATCAACCCGAAGATCAACGTCGGAAACGCAGTGCACCTGTTCGACTTCGCATGGATCTGGGGGGTGAGTCAGATATTGCGGAAGCTGCGCCTCGTTGTAGCTTATACGTCCCTTTCCCCCAGTTTACTTCCGCTTCCATCGTGTATTACGCCACGTCGACTCTCTTCCCAGCGAAGGAGACATTCATACCTGACGCAATTATAGAGCAAGACGAGAGCCGCTCGTCGTTCGATGACGATAAGAGCATACCACACGATGTCAAATTAGTAGAAGCCTGATTGCTCACACTGCTACGTGTAGACAGCTGACCTGATTATCATATAATCATGATCTTACACACCTTGCCAATTGTGTCCGAAACGCAGACACGGTCAGAATCCCAGACCAGTCGCCGATAATTGATTGATACAATACTTGCGATAGAGACACGTCGCGTCTGACTGCGGCGCACTCGCGCACGCCGGACAGTTCACCCACAACAAAGCACAACGCTAGCGTACGACCACGCACAAACTAAGCAACACGAAGAGAGCAGAGCAGCCACCGGCAGCTGCGGCGGTAAACAACAGACCTGCGGCATCGCAGATGTCAACAGCCGGACTAACCGGCACGGGCCTGCGTCAGGCAAAGGGAAGGCAAAGACGCCGGGACGAGCGGCCCGGGCAGGCGTCAAGCCTGCGGGTATACACAGACGGGGACGGGGTATCGGGCTAGTGGAGGCTGTGCTCGCTCATCTTGCGCGCGTGCCTGCGCTTCGCAGCATGTTTGGTCGAGCTACGCTTCGCGTTTGTGCCGGTGCGCGCACGGCTGTGTATAGGAGTTAGCAGGTATGTTTATTGCAGAGTGGAGCGGAGGAACGGACCACTTGGGCGCGCCCGAGGCGGAGGCGGAGGCGAGGGCGGAAGAAGCAGAAGAAACAGGCGCGGGGGCGGCGGAGGACGCGACGTCCGCAAGGGTCGCGGCGGACGCGCTGGGCGGCGGGGGGACGAGGCTGGAGCTCGGCGCAGCTATCGACACCGAGGGGCTCGGCGCGGAGCTTGCGCTAGGCACTGGGTCGTTCACAACAGACGAGGCCGATGCAAAGGCAGAGGTGGGCGTGGGCGCGGGCGGCGCAGGGGCCGAGCTGGGGGTGGCCACGGCGCTGCTAGAGAGGACCGCAGAGGACGAGACGATCTTCGCAACGGGGGAGGACGTGGGCGTGGCGGCGGGCGCGCCGGGGCCGAGCGAGGAGATGTATGCATTCTGGAAGATGTCGTCCTGCGCGCCGTCGGTCCAACCGTAGAGAGCGTTGTAGAACGGCGGGGAGTAGGTGCCCTCGAACATCTGCGG
This sequence comes from Obba rivulosa, assembly GCA_001687445.1. Taxonomy (NCBI): domain Eukaryota; kingdom Fungi; phylum Basidiomycota; class Agaricomycetes; order Polyporales; family Gelatoporiaceae; genus Obba; species Obba rivulosa. The sequence continues at coordinate 77,196 of KV722336.1, forward strand.
GAAGGTCAGGGCCAGGTGTAAGGAAAATTAAGGCGGAGGGGGAAGGGCGTACGTTGTTGCCTTCTTGCTGGTACCAGTAGAGCGGATTCTTGGGGCCGACGGTGCAGTTGCCGGGGGTGGCGTTGGGGACGCCGTTGGCGGGGTCGGCGCCGCAGCGACGGGCGGTCATGGGTGTGCCGATGGGCGTGGTGCCCGTCGCGCCCGTCACCTTGCATTGGAAGGGAATCATGTACACTGTACTCGAAATTTGTGAAAAGCTCTTCAAGTCGCACAAAAACGGTGCTCACTCTGCTCGGCACCGCTATCCGGCTACGCACACGCATACACATGCATCAGCACACCGCCCCTACAATACCGACGAATTACTTACCGAGTGGATCCAGAACCACGAGCAGATGCACTTGTCGTCGGGGCAGGCGGGCATCTGCGCGGGGACTTGGAACTGCGTGTTGAGGTTCCAGACGCAGGTGTAGTTTACGCTGAAGATAGTAAAGTCGTCCGGCTGCACCTGGTTCGCGTCCGACTTGTACGCGATGCCGAGCCCGCAGCCCGTCACGTCGTCGAGCCCGGTCGTGTGGAACTCGGACAGCGGCTGCCCTGGGCAGGGGTAGTCCGTCGGGTAGCCGGCAAGACCACTGGTACGTCGCTAGGGGTCAGCGCTCCGGTGCAGGGGTGTGAGCGGGGACGCACCCTTGGGAGGAGTTGTACCACGAGGTCGCGCCCTTGTCGCAGGAGAGCTCGGTGTTGACCGCCTGGCCGGCGGGGAGCTCGAAGACGTCGTCGGGGTTCGGGGGGTAGTCGAGGTAGCCGTGCTGCGGCGCGTGTAAGAGGGATGCGATCAAACTGCAGCGGCGGGAGCGTGCGCACCATCCACCACTGGCTGAAGGGCATGCTCATAAGGGGGACCACCGGGCGGTTATCGTACGAGAACGTCTGCTGGGTCACGTTGAATCCGAACATACTGTTGTGCCATAGCGCTGCAATCCGACGCATTCTCCATCAGCCGAAAGTTCAACCGTCGAGATGTAAGTTGAATTGTGCGCACCGATGTGACCGCGCGCGAGGGGCGCGACGGCGGCAAACGCGACATACGCCAACAGGGAGGCGAACATGCTGGCTTAAGGAGCGACTCGTAAGGAGTGGAAGTGCCCAGGGGGCGGGGGGCGCAGGCGAAAGTAAAAAGTCAACGTGCAGCGACGCGAAAGCCATGATATATGGAGCCAGGCCCGACAGCCGGGCGTCATCGCTATAGTTACTTGTTCGGGGCGCTCAGCGACGCCGTCGAATCATCTGTTGGCACCTCCGTCCATGAGCGCATGGCGGCTCCCAAAAATACATATCTCTCGGCCAGCCCAAGCAACGCCCCGGTTCGAGGAGGCCTGCTTCCGCCAGAGGGGCGGCGCTGGAGCTTGCAGCCTGGAGGCGATATACAACACTTCACATCGCAGGAATAAGCGACGTCGTGCGCAACCACATCTGTTCAACTGACGCGGCAGGGGCTCAGGTTGATGGGAAAATGGCCATGCGACCCTCACTTGGCTGCAACAATAACCACATCCGAGCAGAAGATACTCACATGCACTGCTTCCTTGAAGCAGTTCAATTCTCTCGAGCGGATGCGCGAAGATGACCAGAACGGAAGAAGTGCTTCTCGGGCCTACATCTTCCCTCCTGAACTACGGGCTCTATTCGCTGCCTTCCCTGCCTTGGTTTCCCGCTAGCTGCCCAGCCGATCTGAGGATGCAACTGAGGCTTTGCTCGCTGCTCGGCACCGGTCAAGCAACAGTCGATCTCTGACGAAACAATGAACAATGTTGAGCGCGCGCGGGGTCAAGGGCAACTGCGTCCCTGCCGTGGAGACGATCATCCAGACGACGGGAACGGACAAGAAGTATCAGATATAACGATTTCGACTGCTGCAGCGCAGGAGTGGCAGTGCTTGCCAACGTTCCTCATTCTGACTGTAACCGGCCGTTCCCGTCACGGTGTTCACGTTCCTGGCCGAGGCAGTCCCATATTCCGTCCCGTGCGGCGGGATACGGTACATAAAAGAAGACATGTCCGCAACGGGCACATCAACTTGGACAAAGCCGCAGGGCGACGTGCGAGTCTGAATGTGCGCAGATACACTCGGACCTTGCGGTACTTGCCCTCGCGAGTCTTGCGTTTCTAACACGTGTCGGTGAACCTAATATAAGCTGTTTGCCTTCCGGCTTATGCTCTCCTTCGCTGCACACGATACTACGTCCCCCTCGTCACAAGGACATCTTCGTCTGGCCGGGCGCGTCCGGGCGCCTGACCCGCCACATTCGTGCACCCAGATGAGAAGTACACACACTCACGAAGAGCACTCCGAGTCGCAGATCACATACGGGGCGCCCTGTTCGATCGCGAGCCGGCGCCCCTCCGCAAGCGTCCTCAGCTCCTTCTCCAGCGCGTCCACATCCGGACACTCGACGGCGCCCTGCGCGTGCAGCACGCGCACGGCCGCCCTGAACCAAATCCGACACGTGAACTGCTGCGCGCCGTCCGCCGCAGGCGTGCACATCGGGGCCGCCTCAAGACGCGCGCATAGCTCGTCCGTCCTCCCTGGCGCAACCGTGCCTGCGTCGCCGTCGCCAAGGCGGAACCGGTCAGGATGATGACGCGCGCGCCAGAACGAGAGGAGCGCGCGCACCGAGTCGCACGACGACACACGCGTTGGGGCTCTGCGCGAGCCTGTCCGGGACGCGCTCGAAGCGCCACCCGCCCTGCAGGTTCGTCGCGTGGAACTTGTGCACGGTGGTTGCGTCCTGCGGGAGGACGAGGGTCCAGTGGAAGGTCCCGTCGGCGCGGCTGAAGAGGCAGGCATAGAGCCCGCCGAGGGGGACCGAGGGGCCGGGCATGGGTTCAGTGTGGCGCTGGGAGAAGACGTCCGGCTGGAGGAGGGGGTGCACACTGGCGGAGTGCAGGGGGGATGGAAGATGATGCCAGGTGATTTGGACGAAGAAGAGACTTGGATCTGTATGCTGCACGAAGGCGAGGAGGGCAGGCAGTGGTTGCGAACAATCGACTAGGTAGCCTGCAGGTCAGATGTGTGACTCGTCGATCCCGTCTTGCGGATCCGGTTATGAATCGGCAGGGATCTCCCCAAGTTGTAGAACAATACAGCACTTGGACAGGAAAACGCCGACCGGGCGTCGGCTCCGTGTTGTCTGTTGAGGGTCCCCAGACGGACTACATGGAGATTGACAGTACAGAAGCTCGACGCCAGTGCAAGAGTCGTCACGGAATGGACTGGTTTCTAGAGCTAGTATCGGTAGCGGAGAGCGGAAGGCATGCTTTGCGAGCTTCGGCCTATCAGGACTTGTCAGTAGAAATATCCTCATGCCAAACTCTGAAGTGTGCTACGAGATGCCAATTTCATATCGCCAGTCTCAGGTGCAGAAAACATCGCACAGAATCGGAGTTCAGATCGGGCTGGGGGGATACCCAGTTCTTGGGTCGAAAATTTGCCTCCTGGAGTACATTCGCCGTCCCAGGTGCAAAAAACATCGCATATAGGCGGAGTTCAGACCGAGTTCCGGGGATACCCAGCCCATTGGACGAAAACTTGCCTCCTGAAGCGTCGCGCTGCATCTGCCCAATCTGCCGTTGTCCCAACTGGCATCTTTCCCGGGAAGCACGCAGTCGACTAGTAGCCCGTCGAGTGTGTGACTCGCGGAGCCCGTCTTTGGGATCCGGGTGTAGGGGCGGTTCGGAATCTCTGCTTGGTAAATGGGGGTTGAGGCGTCCGCTGTATCTGCTCAATCTAAAACTGCCCTGGCGGACTTTCGCGGGAAAGCGCGCAACTGCGCCTGTGTGTATTTTGCACTTGGGCCGGGAGCTCTGCAAGCGGCTGCAAGTGCAACAGGCAGCATGCGACGATGCGTCGGGAGACGGGCGGACATAGTACGTTTGCGCGCGACGAGAGAGGACGCTGGCAGCCGCGGCAGCACATCACACGAGACGTATGCCGACCGATGGGGGAGGAACAGGCGAGGCGGTCAGGGCATCAGAAGACGGAGCAGCACACTGATCAGAGCTCGAGCCGAGTAAGTGGGTGCGAGTGTGTGCACCGGCGCGAGTGCAGCGAATCGGACGCAGATCCGAAGGGCTGGAAGCGGGGTACAAAATATAGAGGCTTCGCCTGGGCTGCAGCAAGTGCCTGAGTCCATGGGAGGCCAGAGTCCGGGGCGGGGGATATGTGCGATCCAGAGCAGTGTAGCGGGACGGGGCTGGCACGCGTCAAGATAGGGGAGGCAGATCGTGCGCTCGACGCGCACTGCGGCGAGGACGGCAGTCCCCTGCGCGCCGGCGCGTCGGCGGCGAATGGCAAACGGCGGCATACACAGTGTCATCCATTACATCATACTTGCCGCAGCGGGCCATGTAGCAGCCCCAACGTTCGCTGTGCAGAGCGGCGAGGAGATGCAGCCGGAGGGGAGATCTGAGCGGCGATCGCGGGCGGCTGGCATGGTGAGCTCGCCGAATCTTCTGGGCCAGGACGAATCGCGGCAAGCCTCCCTCGCTGCGTATATCTCCTCCAACACCGCCGGCCTGCGTCTGCGCCCGCCCATGCCCTCCGTCCCCTCTACCCTCTCCCCCTCCGCCAGCACAGACCCCGTCTTCCTCCCGCCCGTCCTCGACGACTCCTACGGGCCTACCCCCGACCCCGACCTGGACGACCTCGAGCTTGTGTCTGTCGAGAATGGCAACGCCGTGACCGAGGTGCGCCTTGCCCTGCTCGCATCTGCGTGCGCAGCTGCTCACCCGTTGCAGATCCGCGAGCCCCCGCACGTACACACGCACGTGCCGCTCATGCATCCTCCTCGTCCTCGCGCGCCGCACATGAGCCTCAGCCACCTCGTCCTCCACTCGCCCTCGCCCTTCGTCGGCACCCCCTTCGACCTCTCCCCGCGCTTCGAGTACCCCTTCCCCCCCGCCGCCGCCTCCGCCCCCGACGTCTCCCTCCCCGCGCCGCCCTTCCCCCCCTTCTGCGTCTCCGCGTCCCTCTCCGCCCTCTCCCCCGCGTCCCGCGCTGCCCTCTCCCCCGCATCCATGCGCTCGCACGCGCACCCGAAGCTCCCAAACTCCCAGCCGCCCGTCCCACCCGGCCTCGCGCTGAAGCGCCGCTCCGTGCCCGCGCAGGCAGCGCGCCCCCCGCTCACGCGCCCCCGATCAAGCAGCCACGGCAGATTGCCCCCCGCCCCCGAGCCGGATATCGCGCGTGCGCTCGACGACCTGCAGCGCGTCCGGGATATCGAAGCAGTGCAGCGCGCGCGGGATATCAAGGCAGTGCTGCAGCGCCGGTTCAGCGATGAGACTGTGGTTGACGATGAGCCCGAGTCGGAGCGGGAAGGAGAGGACAAGGTGGCCAAGGAGGTGGTCGCGGAAGCAGGAGTGCCCGGTGCATTCTTGCGCGCAGAGGGCGCAAATGTGACCTTCCTCGGACGCACGCTCCGCGCGGTGTCCGACGCCAGCGTCACGGACGTCGATCCCACAGAGGCCCCCGGGCAACTCGATGGGACACCCTCACGACCTCGCTCGAGAACTGCATCTCCTACACCCTCACAACCCCGCTCGGGGACCACATCTCCCGCACGCTCACGACCCCGCTCAGGAGTCGCATCTCCCGTATCCACAGGCTCGGCTAGCCTTCCTTGAACCCTTCCTCACACTCTATGGTTTCCCCGCAAGCGACATACACGACGCTTCACACGCAAAAGTCCATATTTAAGGCGGATGCTGGACCCTGGACAGGCCAGCCGGCAGTGCCGCCGCCCACGCATAACAACCGCAACCGCATTCACTCTCGATCGCATTCGCAGGCCATACACGCCATTTCGCATTCACATAAACGTTTCTGGTTCTTATCCCTCGTTCGCAGAAACCGCACCGCAGCGTCCGCTGCGTCTTTTCCCGCCTCATGCCCATGCTATGATGCTACGCCCTGTAACGTATCTGCACGTCTCGCTCCTGCTGTCCCCTCGCACACACATACCGCGTCCGTCTCTACTTTTTTTGGTTTTCGCCCGGGTTAAAGGTGTCCCCTACTCTGTCTCCTCCCCGTTACATTGCCCTGAATTTCCCGCGTCTCATTGTCGCCTCCCCCCTCCTGGACGGCGCTCCGCCACCCCACCTAGGCTTAATGCCGGTCTTTACCACTGTATCTCGGTAGTCGCTCGCATACACGACGAGTCTGTACTGTCTATATCTCGTGATTGATTTCCTCGCTCGAATTGGAGTTAGCTGGCGATTGGTGTGCTCACACACTTGTACTTACTGCCTGGCGTGCCTGTGATCGGTTTTTGCCGCGTGTCTCGATCGTTCGCCCGCATAAGTACACGACGAGTCTTATCAAGTACTATCGTTCGACCGGTAACGCAAACAGTCCCCATTATGCAAAAGACTCATTCCCGCATCGGCCCACGTGGGCAGGGGCTAAAAATGCTGCTGTGCATAGTTTCACTCCAGTGTGACGAATCTCGGCCACACAGCCCCAGAGTCAGTCGCTCATAATCATTTGCGCAAGGTTCCGAGAAACGCTCAGATGCCGACGCAGCCGAGCATGACATGGGCCGCGACCCGATTTTGCGTTACCCGGCCATTGGATCTCGCTCGCAGAATGTTTCCGAGGAACTCCAATCTCCAGTCATACGACATTGCGAAGTTGTGGTGGGCATCTGTTGAGGAGACCGTAAACTGTGCAGTGCAAAAGTTCGAGGCGAGTTGTTTGTGCAGCCGTTGAGCTATTCGCGATTTGACAAAGGTTTGCAACACCGGTCGAGCGATAGTAATGTCTTGATTTTCTGGACGCGTAGAAGCCTGCAGCCGTCGTCCGAGCTCCATACTAACCCGACATGATGCGGTCTTGAGCTCTCCGTTCGCATACCGGGTCCGGTTTGCACATTAGGTTACATGCTAGTATGTCTCGACTGGTTTCCTGGTCAAATGGGAACAAATGTGAAACGCCACGAAGTGGCAAAGCCCGCTACCTCAGTAAGACCACACGCCGATATAACCCTCCAACTTGTAATGTGATAATTATAACGCAGACAGGGCTTTTGTACTTATACGCTTTTTTGGTACTTGACTAATGGAAGTAGACAGCGCATCATGACATATCGTGTACTCACGCACGAAAAACAATTCTTAGACAAAATATGGAAGATAAAAGAGTGGGCTGATCATTATCGTCGCGCTCAGGCTCAAAGGAGCAGAAAAGAGGACTCAAGTACTCAAGGAGGATACAGTTCAAAAACAAATGGGCAAGGTACCACGTGATAGGCGCTGCAAACGCTGGAGTAAAACATTGCGTCAGCGGCGCAGAAGTGAGCTTGCAAACAAGCACTCAGAGCAACAACGCCCAATCACGTCAAAGACCCACTACCTGAGGTAGCGGGGATAGCGATATTTGATTTCGAACATTCTTGGTACATACATACATCGCACAATAGAAATCAAAGGCAGAAAGGCTTATAATGTCAGAAGAGAGGGAGAGACTCTATCACAATATACAGAGACAAGCCTCGCAGTTCGACGTCGACAATCAGCTCCGTGCGATCTGCTCAAGCTGGCCCGACGACGATCGGCTTGGTCTTGCTGAGGTGGTCGATTGTCTCGTCGTCGAGGTTGAGGTGCGCCTTCACCAGCGCCGGCGGGGTCAAGGCCAGCCACTGACGACACCCAATCAGCACCGCTCCCATGTGCAGCGCGGGAGAACCCACCTGATTGAGGCTGACGTCCTGGAAGCGGTCTGGATCGAGATGCGCACGCGCGGTCAGCCGTGCGAAGCGCGCAGGAGAGGTGACGTACCCGAGTTGAAGATCTCGAGATAGCGCAGGGTGGTGTTGCTCGTGTTCTCCACGTAGTGGCCTGCGTGGGAGGCGAAGAGTCAGCGTGACGACGGAGTGACGACATCGGACTGGGACGCACCGAATGACGCGGGGACGAAGCCGATGTCTCCGGGTTCGTAGTTGAACGTCCGCGCGTTCCCGCTCGCCGCGAAGATCGTGATGCGCCCCTCGCCCTCCCTGTCAAATACGACGTGCGGACGCATGAGCACACGCGCATGAGAAACAGCTCCGTACGTACAGGAAGTACGACCACTCGTCCTGCGTCGGGTGCCACTGCCGCCGCCGTCAGCATCGTCATCGTCTATTCTCAGGCACGGTCCAGACACTTACGTGCAGCTCCCTGCACCGATACATCAGCCAAAATCGCGGGCAGCACAGCGTGGGGCCGACGCACCTGATAGCGCCGGGCTCCACAGTGACCTCGGCGGCGGCGATCGCAGTCGCGACCGTGAACGTGCTCGAGTCGACGATCTTCACGCTCCCGCCCGAGAGCTGCGTCGGCTGCACCTGCGAGAGCTTGAACGTGAACGGGTTCGGGATCTGGCCCTGGGGGTCCTCGGGCGCCTGCGCGTCGCTCGGCGGGGGCGCTAGTGTGGGGTGAGCATGAAGACTTGGATGTGAGCGGTGCGTGTGTACGTACAGCTCGGGAAAATGTAGAGCTGCTCGCCGGGTATGTGGTCGAACGCGGACATGTTCGTCTGGAAGTTCTTCGCGATAACTTCCTTTGGGACATGGGCCAACCAGTCCGTCAACTGGAGGGTGACAGTCAGTAAATGGTTCAGATAATAGCTGAGAAAGCTACCAAGAAGGTGTCGTCCTCGCTGAAGGACCCATCATCAAAGACCTAGATAAACGGTGAGACTTTCTGCAGGCACGACCGATTTGTTCGCTTACCAGGAGGAACTCGGCACCAGCAGGGCTATCGTCCGTCGCCTGGATGCTGTGCGGAATACCAGGAGGGAAGTACCAAAGGTCGCCTGTGTTCTGTAGAGAATTCAATATCGAAATTCAATCCCAAGGAGGCAATGGGACGCACGACGGTGTCCAGGAAGTTCTGGCCGTCGGAATTGACGGAGGTCAATTGGACGCTGCCCTATTGCGACGTAAGAATCGATCAGTGCCTCTTCTATCGCAAATCAATGAGGGACAAACGTTTATCATGTAAGCCCACTTGACAAATAAGAGTCAGCGCTACTGTCCGAAGGAGTTATTTATAGCATACCTCCGCCGTCTTGTGCCAATGTAATTCCCTGAATAGTGCGTCAGGCCGCCATCACATGCTGGATCAAGCGTTGCGCCTACCGGATTGCGCCAGCTTCGAGCCTCATATTCACACCCGCCATGGCTATTTGACATCGGTGAGTGATCCGAGATATATCCAGTCAAATTCGACTCACAGGTTGCAAACGGCATCACCTCCACTAAGGCAAACTATTAGCAATGTCTAGTCGTCAGGGTTCGACCGCAGCACGCACCGTTCTGTTGCCTCGCCCAGCCACCAGTTTGAAGCCTATTGTGGCTTAGGCCGAAAGGCCATTTGGCATTTGAGCTGCAAAGAAGGGTTAGACTATCGGCCGGCACTGCGCAATTCAACACCGTGTACGCACACATCGCCTGCATCAGTAGTCGGCGGCGCGAGTAAGTCGGGGTTCTGCATATTGATATACTCGTTTTGCGGCCCGAGCACAGTGGCACCGAGCGAGCCGCGGATGGCCTCGTATTCCGGGTCGGATTCCGTGATACCCCAGAGTGGGTAGTTGGGGTCATCGCTAGCATACGGGACGGTCTCCGACGCAGCAGGAGCGGATATGACGGTGGAAGAGGGCTCGGAACTTTGAGGGAGGGAGGAAGAGCCGTTGACTACCGGACCTGGGCTGCTGGAAGAGACGACCGGCGGCGCGGGAGCGGAGGACATGGCTACGCCGCTCGAGAGAGCAGAGCTACTGACCACCGGCACGGGCATGCTGCTGGGAAAGGGAGCCGAGGCACTGCTGGCGGCCAGAGGAGCCGACGAGGCCTGGGAGGTAAAGGGTGCGCTGCTGGCGGGAGCAGCGACGACCGAAGTCGCCAGGAGAACCGCAAAGACGAAAGACTTGCGGAAAGTCGGCATTGTGCGACGGGCGAGGTCACTGTGGGAAGGGATGTGTGTGAGAGCTAGAGACCTGAGCTGAAGTTGTCAGTGGTTCATGAAGCCCCTTTATACTGTCCGCATGCACTGCGTCAAGGCGACGAGAACACCGTCGGAAGGACTGACCACAGGGTTGTGGAGACAAACTGTACTGAAGCGGGAGAAGTCGGACATCGGGTGCAGGACTCATATCACAGGAGGCAGCGCAAGGTCCAATGCAGGGGGAGCACATGCAAGACATCGAGCGTGTCCCGAGAGGGTCCGGGAAGTAAGCTCCCGAGAAGTTGCCCCAGGAAGCTCATGGGGGACGAAGGACGAGAGGTCCCTCGAAGAGGATGGCGCATCGGTACAGATGACACAAAACGCAGCTACCGCATGAGGACACAATCATCGAACGCTCTCGGAACGAGATCGCCCGTGCCATAGTCCTTGGGCGCGAAGTCGGTCAATACGGGAATAGTGGAGAGGAATACTGCCCAAATGGTGAATCCGCGACGCCCATCTGCTGGAACGTGAATATTAGATTCTCAAAGAGGGAAAAACAACTAATGAGACGTACGGGGAGACCTAGTGCAACATGCTCTCGTGACATCCCTCAGCAGAAAGCAGGATGTTGCTTCGATGGTGGCACAGCTTGGTATTGGACCTCAGAGCTCATCCACATATGATCAGCACATTGCCTGAGGTATCTCGGAGAAACACAAACTAAGTCGCCATCGCCCCGTAACGCGTCGCTCAACGGCATACACCACATCTCTTCGGCAGAGCCTATGACAGGTGCCAGCATGGCCACGGAGAGGATCTGCTTCGTGACAGACTTGGATAGGGTCCAAATGAATAGAGAGGGACTGGACGATATCCCCTTGCACCCCAAGACGTCTTCAGACGTGCATAGACACGGAAGTTGTCGACCGCATGACAAGGACCTACGTGTCGTGATTGGACGTAGATCACATATAGCACGCGGGCATGAAGTCGACGAGGCAACGAAGGACAGATTTGCATCGATGATTGACGACTGATATTGCGCTGCAAGTGAGTTATCCTCCATGAAGACCAAACGCTGTGTCCCAGCATATGGTCTGTATTTCCGGGCTGATTAATGATAAGCCATACGGGGGAACAAATAACACAGCCAAGTTATAAAAAGCCCGCCGTGGGGTGATGTGCTTCGGCCCTTCGCTCGATGACGCGTTTCTGGGATTTCTGAGATCTTGACACCAGACAGATCTTGAATTATCGTTAGTGCCAGAGCACCAAATTGTTTCTCCCCTCCCCCCGCGGCTGAGTTGTGATAGGCTCGATGATTTGTCGGGCGTAAATAAGATGTCCGGCTCCACTGCAATGGCGCAAAAGGACCGCGCAGCACCATGTTATGCTTTTGAATGCTGCACACCATTACGTATGCCGGAGAGGTCGTAGCACTCTCGGAAACAGACCTCTCCACAGCTTGAACTAACCCGCTGTGAGAGGTCATGCGCTCCATGCATGGGCCTAGAACTGTTGCTACCGGCATCAAATTTTCGTAGGGCCATCGAATCGAGGTCGATACGTACCATATGACTCAGTTAAGCTTCCGGACATCCTGAACTTCCGTGGTTATTTTGGGCGCACGGCAGCTTCAGGTCCCCCCGCGATAACAATGAGAGGCTTGCATAGCATGCAGGAGGGTAATCTTCCTGGTTGGACCAGTGGATTACTTCTAGCGCCATCGAATGGCCATTGGCTGGGAAGACATGGGACTAAGGCAGGATCCGTGCCATCGCCGAGATATACTTACACGGACGATCACCTGGACGGCCTTTGTTTCGTGGGCGCAGTCAGGAGCACGTTGTGTCGGATCATCTCGTGTCCTCAGCACGATCCGACCCTAGCTTGAGGTGTGCATGTCGGAGGGGAAAGCCTGGGAAAGCTCGCTGCTCGGGATCTCAGGACCCGACTTGATTCGTGTTCCGCTCGCAGCTCGAGCAGACCCGATCTCTTCCTAGCGCTGTGGAGGTTGCGTACTCGGAGTCAGCAAAGCCCAAGTCCTATCGATACACACCTCAGAACCCGTCGGCTAGTGTCTGTACGCCCAGGTGTACTCCTCACCACCTACGCTCTACTGTCAAACGCCGGTTAACTTCGAGGGCTGAAGCGTCGTTCTCAAGGGCGGAAGGCGAATAACGCGTTCTCACGCCCGCTCAGCAGAGGACAGAAGCTGGCACAGCACGTTGGAGAGGACGTTGTGGGTGACGAGTGTATCGATCTGACGATCTTGTATGGCACTGAACAGCTTCCCAGTTGAGCGGTATTTGATAGAGCAGCAAGTCGGCAGCGAACGTCTTGGCAGGGCTGGATGGCTCTACATATCCACCGCCAAGACCGCCAGCCAAGACTGCTCACTGTTCTTTTTTCCTGTAGCGCTCGCGCTTAGCCATGTTCTCACAAGTCAGATGCACAGATCCCAATCGACAGCCCAGAACTACAGTACTCAACGTGTCAGCTTTTGTTGTCCTCAATACCTCCGCAAGCAAGCTGAAACTCAAGCGGTCATGCGACTTGAATATTGAGAATCGAGAGCGTCCCGAAACGTCTGTCGCACGCCACAAAGGCGCAGTCTTGCTTCCTGCACAAATTCTAGCCCGCTTACGCGTTTCAAGTATTGAATTGACTTTGCAGCAGGCTCGCAGACGAAGCGAATGTTCGCGGCTGATTTGCTGAGACACGAGAGAATGGATCTGAGGGGATTCACATTCTACAGCCAGGTGGCTCTCCTGTTTCTCCCGATAACGCACCCGTGCTCCCCACCCCGGGAAGCAAGAATGGAAGGATCAGCTTCCATGACCCGTTCTAAGCACCTGACGATTGTATCTGAACCATGAATGGATGACGGCATGGACAAGTCAGCCCCAAACAATCCCTGTTATGTATTCTCTGCTCGTAAAGTCGTATGTTCGTAAGCAAGAGCAGCTCCGATGTGTCTCTAAGTGTGTACAGAGATGATGAGCGTTGATTAGCATTCTTTCAAAATCAGTGGAGTTCTGAGCGCGTACATCATGCTCTATCTCTTTTCTCCCACGCTTCCCTGGGCAGTGGTACCGCAAGCAGAACCAGGAGAGTGGAAATAACGATGAAAATGCCATACACGGCGTATCCTCCCAACCAGTTGTGCTCCACTGAGAGGGAAAACAGAGACGTCGCTGCGGCAGGGCCGATGGCCCGAATGATGGAAGCAGCCAGTTGAGCAATACCATTTGTCGCACCGAGAGACCTTTTGTTGGGCGCTGACGAGGTGATGAACATGAAGATACAGCCTGAGTAACACCAGTTGAGCTGGAAATCGCTAGATATGGAAGACTTGACTGACCGAATGACATGTCCATGATGATACTAATGAAGAGTTGGATAGATATCAGTGTATACACGAGCGGCGTCACGCCATCTCGTCTAGCCACCATATTGATAATCGGAGGGAAGGCGAATAGAGGGATGAACGACGCCATCCCTACCATGAATACGCGTTTTGGGCCCCACCATCGCATGAACTTGGCGAAGAAGAATGCTTGGAAAGTGCCGTTCATGAGCCCGAAGGCGCCAAGGATAGTGCCTATGGTCGCCGGAGTCATTCCTAGACCACCAAATTCGATCGGCATGGCCAGAAACAGAGGCAGTAGAGCAAGATATGCGATGTCGAGGAGAGCCAGGGCGCCGTAATTGGCTACCGAAAGGAGAACAGGTCGGACCATTAGAGAGCGAAGACTAGCAGGCTTATCGGCGTCATCTGCGATTTGTGAAGGATCGGATGGCGTCTCTCCCACAGGAGAGATTGGGGCCTTCTTTTTCTTCCGTTCTACTGTCTGATTAAACGTCAGCTCGATGAAATTCTCAGATGTAGCAAGTACACACCTCTTTGAGGAAAACAGCGACGATTATGAAGGTCAGTGCGGAGAACGCGGACGATGCCGCGCAAGGCAGGAAATATGGATATTTAATCCAGAAATCATTCTTGAACAAATCTGGCCAGCGATCATGTGGCTTAGCAAGTTGTCCGCCGATAAACGGACTGGCGCGAATCAACCAAACGCACATGAAACCGATTGGTATTTGGATGGCTTACCCTATTGTCACTCCGACAGACCACACTACCGGCATCAATGCGAAGCCTTGCGCCATATTGGTGGAATCGGTGAGCTCTACAAAGAGCATTCAGAGGTAAACCCGTCAATCCGACCGCGAAGTACAGACCTACCTCCTATCATGCTTTTGATTACGCCCATGTTCCCGTTCATGACGCCCACGATGCATCGACTAATAGTGTTTTCTAAGCTGTGAGAGTAAAGCGCACTCAGACTGTTGACGAACCTTATCACAAGCCCTAAGAACGTCTTGGAAAGGCCGAAGAAAAGCATTGAGATACAAAGTCCCCCGACACCAGTGAGTAGCACAGGCTTCCGACCGATATAGTCGGATACTTGCGACCATTGGAGGACGAATAGAGCTTCTGTAGCAAAGAACACAGATTGCTGAAGACGTGGTCAGGCTTATAGCAAACTTCTTCCGAGACCTACTCACGATAAGACCGGCATAGTATCCAACCTTCCTCTCATCGCCTCCTGTAATGTCCAACTCGCTGATGAGCTGAGAACATTCGCATGAGCTCCAGACAAACGGATGAAACCTAGAACGTACTTGATTAATGAAGGGATATATACAATGCGAGGTGATAGGCTCCGCCAGCTGCAGCAACATCAAAATGGACAGCTGCGACACCGGAAGAGGCGTAGGTCTCTCCAGTTTCTTGTCTTGTGGCTGCGACAGTAAAGCTGTCTCCTCGTCGGCGTATTCATCATGTCGAGACATGATGGGGCAGAGAGATGTCGTGAGACGCCAACGCAGGTCGAGGGTGGAGCTGAGGAGTACCCGGGAGAAGCTCGCCCACTTGAGAGCGGTAATGCGCCTTTTATATTTCTGACAACAGGGACTGTTTTCTAGATGGACCGTCGGAGTCTGCGAACAAGCGACCGCCCTAAGTACATGACTCAGAGATCGCTCCCGGCTGAATGAACTCGGGTGGGAGTTATAGATTAGGCGCGTTCTTGATAGACTTCAGCGTCGTTCCTGATCAGTCCAGTCGGCAACTCTGTCAATAATGATACTGAGGAGCGTCGATGAGGAAAGAAACCTACGGAATGAGCGAGCTCGTCGCGGAAAGCCAAGACCATCGCACGTGAGTCGCGTTAGCGCCATGACATTGAACGAGACTGGGACACGGTTGTCCAACTTTACACAGAATCTATCAGTGAGCGCTCTAGAAGGATGAATATCATCGGAAATCGTTCCGATTCGCATGCATAACTTCTCTTCGAAGTATTGCCCTGGTTTACATGACACAGGTGTACGTACTAGCTAGGACACGTAGGGGCTTCTGTCAGGTCGCGAAATTTCTACCGAGATAAAGCTGACGCTGCGCTACTACGTACGGGTAGGTCAAAGACTGTGAAAAATCCAACGATATGGGCCAGGATCCGCGATTGGAGCGGCCCGTAGGATTCAATATGCAGCATTTACAGAGTCATGACTCACGCTGTCGTTATGCTTCCTGTGCGAGCGTGCGAGTCTACATAGGGGATTGTAATATACACGCCTGTGTGGAATTGCTGTCGACTCGGCCTTGGTAGGAGGGCCAGTGGGTTGACGAAGAGGGTGCCGAGAACGACCCACGGCTAACCTCGGGACACCGTTGTTCGACTTGCAAGGACAATCGGATGACGTCCCGTATATAAGTAGCGGAGTTCGCACGCGCCACGTGGCCTGTGGCTGAGTCGCAGGCTTGGTCGCGTCCGGGACTCGGCTCAGCAGCTAGCTTTGTGACTCAAAACATAATAACATTTGTTCCTCTTCCTTCAATGCTACCAGCAAGCCTCTACCATCGAAGTGGTGAACCAAGATAGTTCACGCCAACACCCGCTTACTCGATTCGTCGCCGGCCGATCAGGGTCTAGCTACTCGATGAGAGTTTACTTGAAGGCCTCTTGCAGCTAGTCTTGTCCTGTGGAGTGCGAGTCTACTTTACGCCATGGGTGTCAAGTCCTTATGGTCCTTGCTGGACCCTGTTGGGAGACCAGTGCTGTACGTTTTTCTTCTTCGTTGACGTGTCTGCGGTTCTCACGTGTGACGGAAGGCTCGAGACTATGGAGGGGAAGGCCATGGCCATCGATTCCAGTATCTGGATTTACCAATTTCAGGCGACAATGCGTGACAAAGAAGGCCGCGGGCTTGTCAACGCTCACGTACTCGGCTTTCTGAGGCGGATATGCAAACTTCTTTTCTACGGGATCAAGCCCGTATTTGTATTCGATGGCGGAGCACCAGTACTGAAGCGAGCGACAATAGTAAGTACCACGTACTGAAACATGATTTCTGAGACATTGATAGTGGGCCAGGCCGAGCGCAAGTCAAAGAAGAGCGGTGCTGCTGCCAGCCATACCAAAGTGGCTGAGAGGTTGTTGGCTGCACAGATGAGGAGAGAGGCGGTTAACCAGGTTCAGAAGAAATCGTGAGTCCCATACGTGCGTATTCCTCAATGCGATGCGCTGACCTTCATGTAGTCTGGAGTCGTCGAGAGGCAAGGGCAAGGTGCCTACGGGGCCTGTTGTTCTGGACGAGAACACTGTATACCTTGAGGATATTGACAACAGTGTGCCCAAGACGCCGTCCAAGAAGTCAGCAGAGTGTGTGCCAAAATCGCCGCCTTCCTCGAAGAAAAAATCCCGTTGGCATGATCATGATCCATACAAGCTGCCCGAACTGGACCTGGGGCAAGCGGTAGCGAAGGCTACGAGTTCAGCTGTTCCAGATCCTCGGCTGGCTACAGAGGATGAGTTACGAGCTTTCATTGAAGAGATGCGTCCGGAGGATTTCGACGTATCCTCCCCAGCGTTCCGTGAGCTTCCCACCGAAGTGCAGTATGAAATCATCGGCGATCTCCGGCTAAAGTCTCGCCAAACATCTTACAAACGTCTGCAAAATATGCTCAGAAAAGCGAAGACGCCGCTTG
The DNA here is from genome assembly GCA_001687445.1 of Obba rivulosa. Lineage (NCBI taxonomy): Eukaryota > Fungi > Basidiomycota > Agaricomycetes > Polyporales > Gelatoporiaceae > Obba > Obba rivulosa. Next base: position 94,240 of record KV722336.1, read on the forward strand.
ACTTCTCCAAAGAGCAAATCAAGAATCTGAAGCAGCGCAACTCTCTGACTCAACAGCTTCTCACTACGACCGACAGCATCGGCAAAGCTCATGTTTCGATTCCGATCAGAATTGCGAGTGAGCGCAACAAAGAGTATGTACTGATCAAGAATGAGAGCGGCGAAGGTGGCTGGGTGTTGGGCATCCGAGACCAAGGCACGCGTTCCAAACCAATTGAGATCGATCACACCAGCGACGTAGAAAAGGCCGAAGACGACAGCGACGCTGAAATGCAGGAAGTGGCAATGTGTGTGAATTCATGTGCTGGTAAAAGTTTTACGCTGACTGGTTGTCATTCAAATGTAGTCCTGAGCCTGTCCCATACGATGCCGATTTGCGAGAACACCGAAGAATTCAGGCGTTATCCGCCCTCGCCGAGAGATATTCACCAAAGAAGCTTGCGCCGCTCACTACGAAGCCGATGAAGAAACCCACTTCTAGACCCCTGTTTGATTTGGATGACGAGGACCAGCCTGATGGTGACTTAGCTGGGGGAAAAATCGAGTATGATACCGAGCTCTCTCAAGCCATTCAGGAGTCTCTAGAGCTTCAAGAAGAGTCACACTTCAGGCAGGCGCTCGAAGCGTCAAGGACTGAATCTACGGACTCTCAACGACAGATGCATTCCACCCAAGGGGCGTCGTCATCTGCGCTTACGCTCGATTTAACACGAGCAACCACACCGGACCGCAGACTCAATACATCTGTTCTTCCGGAAAACTCGGACGATGACGATTTATACGTTTCTCCTACAAGATTAGAGACAGCCCTTTCCATTGCTGGCGCAGGTCCGTCTAGAAGGCCGCCACGATCTTTCCTGCATGACAACACAACATCATCCAGTCCCATTAGTCCGGCTACGTTCGGTGTCCCCTCCTTGCTGCTGTCTACTACGGAATCCGAGCTGCTGCCAGTTGATGATGTGGCTCAGGGGACAGAGTCAGAAGATGACATGGAGGAAGTTCCCGTGTCGATCACCGCTCCGGCATTGCGCCTCCATGACACTCCGGCTAGAGAAGCATCTCCACAGGTGATAGACGATCAAGGGACTATGTCTACGCAGCCTGCGACATTGCCCGTGTCGGACTCCGACGAAGACATGGAGGAGGTCTTACCCACACCGGCACCTATGATGGCTATTCCTCCAGAGGAACCTGCATCCGCGAGAAGACAATTTACGCCCACTCCAAGGGCCGCTCGCCCCTCACCAATGCCTATGGCAGGGGTCGTACCAGTGTCGCCTCCTTCCATCCGCACCCCAAGCTTGCTCGCCTCGACTAAACCATCGGAAGAGCCGACTCCAGCCAATGGAGTAGACGTATCTCCAGATCTCTCGCCACCTGGGGAAACCCGGGTGATGGAACTCTCTGTCGCAGAGGACGTAGATGACTCGGACAACGATGACGACGCCGAGCCGCGTTCTTCATCGCCTTTCGCAGAGGCTTCTGGCGAGGTGCCCTCGGCAGATGCTGCTCCCGATGACTGGGACGCGGCGCAGGAGATGAATCCCCAGGCCGAGGAAGGCGAATTCGCGCGGTTCATCTCCCAGGTCAAAGGGAAAGATATCGAGACAGTGCAGCGCGAGATCGACGAAGAGATTCGTGCCCTCAACCAGCAGAAGAAAGCCGCTATGCGGGACTCGGAAGACATCACGCAACAGATGGTCTCACAAATTATGGTGTGTACCGACTGTATGCGTTGCTCGCCTCTTCGCTGAGACATCTTCAGGTCATGCTACGTCTCTTCGGTATCCCGTATATCACGGCACCCATGGAAGCAGAGGCCCAGTGTGCCGAGCTCCTGTCCCTCGGTCTGGTCGACGGCATCATCACAGACGACTCGGACGTCTTCCTGTTCGGCGGACAGCGGGTCCTGAAGAACATGTTCAACCAATCCAAGACCGTCGAATGCTACCTGCTCCCTGACCTCGATCGGGAGCTGGGCTTAGATCGCGACAAGTTGATCAGATTGGCGTACCTGCTTGGCAGCGACTATACGGAGGGACTTCCCGGCGTGGGCCCTGTTGTGGCCATGGAGCTTCTGACAGAGTTTTCGGGACAGGATGGGCTGCACAAGTTTAAGGATTGGTGGCAGAAGGTCCAGAGTGGGCGAGATACTGAGGAAGATACGAAGAACAAGTTCCGGAGGCGATTCGTGAGTGAGCCTTTCGTCTGAGTCCGACCAGTGTCATGATTTTCGCCTAGAAAAAACGCTTCAAGGAGCTGTATCTTCCCAGTGACTGGCCGAATCCTGCCGTTGTAGGTTGACCAACTTGCTTGCTGAGATCGCAGTCTCACATCGTTTCCAGAGAGACGCTTACTATCATCCAACTGTTGACGAATCAGAAGAACCGTTCAAGTGGGGTCTGCCCGATCTGGATGCTCTGCGGGAGTAGGTATTCGTCTTGTTCTAAAGCGTAGTATTCTCAAAATCTCCTCTCTTCAGTTATTTCAATGCAGAGTTGGGATGGCACCAAGGCAAGGTAGATGATTTGCTCTTGCCCATAATTCGCAAAATGGGAAAGCGAGGACAGGTATGACCAAGAGTGCTATCCAATAGCGATGCTTGGGATCTCACATCTCCTTTCTACAGTCATCCGCACTGAACAAGCAGGGCAACCTCAACGGGTTCTTCGATCTCCCTTTGGGCGGCGAGAGTCATGCCCCGCGCAAACGCCAGGCGTACGCCAGCAAACGCCTCCAACAAGTCGTGTCAGACTTCCGCAAGGAGCAAGCGAAAGCACGCTCAAGGGAATCCACCGGAAGTGCCTCCGGGAAGGATGCCTCACCTCCTTCAGATGAAGAGGAGGAGGCTCGACCAAGTAAGAAGAGGAAAACAAATGCGGCAAGGCGGAAAGCGGCAAGCCGCGGAAAGCCTAGAAAGTCGACAGGGGGCCGGACTAAGACGTCTACATCGAAGAAAGCTGTCTCTGCAAGCGATGGCGGCGGCTCTGTTGATGGCCACTCGCCGAGTCAGACGGCACCTTCTCCACCAGCGCCCAGGAGAAGTCGTCCGAAGCCAAGACCAGTGGGTAGAGCAGCCACTGCCCTGGCCGATGACGATGACAATGAATACATGCCGTAAGGTCATCTGGTCGTAGTCCAGTCTTATATCTATGTTGTATCTATAGTGCGCCCCATGTAGCCATAGGCCTTTGCTTACTGCTGGAAGAATGATAGCATGCATTTCGCGTCGCGTGTGCTCAGGAAAGTCAAGGTCGAGGTGTTGAGCGTCGTCCGTGAGTGCCTGCATTGAGTTACGCGCACTATTATACATCTATTCCTCGTCCTCAGACTCGTCCCAAACCGGTGCCTGTAAGCGGATGAGATGTTTGAGGAGCGAGGGCGTAAGATGGGCACGAACCTGGTTGACCCCTCCCAGTTCTTCCTTGAGACCGTCGTAGGGATACTCGCGGGGCACCGCTGGCCTCTCGGGGACAAGCGCGTATTTGACAAAAAGGGCGAACGCGAGGATACCCGTCCACGCGATCGTGAAGTGTCGGAGAGCGGTTTGGGGATCTACGATGGGAATGTCGGGACCCCACATTCCCAGTACATCTTCCAGTTCATGCACCTATGCAAGCGTTCAATCGAGGATGTACAGACGTGGTATGGACTACATACAGGGTCGCCGAAGTTGCGGCGCATCTGCGGGTCGTCCCATCCTCTCGGAGGGAGGCGCTGCTTCGAGACGTAGGGCAGCTGAGGGTAGCCTCCAAGTTGGGGGTCGACTTCCTCCTTGAACGGTATGGGTGTGCTGTATGTTCGCAGGGCGGGTACGGCGCGTCCAGCCCGAATGGCTGCGCGCACGCCCGACAGACGGGCAAGAGAGGTGGCTGTAATCATGACGGTGGAGGCAGACACGCTGCCGGGGAGTTATCGACCACAATTATGGCGGATAAGCACTAAGCCAATATAAACGAATTCCAACGTGGTGTCTGTCAAACCGCCACCCTGCCGCGACAGCTCGGCCATGCTGGCATGGAGATCTGGAACGTAATGGACCGCCAGTGGGCGAATCTGGTCATGATGTCTGCCCTGACTCTGTTGCCATTCTCTATGGTCGACTGCAGCCTTCTAATTCCGCTCTCTTGAAACCCTCGGCTGTCGACCCGCGCGCTGCAGGCTTCCTGACGCGTTGCAGAATGACGTTGACCCACGACGGCATCAGTAAAGATGTCCAAGAGGAACTGCTCGAGAAAACGGCGACGCAGCGGAAGCGTTCAATCAGCACCGTTCCCTATCCGGTAAATTATAGTAAGGACTTATTAGTATTGTGAGTCGGTAGAGAGCTTCCATCACGTATGGCACACGAGAGGGATCGCCTTACTCAGACAACGTTACCTCTAGCGAGAGCTGGAACAACATGTTCCTCAACAGCCTTTGTCGCGGTCTGACAATACATAAATTCCAGTCACCACCGATCAAGATTTTGGATCTTGGCTGCGGGGCTGGTTTCTGGGTCATTGAGGCAGCGAAGGCCTGGCCAGTAAGTCGCGGTCTATGGAAGAGCGCGCAACTGACGCGGACGGTTGTCATACAGTACAGCACCTTCGTAGGATTTGACATCTTGCGAGTGCAGCCTGACCTCAGCAAATCCGAAGTCGCCGCCGCGTCAGGAGATATATCACCTCGTGTGACCTGGATCCGCGGAAACTTGTACGTCATCTAGTTGATATGGCGGACAGATTGAGTGACCGCCCTCATAAAAGTCTGGAGCGTCTGCCATTTCCGGATGGTCAATTTGACTTCGTCCGAATATGCTGTATAGGTCTCGGTGTGCCTGAAAATGAGTGGCCACACTTACTAGAGGTACAGCATTTGTTATGTCAATCAAAGAGAGTACTCACACAGTTATGGCACAGGAAGTCGCACGCGTGATGCAACCTGGCGCCGTGCTGGAGGTACTTATTGTATTGACCCTGCAAGCAGTCATCTATCTGACCGCGCCATAATTAGGTGATCGAAGAGGACTTGATATTTCCTTGCGCCCAGATACCCACAACCGACGACCACTCTTTCTTATCACCTGTCGATGCAAAGCTGGAATCCGATCTATCGAGCAGTGTCTCAAAGAGCAGCCTTTCTTCGGTTTACTCCTCGTCCTCATCGTCAAATCGGCTCACCACAAGTGGCCTATTACCATTCCCTGTGCCATCCACAAGTGTCGATTCCCCACAGCGATCTGTCCGAGAAGATTTTGCCGATCTGCTTGACCCCCGGGATCACTCACGATTATGTAATGCTTGGGATGAGATGCTCCATCGTCGTTTCCTAGCGGAGAAGCTGTTATCAGTTCTCCCGTTCTATCTCTCTTCTTCCTTCGATGATATACAGACGCACCCGACGCTACGTGTACTACTCCCGCAAAATTCCCCGCTAGATTTTGACGGCGGTGGCAAGCTTCGACACTTGGACTTGGACATGTCAACTCTATTCCTTGAGTTGCAAGGCCACAGCCTTCGGCTGTCGGAATCACGAGCGGACGAATCCTCTCTCCGATCGGTTGGTGCAACCACCTCAGCCCTGGCATCGCTGCACCTAGCAAGGGCGGTTCGAACAATACGCGGGTGCAAGGAGAAGATATGGGAAGTCTATAGGGTGGCCGCTCTTGTCAAGCCTGAAAGCGACAGCCGGAGTGACCTCTTGGAACAATTTAAGGCTGAGTGGGCAAACTGGGAAAGGTTAGTGACTGACGAATCAAGCGTAGAGGACGCTCAAAAGACGTGTGTCTGGGACAGTGATATGAAAGACCGAATGGCAGTACACTCTATTTTGCAAGAATCGTTCGCGTGGGATGCGCCGATCGAAAACGAGCGACCCGATTGGAAAGCGTGGCGTGAGCGCGTTGGCGATCTGGGAACGTCCGAGACGGATTCAACGACGGGCTCAAACGACCTGTGCAGGTCATTACGCGCCTTCGTAGCTCGGAAACCCTAGAACTGCTCGTATTCTACGTTATAGTCACTCGCCCCCATATATGAGTGTCGCAGATTAAGTACTCGGCCGTCTGGACGCGCCGACTATTTGCCCACCTCTTCGTTCTTACTATACACGCTACCCCGAAAGGATTTTATCTTTATTTGGACCGCTGTGTGACGAAGTGACGAAGTCTCGCGATCACTTGGACCTATTTGGGGGCTCTGTCGATGCATCTTATCTTATCAGCAAAGATTTCGATCTGACAAGTGTGCGCGAGGAAGCTTCGCCTCGCGACGCCGGTCCCTATACCTGCCACTTTCCACTGTCACTCTATTGTACCCATCCATCAGCTCACTGTGTCGTTATGTCTGAGCCCACCAAACCTGCCGAGGAATCAACTGCCCAGGTCGATGTCACCAAATACAAGGTGCATAGTTGTCCGCATTGCTGCCGCGCACAAACGCCCGGACTCAGAAATTTGACTGTAGACTGCCGCGGACATCGTCAACAATGTCATGAAAAAATTGGTCGAGATGTCTGTGGAGGGCGCAAAAGTCATTGACATTTGCGTCGAGGGCGACAAGCTCATTGAGCAGGGGACTGGTGCAGTGTACAACAAGTCGGTGAAGGGCGTGAAGGTTCCCAAGGGTGCGTTTTTGAGCGCATGCCACAATGGCGTCGTGTCATAACATCGGCTTTCCATCTGCCTAGGCCTTGCGTTTCCGACCTCTGTATCCGTAAACAACGCCGTCGCGCACTTCTCGCCTCTCGCGTCCGATCCTTCGGCGGAACAAACGCTCGCAAAGGGCGATGTCGTCAAACTCCACGTTGGAGCGCACATCGATGGCTTCGCCGCCATCAGCGCCGAGACTGTCGTTGTCGGTGCGTCCGAGCAGGAGCCTGTGACCGGTAGACGCGCCGATGTCATCAAGGCTGCCTACACTGCTGCTGAGGTCGCGATGCGCCTCGTGAAGGTCGGCAACAAGAACTGGGCTGTCACGGAGGCCGTCAACAAGGTTGCGGCGGCGTTCGATTGCAAGCCTGTGGAAGGTAGCTCTCAGTCATACCTTCCTACACCGACAAATTAACGTGTGGCATCCAGGCATGCTCTCTTGCCAGCAGACGCAGAACGTCATCGATGGCAAGAAGCGCATTATCTTGAACCCGGTGTGTAAAGAAATGCGCGATCTGATAACCAGCCACTAATTGAGGACTACAGACTGAGGCACAGAAGAGGGATTTCGAGACGATCACATTCGCTGAGAATGAGGTGTATGGTATCGACATTCTGATCTCCTCTGGCGAGGACGGGAAGGTATGTGGGATCGAATCACCAGTTCGACTGTACATTGATGACACCTGCCGACTTGGATAGGCTCGTCTTGAGGAGTCGCGGACGACCATCTACCAGAAGGAGTCGACCGTGACCTACCAGCTCAAGATGAAGACGTCGCGTGCCGTTTTCTCTGAGGTACAAAAGAAGGCGGGAGCTTTCCCTTTCAACATCCGCAGTCTAGAGGACGAGAAGAGGTCTCGTCTGGGTCTCCAGGAGGCTGTCCAACACGGTCTGGTCAAGCCGTACGAGGTGATGTATGTGGATGCACCCTTTTGTTCTATGTTCACGTATCTCACATGTTGTGTGTAGCTATACTCCTCAGAACACGTTCGTTGCCGGCTTCCACTTCACCATCGCGTTGTTGCCTGCTGGTCCGGCACTGATCACTCAGCCCTCCGTTTGGTACAAGCCGGAGCTTGTCAAGTCGGATAAGGAGTTGGAAGACCCCGAGCTCAAGGAGCTCTTGACGAAGAAGCTTCGTGAGGACAAGAAGAGCAAAAAGAAGAAGTCGAAGGCTGAGGGCGAGGAGGAGTCACCGGCGACAGAGCAGTAGTGTAAATCTTGTAGCATCCTAACTGGGGTCAATCTAACGGCACACATGACGAGCCAGCTATGACGGATTGCGCTCTGCATCTTCTCCGAACTCTCCTAATGTACGGATAACTAGATCGACGTTTTCCAGGAAAGCGTTCAGTGTAAGGCGGCTTAGCCTGACGGTGAGAGTTTTAAATGTCCTGTCTACAATATGAGTTCGACGGGAGAGTAGCGGAGCATCTCCACTTACGCTACGAGCTCCTCCCCTTCAACTATCAACTCCCTCTTGACAGCCTGCGGTTGTAGCTCTTTATCGACCTCGATCACCTGCTTCGCAATTGTCGCGTGCTTTGCGGATGCAAAGGGAATCCGCACGGTTCTATCAGGCCACCTCAATTTCTATGGTTGCTTGATAGAGTGCGAGTCTCACATAATGTGCCATTGCGACTCAGGATTGGCAGACATGACTGCAAGAGGAAGAGCGAGAGCGAGATCAAGCTCAGCCACTGACGCGACATTTCAGCCACTTCTGCTCTTGACAATGTCCAACACCACCGTTCCCAGTTCCACCTTCATTCTAGTGCAATCTTCAAATTGAGGCAACTACTATGGGCGGAGAGCCTTTCCGACCGTTTTCTTTCCACCGAGAGCAGTCAAGGGATAATATTCGTCCGGAGCCGCAAGTCTAGAACTCGTTCATCCAAAGGCTCAGGGCTATCCCTTACTGATAGGTTTGCTTGGGACAAGTCACGCCACGTTCTCGCCCAATGGGACCGTAATCTATTGACCTCATCGAACCTGGCAACACGTGTACGCCATGGTTCCTTCGTGGCATTCTCGCTGTGGAGCGCTCTAGTTGCTGGTTACCCCCATGTCGACGCTTCTCCCAACATCGGCAGCAGGCACATACCCGGATGTACATAAGATAGTGCGTGAGACCCTGCAGAAGGAGATCAGAACGGTGGATCATATTGCCAAAGGTTGGTACGCGATTTTTCTCAGCCTCCTGACCGAATACTCACATCTATCTGCCCTTGGAAGACGGAGTTACCGTGGTGAGCACACACGTAGAGCGTGTATAACGAGATCATGATCTGACACGGGTGTAGACGCATGATCTTACTCTAGATGATGGCGCCCAGGTCGTATTGCGCACATCTGCGCCCACGATGAGCCCATTGGTGCTCGATTCTGAAGTACGGCTAGACCACGTCTGATGTTCGCGCCTTTACCCTCATCTCTGTCATTTAGATAGCCACATTGAAGTACCTCGCGGATCAGACTTCCGTGCCTGTGCCCAAGGTCTTAGCGTTTGCCTCTGAGAAGCACGAGCTGGGCTCCTTTTCACTTATCGAGAAGGTCAATTCAAACATCTCCCCTTAGCCGTCTTTTGGAGGACTCATCACACGTTTCAGCCGTCAGGTGTCCCACTTGACACATTGTTCTTCGATTTGCCCGCAACGGAGCAGAATAGTCTTGTGGCTCGCATCGCCGGATGGATGCTCGAGTCGTCCCGCCATAATTTCAACGCTGTCGGCAGTGTGTTTGTTGGCGAAGGCGGGATTCAAGCAGGGCCGATGATCCGGCGATCTTTCTTCCTTGACGGCAGGGCAAAGCTCGCCCTTGACCGAGGCCCATTTACATCCGCCAGGGCCTACTATTCTGCCTGCGCCCAGAGAGAACTTGACTGCTGCCGCGCGCTCTTCGTGCAAGACGCATCCCCGACGTATCAACGTGATTTAAACGACGCCCGCCTGCGGGTGGAGCGGATCGTTGGTTTGATGTATGATTTAATAAGCCAATGTCCCGGCCTCGATGACGATGACCCCGAGATGGCCCCGTTCACCGTGGATATCCATCATCTGGGCCTGAAGAACATCCTTGTATCTCCCGAAAGCCCATCAACCGTCGTAAGCTTAAAAAACCCTGAGCATCACATACTCTTCTGACTAGAATCGACTTCGTAGACTGCTGTCGTAGATTGGCGGTTCACCAACATCCTCCCATTCTGGTGCTGTGCTCGCCTTCCGACTTGGCTCTCGCAGTCACTGTCACGAAACAGTGAGGATCGGGAGCGGCTGTCGGCCGTTTTCCGAGCTGCAATCAGTCGTGTCGACGGGGAAGATTCAAAGTTCTTGCGAAGCGTTGACTCAGAAGGAACCAGACACGCGCTTGATGACCTCGCCGACTATGATGCGTTCAAAGACGGATTCCTGCTGTTGCCTGCCCTGGAGAACATGTACGTTTCCCCGCAATCTTTGTACAGCGCAATCTGAAGCACGGTGGCTTCCAGCCTCGCGACCATCCCTGGTCATGAAGACATAGCAGGGCTGTCTGCATTGCTGGATCCTAAGACCCTGCCGGGACGAGTCGCTCGCATCAATCTACTTACCCGTGGGTCCAACGCAATGTTCTTGGCCATGTCTCCGCCCCGTAGCCCAGCGCGCGCTCTGGAGGTTGATGGAAGCGACCGTGTGCAGACACCCACCGAGCAAGCTGTTGCGGTGAATTGATTGTAGAGATACCCGCGAAGTAACAATTGAGCTGGCATGTACCTGTATCCGAACTCTTCCACCATTGTCCAGTCTCGCATTGTTATCCCTAATTCTCTTACGGTAGTCCTAGAATCGTTAATCAAATGGGTAAAAGTCTGCGAGGTGATGGTGCATTCTAAACGTCTTCATATATCACTACTAATCATACATCGCCCGAGCGCACATGCATTCCGACTGTCGTGCGTAGTATGTGACCGTCCCAGCCATGGACACAGCGAGATGCCGACGGGTACAGAGTAGAGGATAAGTAAATCACGGAGAAACTATATCTCAAGGAGCAAGCCGCTGTCGAAATGACAGTAGAGGATGTATCACAGACACGGAGAGAATAATCGAGCGTCGAGGTCGAGACGATACAGAGAGCCGGAGTTGCAGTGTCGTAAGTAGATAGAATCAAAAGGAAGTATCAGGATGTAAGATAGAAAGAGCGAGTGGCCAGACGGATTATTAATACACTTCATCAGAACAAGATACCCTGCAGATTTGGTAACAGCGACCTAAAAGTAACGAGGTCAGTAACTAACGAACCTGTATCCGGGAGGCTGCGACATACATAGCTCCTAGACCAGCCGCAAATGCCAGCGCGCCCCATGCAAGGGACTTGCGCTCCGGAGGCATCTGCTGCAGCCTGCCAACCCTCCGATTCGTAGCGATTGTGCGCTCCTCCGCCGCGGCTTCTTGCGGCTCCTTGAAGGCGAATTGGAGTTCAGTGTGCTCTTCCTCCCGTTGCCGCTTCTGCAGCCGCACTTCCAAGACCTCCGCTGCAACAGCCTCTTCGCCACCACCAACGGGTGCCTCCGCTGCCTGCTCCTCTGCTATCGTTTTCTCTGCTACTTCCTTCGCCTCCTTCGCTGCCTTCTCCGCCTTCAACCTCGCAATCAATTCCTGCTGCTCCCGCACGTCTTCCTGCATACTCGGCTCGGTTACCTTGGCCACCTCTGTAGCTTCTTCATCGACAGCTGTGTCATCAGAGCCGCCTGACGCAAGGGTCCCTTGTCTGACATTCCGTACCACCTTGGTAGTCTTCTGGGTCAAGATAGAGACATTCGTAGTCGGCACAGGACTCTTCAGCCGTGCAGACCTGCGCGGGGCAGGAGAAGGAGGCGGCGATCCAACATCCGATCCGGCCATTGATCCATGAGTTGCGAGAACGCTGGCTGTTGGGGAAGCCTCCCGCCGGCGCTTGGCCGGAGTCGGACCGACGTCAATCGGCGAGGACGTTGGTGGCCGCGTCGCGGGGGACGCAGTGGGTGTCTGCAGCATCCCCTGGTGCGTCTTGGTCGACCGCCGGTAAACAACATTCGGGTCGGGTGCGGCTGCCGCCAGGGCTGGAATAACTTCGCCCAACGAGTACGATTCTGCGATTTCCACGGCCACATCCGGGTTGACCCAGGTGCCTGCGAAGCGCGCTTTGCCAGATTTATTGGCACCTGCGGTATCGAAGCTCGCCTTGACCCAGTTTGCTTCGTTCCGTTCAGCTTCTTCTGAGGCGGTGGGGAAAGCGGCGCGGAACATGGTGGTCAGAGAGATCGCGCCAGTGTCAAGCCGGCGAAGGATGAAGGCATGACCAGCGGGCTGCATCGGGTTGAGTTTTCCGCTGGGAACATAAGAAGCGTATCACGACGGCGTACCGTAGGTATTTTGATTCTGCCAACCTGTCGAGACTGTGAACTCGACCCCTGAAACATAAGATATCGCACTCACGATTGTTCCCTGCCCATCGCGAACAATCTCCTGAAACTTCACGGGCAACGGTTTGGACAGATCCACTGCACTCAAGAGAAGAAGTATAGCCGGTCAGTACATCACGTTCATATCACGACGGAACGGATTACGGACTGGTTCTGATATGGGGATTCGCATGTTCAACAGGCAGCTTCGGACGCTGCAGATGCGCGCGCGGCGTCGCGTGTTGCTTGACATTTGCAGCAGGCATGCTGAGCACGGCGCGTGGAGATCAAAAATTGTGAGCAACGGATTCGGCAGCGGGGACGCCGTCGGGCGCGATGGTGGCAGGGGGGTGGTCGACGAGCCGCGCGACGACCCCGTCATCCGACCGACAACGCACCATTCAGACTCCGACGCGCTCTCAACCGGCAGTTCCCGCCACGTGCTCACAGAACCGTTCTAGTTCGGTGGCTGAATGGCAGCTACAATAATGTCTACAACAACGCGCACAGTAGTCTAAAGGCGAACCGAGTCCCTCGCCGTGTATATCCTACACATTCCCATCTGTCCACCTTCATGGCCTTTTGAATCATCTCAGGGACTTGTCCAAGAATTGCGGCCGCGCCACCAGAGCCTCGACAAGATCATGATGGACGTCCCACCAGGCGTTCTTGCCACGTCTATTCTTCATATCTGCGTGTTCCACCATCTCCTGCACGGGCACCCACTTGACGGTTGATCCCTGGATCGCGATAACAGCAGCGGACTCGGCGGGGGCCTGTCGGGACTTGACGGGTTGCTTCACCAAGAGAGCATGGTGATGCTCGATGAACGCCATACACTTCAGCGCCAAGCGCACGCCGCGGGCACGGTCCATCGGAGACGGTATGCTACCCTGAAGCGTGTGGCCGAGCGATGCCGACCGCGAGTCGAACAACGAACCCCCTTCTTCCTTGAGCATCTTCGTGATAAAGTCGGTAGTATAGACGTCAGACGCCACCTCGTTTCTGTCATCATCGAGTCAAACCAGTTCGCCAAGGCAATGAACCGAGTTTATGAACCTACCTCAAAACCAACCGCCCCTCCGCTTTGCCCTTCTGATCAAGAGAGTATCTCTTCTTCATGAACTTGACGTCCTGACGCAACATATCGAGGTTAATTCCCCGCTCCGGAGTGTAGACGATGCAAGCACCCGTCTGTCACCATTGTGAGCCTTGCGTAAGCATGAACGCACAGTGCCAAGTGCAACTCACCGCCAGGGCACCCATGGTAGCGATATATCCACATTTGCCACCCTGAGTTTCCACGACAAACACTCTGTTCCTGCTCGCCGACGCACTCTGCTTGAGCGCATCGCACGCGTCGACCAGGGCGTTCAAACTCGTGTCGCTGCCAAGGCTGTACTCAGTCACAGGGACGTTGTTCGAGATCGTCGCCGGCAAATGGACGATCGGGATGTTGAACGCAGGGTAGAGCTTCCGCGCGTTATCGAGGATGAGCAGCGAGTTGAACGCTTCGAATCCACCGATCATCATCAGCGCATGGAAGTTGTACTGCTGGAACTTGGCCGCGACCGCGCCGAGGTCGATGTCGGGAAGCTTGCGGTTTGTGCCGAGCTCCGAGCCACCGCGCGTCATCCAGTTGTCGACGCCGAGCCAGGACAGCTGGTGCACGAGGTCGTCGAGGAGCCCGGGGAAGCCATTGTGGATGGCGAATGGCTTGTGGCCCTGGCGCAGGCAGTAGCGCACGGCTGCCCGTGTTGCCGCGTTCATGCCACCTGCTGGTGCGCCTACGCTGGAAGGGGGCGAGGTGTAAGTCCATGCTATCAAGTATGCTGAAAACATCAGCACTTACTGCATGATAGCAACACGCATCCGCTGCGTTGGAGAATGAATCAGTCAGCCAGGACGAATGTCGATACATGAGACGAACCAGGTGGTTCTGTGCTCGCGGCTCCTTATCGAGGACTGCGGTCGTGTGAAAGCCCTCCAAAGTCTCGCAGAACTCTGGATCACGGAGCGACATAGCTTTCTTGAAATCCTTCTCCGAAATAGCCTTAGCAACTTGACGTGTCTATGTGCCAAATGACCTGTATGAGTGAGGCCAGATCTGGCGGACTTGACTGATCACGGACCATTTCCACGGCTTCCATGAGAGGTATGCGGGTAATCTTGTTCTCAGAAATTCCAATCATGTACGACGGACTCTCCGGAGTTGCTTCCAAGAGGGCCTCGACCGCTTCTACGCCTTGCAGCGTAGGCTAACAAGCTATATCGTAAGTATTAAAACTCGACACTGCCCGATATGCACCCACTAGTATACGGTCGATGGCGCAAGGTCGACCACCCCGTTGGGTATGTCCAAGCGTCGTGACCCGGGTATCCAGGCCGAGACGCTCTGCCAAGACATCCTTGACGTAGTCTACACGAATGGGCTGCAAGGATGCGTCATGGGCGCCCTCAGCCACAATAACGATCGTTTTGCGCTTGCCCACGTCCCTGTGCTGAATGAAGAGTCAAAACGTCAACATTGCGGAATGTAAGAGTCGACATTCAACCCACATTCTGGACCATACGGCACATTTGGTCCTCCCACTTGCCAGCTTCCGGAGGATCCTCAGGAATGAAGATGAAGTCTGCACCGCAGCTGCATAGGATAATCAGTATAGGTAGTACGCGGACTAACAAAGCTCCTTACGCGACACCAGCCATGAGTGCGAGCCATCCACAATGCCTGCCCATCACCTCCAGAACGAACGCGCGGGAGTGAGAGTAGGCAGTAGAGTTGATGTTATCAATTGATTCGCATATACGGTGCAGGGCAGTCGGGGCACCGATAGTGAGATCGGTCAAGGACATATCGTTGTCAATAGAGCCCACAAGTCCGACAATTCTGAGATATGCATGTTTCGTTGCTTGTTCCTCCGTGATTTTCCCTGGGCAACAAGCATGAGCAAGAGAATCCAGAAATGACTAGCCTTCGCATATACCTTGCGAGCGCAGTTCTTCGACCAGCTTTGGCCATTCGGATCGGAAGACATCTGCACCTGTCAAGGATCCGTCACCGCCGCATATAGCGAGGGCATCAATGCCTTCCTTGATCATGTTATGCGCGGCTGTCAGACGTCCCTCCGGAGTGCGGAACGCGGTGGACCTCGCAGTACCAATCAAGGTACCTCCCTATCCTACCGTTTAGTATACATGACGCAGAGTGAGAATAGCGGAATGACTCACCGCCGCGAACCAGCCCCTGACATCGTCCCACCCTACGCGGACGATGTACCGGCCTTTCAGCGTCCTGCCGCTAGGGTGGTCCCCAGTACCATCCTTGAGCAGCTCGCCGTCGCCGAATCGCAGGTTCTGAACGAAACTACCCTCCGCCGTGACATGCTGTTTTGGGGGCGGGGTACCCTTCTCCGAGGGCTGGGTGTTGTTCCCGCGCACGAGACCTTCATACCCCTCGCGCACGACGTATGTCTCACAACCTCTAAGATGGTACACCGATCAGATTACAGAGCGAGGGGAAAGAGCAGAGGCGTACTTGAGGATGGCCGTCTTGACCACCGCACGGACGAGGGCGTTCATGCCGGCGCTGTCGCCGCCCGACGTCAGGACCGCGAGCTTCATGGTGTGCTTCTTCGCGGAAGGCGCGGTGCTCGATGCAGATGTGTATGTAGGAGGTAGTGGTACGGACAGAGAGCCGGCGTTAGGGGGGCTGGGTTATATAGACGTCGTGTCGTCCGATGGGGCGGGCCAGCCCGAGATGGCTGGAAGAGGACGGCGAACGTGCCACCGGACGATGGCCTGGGGTGCAAATTATGAGACGCGCCGACGCGCCTCGACGCGTCACGTCCGTTCGAGCCTTCTGCCACTGCCTGCCACCGTCTGCCGTCTGCGCTCATCTCTCCAATCCGGCCCCCGGCGATTGCCATCTCGGTGTCTGTACGATGGTCCACGTTCGACTCAACGAGCGCGAGGCAAACCCGAACCCACACATCAATTTCATCAGCGCCCTTCCCGCGGCGGACGAGGCTTCGCGGGAGGAGGCTAGGCAGCTGCTCCGCGCCCTCGCAGCGCAAGTGAGGCCGGTCATGAAGGCACACGGCTTTGCGGTGAACAGCTTGGAAGAGGTTCGTAGCAAAGTGACGGGTCGCAAGGCGCGGTCTTGACTATCGGCCCTCTCAGTATGAGTATAACAAGGTCTTTGCCGGGAGAAACTGGAACAACGGAGAGGTTGTAGGTACGTGTGAATGTCATATAGTATACTCGCTCGGAACAATTGGGCGAACACTGCGCAGAGCTGGTCCTACGCAATGCGAATGGGCAATATGTTCCTGTCTCTTGGCTTCTGAGTACACTCTGCCATGAGGTCTGTCTATGAGCTAGTCCTTCCGTATGTCGCTCCAAGACTCACCGGCGTGTCGCAAGCTCGCTCATATCCAAGTATGCGTTGCTTGCTCGCTTGCCTCTTTCCAGTCAGCTGACGCTGGAGCGTAGCACATGAACCATGGCCCCGCGTTCCAAGCCCTATGGGCCAAGCTGCGGCAGGAAGTTAGGGAGCTGCAGAACAAGGGGTACTACGGTGATGGTACGCATATTTACTGACTACCCAGGCTCATCAGCCAATCTATTTCGCCATGCGACAGGGTACTGGTCGTCCGGGACACGACTGGCTGACTCTGCGAGAGTCGGAACGTATGGCATTTCTGCGGAAGGACTTCCGGAGTATATGGTATGCTTCCCAAGGGATCTTTTACGTCCCATGATCTGATGGAATATTTTCTCGCTATACAGTGTGGCGGGGCCCACAGCCGCAAGCGACCAACCGCTCTTCGTCGGAAGCGGGGTACACAGCAAGCAGGCCCATCAAACCACACGGGGCCGCAGACAGCAAAGCGGCGCAAGGCCGGTTCCCGCGTTACTGCGAAGGCGGCCTTCAAGGGGGAAGGCACGGCTCTCAACGCCGACATTGAAGACGAAGACAGGAAGAAAGCCGGCACAGGCTTCGGCAAGAAGGCAGGGAGGTACGATAGCTCGTTATCGGCCGTAAGATCCGGGAATAGGACTGACGTCGTCCTTTCACAGCAAGCGAGCCAGAGAAGAGCGCGCGTTGGCGGCGGAGCGCCGCTTGCTGGCTTTGCAAGGTCGCGGTACGCGAGCTGCGTCTTCTCGTGAAACAGTGCGTTAATTCTGTGACCTGCAGCCGGTCCCTCGACCGCACCCCCGTCTCCGGAACGGGAAGATGAGTCTGGTGCAGACGATTCGGGTGATGAGGGCCCAAGGGAGACGGACCAGGACCGCCGGCGGACAATGCTTGAGGCGATGGGTCAGTCGGACCTCGAGGACTTGAAGACAACGCGAACAGACTACTCGGATGAATTTGTTTTTCCTTCGCCCGCTTCCCGCGATAGTGGATCGACGCCGCCCAGTGGTCGACAGCGACCCTCACGGCACGAGCTAGAAGTTGTTTCAGACTCATCAGAACTGGATCGCGCAGTCGCGGGACTCTCTTGCGATGTGCAGACTGCAAGCCAGGCGGGTCCCACCGCTACTTCGTCCGCCACAGAAAATCAAGGGTCTTCCGTGGGCACGCGTGGAACTCAGAGCGTGAAGGGAAAGGCAACAGACGCGAGACCGTCACAGACGGGCCTCGGGGACTCGCTAGACCCCGGCAATGCGACAGACGTGCCGAAGAAAAACAAGGTTTCCTATGGCAACATTGTGAAGAGTGAAATGCACCTTAGGAAGAAGGAATCAATAGGGCTCGCGGCGGGGGGCGGTGGCCGGCGGCTGGGCGGTGGTTTTTCGCACATCTCGCGGAACGCTCAACCCAGCCAGGCAACGAACCTGTCCGCGGATTACGGCTCGGGAGATCGTAGAGGAGAAGTAGAAGACTGGGCATGCCTCGTGTGTACGCTGTGCGTGATTCCTATAGAATCCCATCTTGCGCCCAATGTTCATTGTGGTCTGTTACTGTGTTTCAGATCAAACCTTCCCGGGAACCTTGCGTGCTCAGCGTGTGGGACGCCTCGAGGAGAGTCAAATTGGAGCGGTGCTCCCTGACTGCGGGGCGACATACGTAACACAAACGTCATCTACTTCACATTGATATGTCTGCTCGCGTTCTGCCTAGATACCACGGGGCACTATCTCCGAACTAGTCCTTATGCGCTGAAAACAAATACTCTCCCATTCATCGGAGACAGTTACCTCGCTGTATCACTTCCAGCATCTATCAGAATATCAGGACCGTGTGTTATCGCAACGACCTGAGATATGCACGTACAGGATTGCGTAGTCAGTCCGAACAACGTGTTCACCGCCTCCAAACGCGGCATTGCAACCGCCCTGGAAATGGGAAAAGTTAGAACACGATAGAGTACGAGAAGATCTCAGCTTACCAAATGTTCGGCGACCTTGCCAGGCACCCTCACGCCACGTATAGTGGCCAAGCCGTGATACAGTTTAGTCCCGTTCTCCTCATACCCGCCTTCCACGGGCCTTCGGCCAAATGGTATCTGGCCCTGGCTCGCGGGCACCCACTCCATGGTGTGCGGATCAAAGGGCAGGAGGTCGTAACGGCCATGGTGCTCGAGCTCCCGGCCGCCGTACGCGACACGACACGGCGGCGCCAGATGGGGCGCGATCTTGCACGGATGGACCGAGTTCGGGAAGATGGCGGAGCCCACGAACACGGGGGACCGCCCGTCCGCGTCGAAGCTCACAGGCTGGCCGGCCTGCTGGGCGGGGGGGAAGGGCGCACCCGTCGTCAGCGCCACACGGAATCCGGACGGCGGCGGGGTGTACGCGGGCGGGGACTGCGCAGGCTGGCTCTGCGGCGCAAGGCCTCTCTCGTGGCCAGCCGACGGAAACTCTGGTGCGCCAGGAGTAGGGAACTCCGGCATCTTCTTGATATCGTCGCTGTACTCTGCCATGGGTGCTTGGGGAAAGCCGGGTGCAGCAGTCGGGAATTGACCGTGCGGCTCGCTCGAGCCGGCAGAGGCGCTGCCGAACCCGCGTTCGTACCGGTCTTTCTCGAGCTCTCCCTCCATTCTGCGTTCTCCCGCTAGATGATGAAGAGGATCAGTGAAATGAGGTGCAGCAATCAGATGTCAGCGTGGACGCCCAGTGCGACTGTCGAAAGTGGCTCGGATATAACACGGGGCTCTTTATTATGCTACTGCTATATAGGGCTATGCGGAGGCAGCAAACGATGCGATGCCCAGGAGATAAACGATCGTGCCGAATTCTCAAATGGCACTGGTTTGCCGTAATTTACATGGTCACTAGGGCGCGGCTGTGCGGTGGGCCGGAAAATGGAGGCGATCGCGCAGCACAGGACGAGCAAAAGTAAGTCGGAATATACATACGAAGATACATCTACTACCTTACAACAGATGCGGGGACGCCGTTACCTGCCGCTTCTCCCTGCTTGTGGTACAGCGCGTCTCACAAGTCTTGGGGTAGTTGGGGCCGAAGCCAATTCCGTGCTTTCCCATTCATCAGAATCGGGCGGAGGAAGGTCTCGGGCAACTCGCTGAGTAGGCGGTGCAGGAGTCATAGTAGGATGCGGTGCTTGTGGCACAGGAGGGGAACTCCGCAGGGGCATCGACTGCACAGCTTGCGGCACAGAGGGGGAATCCCGCAGGGTCAACGACTGCACAGCTGCCGTCAAAGACCTGGGGATAGATACATTGAGTGAGGAAAGACGAAGGATTAAGCCGGAGGAAAATTCACGCACTGTATCTCATGCGTCCGCACATTGGCCCAATCACTGCATGACGCTTTGAACTGTGCAACTATCTCGGAGAAACCATTATAGAACTAAGAAGGGGAGAGGTCAGTATGATTTCCCAGGGCTTCCTAGTGGAAATTTACCTTGATGCCCTCGTCAAGGTTTCGAACGATCTCCTTGTATTTGTGGTATGCGAGGTCTAGGGATTGCAAGGCGTGCTCGCGCTCTTTCACCGAGGGATCCTCCCTGCGGGACTCGACCAGCAACGCGTGTTCCCCCTGTAGAGTTCTCTAGTCAGCGCACCGATCTAGCCGGACATTATGCCCGACGAACCACAAGCGATTTCAACAGCCCATTTTGTGTTGGCTCCGTCTCATCAATTTCCGCCAGCAAGTCTTGGTAATACCCCAGGCCATCGGAAAGGCAATCGTCGAACATCCGCGGCTCGATCTCCGTCCATCGTTGGAATGAGGCTGCGTGTCTCAGCACCAGCGGCGTGGGGTCATCACGCGGGACCCGATCGTGCGCTCTCGTGAGGACGGCTGCCCTGTCCTTCTTGATGTCGTCAAGTGATTCCAACAATCTGCGCAACTGCCGCGCGTGTTTCCGAGTAGCGGCGTTTTGCTTTCCGATGGTTGATGACGGGATCGCTTCTTCCAACTGCGCCTGCACATTCATCAGCGTCGCGCAGATCGGAGGTACACTGGACTGGAATTCACCTCGTCTAGCATCAACTCCTTGATATTACTCTCCCACTCGTCCCACTTCCCTCGGACGAGTTCGTCGCTTTTAGACGCTTCTTCTAATATGTTTCGGTATCGTTCAGCCTTGCGCACAAGGTCATAGTTAACCTGGCTGGACTCGAGGCGATCGGTCGGATAGGCCTGGCGAAAGGCCGCATCATGGTCTGCCTCCGAATCGAGGATGTCCAGAGCCTAAAAGGGTCTAGATGAATCGTGGGAGCGGAACGATAGACGAGTCCATAACGCCGCACTGCATCTAATACACCCATGTTGTGCCGTGCCAACGTCTCCACGTCGTTGATTAGAGTTTCGATTCGTGTGGGACCATCCTCAAGCTTGACTTCCTCAGCTTTTTTGAGGAGGCTAGGAGGTAACCCAATTGGTCTTTCTAGTGCATCTAGCACTCCGGGAAGGCCCAGTGATTCCAGGGTCCTGGATCAGAATGTGGTTAATACTAGTACAGTGTGTGACAAAGTCGCACTGCTCCACTGACTTCGCTGTTTCCTGATCTAATCCGTCAGCACGAATGGTCAGCTCCTGTATCAGAACATCCCGGCGGTTTTTGTAAACCTCTGAAGGACGTCCCCGTGAGTGCCGGGGATTCTGATAGCGGAGGCAATGGACTCACCGATTGCTACTTTGGCAGCATCCGGAACCAATTCAGCAAATAGTACTTCATTATTTCCAATCACACTCTTATGGTCCGATAGCCCTATGGGAACAGCTGATTGAACCATGGACACTTCCGGGATGGCCGGCAAGGCTGAGATCGGTGGTATATCGTCGTGATAGATCAAGCTATTGTCACGTTCAGCCCTGACAAGGTCTTTTTGCACGATCTCTAATATTGACTGTGTCATGTGTTCAGTCCTAAACTTGTCAAATACTGGCATGGCAAAGCGTACCTTGGAGTCATCCAAAACTGCAGGAGCCACACCGCCGCGCCGGGCTATTTCATAACCTCGTTTCGCCAGAGTCAAAGCTTCCGTGAGACGCGATATCTCGTGTCCATATCTATATTGTAGGCAGGGACTAACGCGCTTCGTCGATTACGGCCGTGCAGCTCACCTGCTAGCTTCTAGGTCATCTACGCTCTTCCGAACTTGCGCAGCTGCACGGAAGTGGAGCTCTTTACTTTCCAAATGCGGAAGCCAGTTCTGAAGATACCAATCAACTGACGCACTTGGGAACTGTAGCTGGACACATACGGATGGGAAGAGTTGACGGATGGAGGACGGCGCAGCCTTGATATGGTCTGCTGACTCTCCGTACAGTGATGACACCTAGAGTCCTTGGTCATCGCGTGTAACGGATGTGATATCACAGGATGTACCTTAGTTGATAGTTTGGCAATGAGTCCATTCTTGTAATGCTCTACGCGACGGTCAATTCGTGTCTGATGCCATGAGGCCACCGACTCACCCATCACGGCCTTCTGCCACACGCATTCTTGTGCCTGTGCGAGCATCAGACATTCTAGACTTGTAAGGAAAGCTTCTTCGAACTCCAGAGGAACGATTTCGGCAGCCAGGGTCTGTTTAAGCTTCTGGGTCACAGAAGTGCGGATATACATCAAAGTGCCTACGGCATTCTAGTGTCGTAGATGATTGTCACGCCCGCGTTCAAATGGGATAGTAGCTTGCCTGGTAATAGCCAATGGCGCGCTTAATACCGTCACCGGTCTTGCGATCTCCTGCACCAGCGAGCTGTGAATAAAGAGCCGCAAGATTGAACAGTACCGATGCGCGCTCATAAACAAGACTTCGAAGTGTGACAGGGGGGCTTGACGGCTTGAACGCGAGTGCGTACGACACCTCAAGGCCGATCTACGTGATGAAAGATTAATCACCGTGACATGATATAGCAATCGCGTCACCGACATCCGGGGGTAGTTTGGTCAAGATGAATACAAGCTGGGCATGATATCTATACTCGATATCAGACGTGAGCATAGCTCCAGGAAACGTGCGCACCGCTGAATGGCCTCTACTCGGTCAATATGAATCGCTGTTCCGGCTGCATCTGCTCGCAGAGTCTCCCATCTCTTCGCATCCAAGAAAAACGCATTGGGAGAAGTCTCCGAATGGCTAGTAGAGATGTACTCTCGCACAGCCGATGGAATTGGAGGTGTGTCAGTGGTCTTGAAAGGAATCACCAGCTGGTTGGGCATGGTCTGTGCTTGTCTGGAGTCTGTTGGCTATCGCGTTAGAACCGTCGATTCGCTTGAGCCAGATAGCGTTATGATCTATGTAATCGTATCTGGTTTGCCGTCGCTTCGTCCAAAAATTGTCCGAGGTCCAAGATCTCGTGAGTACTCAGCAGATGGTCTCGGGATCGCGTCGGTCTGTGACGCGCGTTCCGATGTCGTGTTCCCGGCAGGCCCTGGTTGGGGTAGCGCTCAGGCAAGCGGCTTAGTCAGGGAGTTCGAGTTGGTGGATAGCTTTACGGTCCACCTGCATGCTTGCACCTCGCACGGTCTGTGAGTTTACCGATTATTGCTGCTTACAGGCTATACATGCACTCCGGTCCACTCGGTGTGAACGTCTGATCTCGGGCTGCGGAGCTTCTCTCTTCCTCCGTCCCCCGCACAGCCGTCCCAGAACACTTGGTTGCAGGGTGCGCGGGGGTGTGTAGATCATCATTTCCAGTGGCTTCATCAGAGAGGGTCTTCCGCCGCGTGTTTAACGCATAGACACCTTTCGAACAATCTATAATTTCTGAGGTCTAGACGCGTCACGTAGAGGCTAGTACTAGTGCAATATCTTCCGTCTGGGACTCCACGTCCTCTCCACGCCAGCATCGCATCTCTCAGGTCGCATTGTACCGAGTCCTTGACGCTTTATGCATCGACATTGCTCGGTTCTCTTGATCCATGCGGTGATGACCATGGAACCGTCGCGGAAAGATCCTGCGCGAATAGAGGGGTAATCTCCAGCACAGACAGCATGGCAACGCGTCCTGTTTACTGATAGTGGTAATTGTGCGGAAGGCATCAAGCAGAAGCTAGTGCTTCCCCTGTGTGATGTGGGAATCGACCCGTGCATCGAACGGGCGAAGCGAATCTCCTGAACTAGGACCATCTACTTGCTTGCAGGTGTTACGGACTGTATCTGTGTTCGACTTGACTATCAGAATAGCGATAACGTGAGGACAGTGGCTGATTTTATCTCCGGTCTGGGTTTGAATCCGTGCCAGCTTGTGGTAATCTCCAGGACCACCGTCTACGACATTGCCTTTGTTTCAATCTCAGCACTCTCGACATACTGGCATACTTGCAAGGCAAAATTTCGGCACAGTAGGCCGCCGCAATTTATCAGATACTCGAATATGATATTCTGCATGAAGTCAGAATATTGTGGTTGTACGTTTGACCTTTCCTTTCTCGGTGGTTATTTTCTGCATGCCTATATAAGCAGCAGCCGACCAATGTGGCTTTCCATCATCTCCCTCCCCCACCCCTCCAGCGCACAAAAACGCACACATGGGTCGCTCGACTGCCCCCGCCACTCGGCCGCCGTCAGCAGTGAGTGGATCCACACCGCTGAACCCTGACTCCTGCTCAACTAGTGGTTCCATCCCTTCAGTTGCGCACTACAGGCAACTACGTATGTATCTTAGATATGCGCTACCCTTATCTGTCGCTCACTTCTGTCCAGGGTGTTGTTTGTGTATCCACCAGTTGTAGCAGATCCCCCGCTAATTTTCGCTCAGTCGCAGACCGTGTCTGTTCGCATTCGTGCCGACCTCTGGGTTATCGGCGTGATCGTCGCGGTCGTCAATGTGTTTTCTCGGGTAAGCCTATCTGATCAATCGGAGCCGTACCACTTAGGTAACAGCGAGTGGCCCAGATGATGGGCGTGGAATACGAAATCCAGTATACCATCGATGGCGTCGTCCAGCGCCAGAAATTCAGTGCCCGTGACATACGCCCTTTTGAGTGATGGGCAGTGGGAGTCTCAATCTCATGGGTATGGGCGTTACTCATTGTACGATGGAATGCTGTTCTCTGCTTGCCTATCCCATGACCATTGCAAATCATAACGTGATGTTATCTTCCTTCCGTCTGGGAGTGTAGACCAAATAACCCTTGTCCGTTGACTATTTCTGTGAGAGCGAGGGATGGACTCCTGAAGGCCCCGCGCCAAACCTCAAGGTTCTTCGCTGCATTTGGTTGATAGGCGCGGCTTTGCTATGTCATTTTATAAGAACGCCACAAGGTTAAGCGTCGAGTCAAAAAGGAAGCTCGGGCACCGAAGGAGGCACCACCGGCATGTCGCGCAGTACCCAGTATTCGGAGATCTGCATAATTCACCTGTCACTTCAACGCACTGATCGCTTTGCAGAGCACGTGGACATGATGACAGTGCATTCAGCGTGGCTATCAAGTCTCTTGTCTGTCGGATGCTTCTGCACTTTCATCAGCGCTAGCTGGAGTTATAACGGTGCGATTTGTCCAAACTTTTCCTGCTGTACTCAAAAAGAGAGGTTGATTTAGTTGATGATTTGATGAAGAATATTTTCCGAAACGCGGGGCGGGAGCGGCGAGAGATGATGCGACACGGGCGAAATAGAATATCGAGATACTCGCCGCCTTGCCATGCTTGCCGGTTTCGATTCATGGGCATTCCATACGAAGTCAATCATTCGTACCAAAACATTCGAAGGAGAACAACGGCCCAGTGTGACGCGACGCGCAACCGACATAGTGCTATACTTGCTTAGTTCACATATCTATTGTTGACATTGCGGCATCGGGGTGCTTCGCTGGGTTAGAAATCAGTGAAGATCTATCTACCGCTGTGCCATATTCGGTCAGTCGTCACATGAGTCTGAGCATAGGCTCTAAAGAGAAGCGAGCGTATCGTGGTAGTTGCGTTCAAGGGGTATTTCTGGCAGAACACTTGAGGTATTGTGTTTCCCCTGTTTGTGAGCTTGCCGCCTCAGAATGGGGTAAGTATTTGATGGCTACGCTCTGGTTTTCAGGATATCAACTTATCAGCTTGACATATCGCCATGGAAGCCTCATCGTAAAGAGAGGAGCCGGCGATGGAGTTACAGCCAGGTAATGGAATTGATAAGCCTTTTTCAATGATAGTGTTTCAGTAAAAGCTCCGTGAGCCTGGCAGCTGACTCATGATCTTGATATCACGGCGGTGCGAGCCTAATTGAGACTGCTGGGGAGAAGAGAGGAGATCTTGCTGTAAATGAAAGCCACAAGCTGTCGAATCTGATTAGACGGAAGTCGCACTGGCAGGATGCTTTGAGACCGCGTAAGTAAGGACCTGTAAGGACTCTCGCGAGTCTCGGCCACGCGACACTTCCGATCATCGCCGCGATTATCTCGACCACCGAATGGAGATTCCCATCATATAACCGAGAATCTTGCTGAGATATGTAGGCTCTTATATTGCGATACCACTATTGTTCACGGATGCCGTCGTGGAGTCAAATCGCGCTTCTCTCCTCGTGGCGCCCCCCGACACGTGTCACCCATGTTGAGCACCAGCCGCTAGCCTGGTGTTAGCGGTGATCCCAGTCGATGGCCGTCATTTAGATCCCATTTGTCTCCAACGCTGATGTCTTGATGAACTATGCTTCCATTCCTGCTATCTCTGCTTTGCTGTTTGTTCTGTATTGCTGTGAGATCTTGCGCAGCAGATCAGCAGTGCATGCTGGTATCACATTTGCCACAAACCGGCACCAATGATCGGAACACCTCCTCTCAAACACCTCCTTCTGGCACCTCATCCTCAACGACAAGTTCGAGCAATACTAGTACAGCTTCGGACGGCAGCGGGAGCCCCCCTCCCTTGGCGCCCTTTGCTTATGGCCAGGATGTAATCCGTGGTGTTAACCTGTGAGCACGAAGAGATTTCACTGGTGTGAGTGATTCTGAACATGGGATACGTTTGCAGGGGCGGCTGGTTTGTCCTCGAGGTGGGCTAAGCGCGGACCAAGCCTTCACTCTACTCACGGCCCACGGGCTTTGCCGCTGTCAGCCTTGGATCACTCCCAGCATCTTCGAGAGTACAAACAACACCGACATCGTGGACGAATTCACTTTCGGCCAGCTCCTGGATAATGAGACCGCTTTGAGCATTCTCCAAAGCCACTGGGAAACATGGTATACGGAGGATGACTTCGTCGCGATGAGAGCCGCTGGATTGAATCATGTTCGGTAGCTATTGTTCTCTCGGCAGGTCCTACAAACCGGCAGTTCTCATGTGTCTCTAGGATACCAGTCGGATACTGGTCGGTCCCAATTACCTCGGCCGACACCAACTCCAGCACCTCAGTATCTCCTTACGTCCCTGGTGCTTGGCCATACGTACTGCAGGCGCTGAACTGGGCGAAGAACAATTCCTTACACGTGATTTTCGATCTGCATGGGGCCCCAGGTTCCCAGAACGGGTTCGACAATTCGGGTCAGAGAACAGATACTCCGGAGTGGGCAAATGGTAATGCCAACATCTCGAGGACCCTAGATATCATAAAGTTCATTTCCGAGAACGTCGGCGGAATGATCGACGTACTCGAGCTGTTGAACGAGCCAGCCGCCTATGTATCTAACATCGACGCAGCCCTCCCACAGTACTGGCAACAAGGATATGGAGTCGTTCGACAAGCCGCTGGATCAGACATTCAGGTGATGATCGAGGATGGCTTCCTCGGTGTTCAGGTCAGCTTCTTGCCGTGACATCCGGGGCCTTCCTTCTTCCCAGCTAATCCTCGACGCAGAGCTGGGAAAACTTTCTGCTCTATCCAGAGGCTGAAGGTGTAATCATGGATACGGTGAGAGTGATCAGCGTATTTGACCATCCAGAATCGGCCATTCACCGCCTCCGTGCGCTCGGATTATTGTTTTTGGTTGCCTCGTGTAGCATGAATACCAGATATTCAACTACGACCAGCTCGGTCTATCCTTTCAAGGTCATATCAATGTACGTTACGATTGTGCCGCTTCCACTTATCGCAAGATGTATCGACGCGTATTCCAGGCATCATGTCAGCAGGCAGGCAGCCTTGCCTCATACGCGAAGTCGAATCTGTATACCATCATCGGCGAATGGTCCACTGCTGTCACCGATTGTGCCAAGTGGCTGAACGGTCGAGGCATTGGAGCTAGATGGGACGGTACATGGCAGCCGAATCAGCAAGTCTTCGGCAGCTGTGATGGCTGGACAGGGAACATGTCAACTTTCAGCGCTGAATACAAAACTTTCTTGAGACAGTAAGGCTTCTGCCAATTTCTCTACACCGCTTCTAATTGCCCAGCTTTTGGCGCGCAGGTATTGGGAGGTGCAAGTTCAGATGGGCGAGGCTATCCAGGGTTGGGTGTACTGGACCTGGAAGGTCAGTCATCCCCCATCGCCAAATGGCAGGTCAGGCGCATAATCGGATCTGATATTCGCCCTTCTCCAGGCTGAGAACGCCGACGAGTGGAGTTATCAGAAGGGCCTTGAAGGCGGCTGGATTCCGCAAGACCCTACAGACTTGATGTACCCGGATATTTGTTCTTCCCTTTAGAACTAATGCCTCATAGACTCGGTTTCATTAACCCTGCGATACTTTGGACTGCTTAGATGTAAGGATGGGATGTACTGGCCCCGGAACAACTGCCATAAACCTCGCAGTACTGGCAGTGAATTTGTCATAGACGCAAGATACTTACTCGGCATGCGAGTTGCCACAAACGAGAAACGCGCGAAGCTTTAGCTTTAGCGACCTTGTTCGATTGACAACCGAGTGGCATCTCACAGTGCATTGACTTTGCTTCTTGAGATCCGAGTCCCTTGTCGGCGAGTTAGGCGCCTCTTATGCTACTGATTGATCACAGATGAGAGCGGCGAGTACAGCGGTATCCCACGCTGCGCGGCGTGCGCGCCTTTGCCTGCGAGGGCAGCTTACGTAATAATGAAACCGAAGAGTTCACGACGGCGAGCCTAAACCGTACCTCCTCCCGCAGCGAGGCTGTATGCCTGCGGCGACGTTATTCGCTCTTTGCATCCGCAGGTCCTCCCGGTAGCTCGTATGCTGGCGACGTAGCGAACATTGCACACTGCTCACCATGCACCCCCGCTCGTTCGCGGTTCTCGCGGTTGTTCTGCTCAATTGTCTCCTCGCGTTCGCCGCGAGCATCAGCTCGAACCATGCGCGCAACGCCGACTCGGGTCTAGGAGTCAGACAGTGGATGGAAGGCATCGAAAACTGGATGAATCTGACTAGCTCTGGAGCGGGAATCATACCTCTTGGATTCTCAAAGGACACGGAGTACGTGGCCGTTTTTGGCGACTAGCTGCGTGCGTACTGAGGTGGTGCTTCAGGTCATACTTCGCGCTCATCTCCGTTGGCGACATCAGTTTCCAAGTCGCGTTGGACACGGCATCTTCGGATCTCTGGCTTGTATCATCAGCGTGTTCATCTAGCCCCTGTGCGGCTGTCCCCCGATACCAGCTTGGTTACCACAGCCCAACCTTTGTACCTGTAAACAATAATCAGACTGCTTTCAATATCAGCTTCTTGGATGGGACTGGTATGTTGTTATTCGATGATTGTTGATTGTGATGGACTGAGAGCTCTTCAGGCGCATCCGGGTTTGTGGCGCGGGAGTCAGTCGAAGTCGCAAATCTAACTGTTGCAAGCCAAGCATTTGGTACTCGGATCTCCTCCTGGAACTTTAACACGTCTCATAACAGAATAATTCATCAGGACTTGTCACCTCCTCGAATGTCACTCTTGATGATGACATTAGTGGGGTCCTCGGTCTTGGTTTTCCTCGTCTTTCGTCCATATCAAGTTCGGTCGTGAATGGTCGGTCGTTTTGTCATGATGTGGATGAAATGCCTCATAGTTGGGATCAGCAACTCCATTCTTCGCTACTCTGGCGCAGCAGGGCCAACTCAATTACCCGCTGTTTGGGATGAGCCTAACAAGGAACGCGAGCGGGAGTCTGACGCTTGGTGGGCCCATATGGACTTCGTACTGAACTTTGTCTGACCGCATCGTTTATGATGTGTCAGGTGCTGTCGATGCATCGGTGGTGACAAACCGAAGCCTGATCGAGTGGAATGAAGTCGTTCCTTTTGCTCCATTCGGCTCTGAAAGTAACACGTCCAGTTATTTGCAATGGGTCATCAGGCTCTCGGGTATATCGGTGGGTTAGCCGGTCCTGCATTGTTTATATTGCGCGCTAAACTCACTGCTAGGTCAATGGAACTGAACTTAATCCCATTCCGACGTATCCCGACGCGACATCCAATACTTCGCTAGCACTGCTCGACGTGTACGTACTTCTCCGTTCTCACTGGAATTCTATTTCATGGCAGATGTCCGCGTAGTGGTTCGCCAGGGCTGTACGGCCCCTTCCAGGATGTAAGCTTCTATGAGCGCTTGTGGCTCCATCGATGTCATTGACCGACCATTGTTAGGTCGCGCGGATCTATTCCCTCATTGAAGGTAGCCGCCTCGTTGACACCGGTACGTAAGATGAAGAATCATTTCGCTGTAGACTCATCATCCGCTGTCAGATGGTCAATGGGTCGTGCCATGCGATGCTTCGGAAGTAATGAATTTCACATTTGGGTATGCCTCATATTCACAAGAATGTCAATCAGTTATTAACGGTGCTGTATCAGCAAACAAAATTTCACGTTGCAACCCACGGATTATCTTATTGGTCCTGCATCCGGGGATCCAGACCTATGTCTAAGCTGGCCCGTGGCGCTGCCTCCGAGCTCCGATGGTATTGACTGGCAGTTAGGTATGGCCATGTCGTAAGTTGGGTATGTCAATACATCGCTGAAACTGACATGCGCAGGCGGTGTCTTCCTTCGGACTGTGTACTCCATCTTCAGGTATTGTGCATCGTAGAGTTTAAGTTCGTTTCATGCTGACATGCACGTAACCCTGCAGTCTAGGTATTGACGCAAAAGAGCCGCCCATGATCGGGCTGTATCCTCTGAACAACGCCAGCGCTCCCATCGAGTCGCCTGAGGCTGTGGCATCCTTCTTCTCATCTGCATCTGCCACTGTCGCAACCACGCTGCCCAACTTTGTGCTCTCCACGCCGTCATTTACGACACCGCCCTACGCGTTCAATACTTCCGTGACGGCGCCCCCGGGGCTGATCGTCTCATCTGGGCTCGCCACAAGCACGTACTCCCCTGTGCTGAACACGCGGCATCTTGACGCTACTGCGCTTCCCACCCTCTCACCGTCGCCAACGCTCTTCACCCTGATCCAGACGAATTCGGCCGGGCAGATTGTCACCTCTGTATCGACCGCGTTGGCACCGTCTGTCACTCTTGGTCAGCCCCCAGGTTGGACGAGTGGCGCGGCTCGAGTCCACATTGGCGCGCATGTTATTGCGTCCAGCATTGTTGCTGTGTCCCTATATCTCTTCATTTAGCCTTTCTCTCGCGAACATCTGTCATCTTAGTCCTTTCCCATTGTCGGCTGCACTTGTTATCGGATCTCTGCATTCATTCGCTGTACCATTGGACGGTTTCCCTCATTTGATGTATTTATTGCTATCTAGCAGTTTCGGACCTTCGTAATCTTCCAGCTTCTATATAGTCTGCGATCATATTTGGAAAATAGTTTCGATCTGATATCGTGATACTGGTCGTCCTTCCCTAGCCCATGCCCATTTACATAGCGCGTGCATGAAGTCGTCGAGAGGGATTTGGCAAGGACAAAGGACAAGCAGTCTGGGCGCTCGTAGGCTACGCTTTACGCCGCTGTAGTTTCTCCGTGCCAGAGCCTGGGACCTGCATCCGGCGTTTGCTATGTAGCTCCTTAACCCAACCTGGTCGTGCATCTTTCTCCACCTATTCCCAGGTCCTCAAAGTCATTCTGAGGCTCGCCTCGAATTGGATTGCGTCGCCTTTAAAACGCTTGCCACCGACTCTTATAGGGAGTTCTCTCATAGACTTCTTATCCATAATCTAGTAGGAAGAGAAGAAGTCAGATCAAAACTGAACAGGGGTTAAGCTAGCGACGACTCCGGACACGCACATCCAGGAGGGTACTTGCCGATGCCGCATGCAGCCTTGCCATTGAATACAACCGGTTCTGTTTCGCCTCCTGCCACTGAAACTCGCGTATGCAGAGGTCGTCCCAGTCGATCGTCTTCCCGCTAATTTTGGGGAGGCAGGCCGCCTCGAAGGACTTGAAAGCGTTTTCGCGCCGGAGTGCTGCGTTGAGCCAGTCAGAAAATTGCGCGCCAAGACGCCAAACGGCTTCGTTATTACCGATCACCGCCGCGTTGTCCCCCGCGGGCTTTGTGGTGAGCTCGTGGTGTTCCCCGAGTGTTTGTACTGTGGGATAAGAGATGGATTTCAAGATGGAGGTCCGGCGCCACAGATTTCTCCAGCCGCGGAGTAGGGGTGCACCTGTGAGTACAGTGCGAGGAGACTACGACGTAGAAGGGAATGAGGGTTAGTATCATGCGAGAAAATAAGCGAAGCGTGTTGCGTGATAGTGGATTGCAATCTGCTGGTAAAATGTACTCAATGCTCACCTTCTTGGTGCTTGCTTCTAGGACGGCTGAAACAGTCGGCTCGGAATTGGTATCACTCAACCTATATTCAGCAATCCAAACGGGTACTAAAACCGGATATGCCGCCATCTAAAAGCGACAGTTACTTGAGATTTTATACGGTAAAACTCCTGCGCAAAACGGACCGATATTACGCGTACGGATGAACCGTCAAAACACACATCACCGATGGCGGTCTGAGTCAAAGACAACGAGCGCAGGAATTCGACCAGAGGTAACGGCGAGATGGTGAACGGCTCGCAGATGACCTTGTAGCCATCCAGGAAGCACAGCCCATTTCTCCAAGGCACCGTAGCCACCGGGTCTAGTTCGGGACGTCCAAACGGGATACGGCATAGCGGCTCGAAAGTGAACCCTATCATGAGATACATGAGAGGAGAACGAGCGATAGAAGATCCAAAGTACCCGGTATAACCCTGCACGATCGATTGTCGAAGTCGGATGAGAAGTTACGGAGATGATAGGGCGGCCACATACGCATCCGGTAGAAATACATTGGCGGCTCCCTGACGAACGCATCAGCTCTGACGTGCTGGCGTACAGAAGACTCTTGCACCTACTGAATGTCCCGCGTTGTCCCACACAGATGCCCTGAGTTCTGCGTCAATGAACCACGCGGGGAGGTAAGCCGGTTCGATGCGCTTCGGTTGCAGCGGCGCGAAGTCTAGCCACGGAAAGTAATACGCCGCCGCAGATTGCAATATGTGCCCGAAGCCGTTAACACGGCCCATGACAAGGCCCAGTTCGCGCAGCGCATCCTCTCTCCGCACCGCAAACGGGAATGCTATAGAAGTGGCGACGTGACACGTGAGCTTGGCTGCGGCACAGGACAAGGGGAGCTCACTACTCGACCTCTGATCTTGCGCGATGGGTACACCAGCGCGCTTGTAGATGCGGCCATCGAGTGCTTGCGGACGACTGCCACAGCGTGCCGTCGTGCAAGTGACATGGTCATCTAGGATCACGGATCACCAGTGCCACTGGCGGAAGCAGACCTGAGTCGTCGGCGTCGGCGACTTGATGGTGGTTTCGCAAGACAGAGAACAGGAAGAATCAGAGACTGTCCCTCCAGCATACCCTCGCGGCGGTGTGGCCGCGAGGTGGCGAATCGCGTACTCGCGCAGCTCGCGGGTAAGTACATAGTGGCTGCTTGCCGAACGTGGCCCGCCGGCAGGTTTCGGCCCGCAACAGACGCCAATGCCCAGCTCAACGTCAGAATTTCGTGTGTCCACAGATGCGAACCCGAAGCTCATCGCGTACAAACTTACAAACTCTCCAACCGTGTCTGGATCGTGTCACCCACAGTTAACGTGTCGGTGCCATGGCAGCTCGGGCAGAATTTCTCCGAAACAGCCTGCTGAGACGAGTACAAAGGGTGCATTGAATGGTACATCGTAAAGTACACGAGGAGACAGGCAAGCCAGGGTGGTAATATCTACAATAGGACATCGTCTCGCCATCAACTCATATGGTCCTATTGATACAATTTTGCGGCGACAGCAGAACCAAAGGCGCGGGCTTACAAGAGCCAAAGCGAAACAGTACAAGGACAAAAGGGGAAAACCAATCAGGTAAAGGGGAGGGGATTGGTGGAATCCGAAGACAGAAGAGAACGGGGATGCGCAGGGCGGACGCAGGATACCGTTCACGCGAAGCTCGGCGTATCAAACGCGTCCTCCCGGTCCTTCCCTTCCGCATAGACGTACTGCATGTCCTTAGCCGCCATATGCATGTACTCGGCGATGCGAGCATGAGCGTCGACTTCGACCTGCGGGTTCGCGAGCGCAGCGCCGCGCACCGCAGCCGAGGCAACATGATAGCGCGACGTGTGGTTCATAAGCATCATCGCGAACGGCGTCGTCGTCGTGCCCTCTTCGCGGTAACTTCCCAAATCCATCAGCGCAACGAAGAGGGGCAAAGGTGAGGATGCAACATACCCTTCCATCGTGACCCTGTCAACGCCCCTCCGCCCGAACAACAGACCCTTGAGCTCGGCAGGGTAGCCGTGGTAGTTGAAGTGGATCGGCTTGTCCGTCGTGAAGAGCGCGTTGAACTCCGTGTCGCTGAGCGCGTGCGGGTGCGAGCCGAACGGGCCGAGGATCATTAGGTCCGTAACGTTTACAACGCGAACGCGCAGCGCGGGCAGCGTCTTGCGGAGCAGCGCCGCCGCCGCGATGACCTCGAACGTCATCTCGACGCCAATGCCGACTAGCACAACGTCCGGCCTCATGCCGCTGTCAACGCTCGCGAATTTCCAGATGGACGCGCCAGCGATGCAGTGCTAGGGAAGTCTCAGTATCATGACGGGACGAATACGGTGACCGGATAGGTAGCGCACCTTGTCGGCCTCTTCGGGGCTGAGCCACACGGGCGTAGGCTGCTTGCTACCGACCATCAGGTTGATATAGTTCTTCGCGCGCAGACAGTGCGCCATCGTCGACAGGAAGCAGTTCGCATCCGGTGGGAGGTACACCCGTGCGATGCTCGGCTTCAGGTTGAGCACCGCGCCGATGAAGCTCGGGTTCTGGTGTGAGAACCCGTTGTGCTCCTGGCGTGCCCAAGTGGACGTCTCAAGGTAATTGAGCGAGCCGACCGGCTGGCGCCACGGTATCTCATGCGCCACCTTGACGAACTTGGCGTACTGCACCATCATGGTGTGTACGATACCGAGGAACGCCTCGTAGCTAGGGTAAAGGCCCGTGCGTCCAGTGAGGGTGTAGCCCTGCAGCATGCCTTGACAAGTGTGTTCGGACAGTATCTCGATCACGCGTCCGCCGTTTGCGCGCGATGCAATGTCCCACTGGAAGTTGCGTCCGGTGTCACGGAAGACGGCATCAAGCTTGTTTGAGATCAACTCATCGGGAGAGAAAATGCGGAATGTGGAAGGATTCCTGACGCAAAATCAGCAAGAGTAGATTGGTATGGCGTGTTATGTACTTACTGCCTGACAACTTCGTCCAGCAACTCGCCAGTGATCTTCATCGAGCTCTTCTGTGAGCCTTTCTCGACACCGAATGGCCTCCAATCAGGCACATCAAGTGGCGTGTAGGCCGCATATACTTCTTTGCGCTGACCGAGCTTTTTCTCGTCGTTCTAGGAAGCGTGAATCAATACCCTGTCTGGCGTTATCCGCAGAGAGGACGCTTACCTCCGGGATGACTTGCAGAATATCGTCGATGGGCTCACCCTCAGAGTCGAAAAGTTGCTCAGGCTGGTATGACAACAGCCACTCTTGAAGTTGCTTGAGCTCCTCTGGGTCCTTCGCGGCGCCAGGTAGTGGTACTTGGTGTGAGTGGAACGAGCCTTCGACAATTTCGCCATGGACGGTCTTTGGGCCAGTCCAACCCTTAACACTCGGGATGCTCAATGACTTCGGTGTCTTACAATGAATCATGCTCGCTCACCTTCGGCGTACGGAGAATTAGCACCGGCCACCTTGGCTTGACGATGGGGCTCCCCCCTCTGGCGCGGCGCTGAATCTCCTTGATCTCACCGACAGCCCACGCCATGGATGCGGCCATGTCCTCATCGATGTGTCCGAGATCCTCGACGAAGCGCACTTGGTAGCCATACCCGGTGAATAGCGCGGTAAGTTCCTTGTCGTCCATCGTCCCGTAGATAGTCCGCTCGCTGATCTTGAAGCCGTTCACATGCACGATTGGCAGCACCGCGCCCGACTCCGCGGGGTCGATGTATTTGTAGCCGTGCCAGGCCGTAGCAGTGGGGCCTGTCTCTGCCTCGCCGTCACCGACAACGCAGACGCAAATCAGGTCCGGCTTGTCCATCACTGTGCCGAATGCTACGCCGAGGGCATAGCCCAGTTCGCCTCCCTCATGGATGGAGCCCGGTGTCTCCGCATTGATGTGGCTGCAAACTGCTTAGTCTCGCTCATTCCTCGACGATAATCGCGCGTACCTAGGAAAGCCTCCGGGGACGCTGAAGCCGGAGATAAGGCGTTCAAGGCCGGACGCGTCGCGCGTGTACTTGGGCCAGAAACGCGCAAGAGAGTTCTCGAGCCAAAGGCACGCGAGGATGGCAGGGGCTCCGTGCCCGGGGCCGATGACGTAGAGCGCGTCGAGGTCTTGCTTGCGGACGAGAAGATTGATGTGTGCGTACACGAGGATAAGTCCCGGACAAGTGCCCCAGTGTCCGAGCAGACGCGGCTTGATGTCCTCTGCTTTAATTGGCCTCTTCATCAGGGTGTTGTCCTTGAGGAATATCATTGCTGCGGATCAGACCAATGTTAGCGGCACGTGCGGATACACAACAAATAGAGCAGATATAATGCAAACCACTTCAGGTCAGGTCGCTACGATCACACCACATGCGTCATAGCGAGCTTGGTACGGCACTCCGCACAACTGCCAACAAGATTGAAATGAAGAGACGCACCTGCAGCAATGTAATCTGCTGCACGCCGGAATTTGTGGATCGAATTGAGCTCAGCACGTGAGAGGACATTCTGAGTATTGAGCTGGACGCGATGGTCGAGCATAGAGTCGGGGATGCTGGACGGGTCCGGCGGGGGGTTGGGCTGGGAGATCAGTTGGCCGGGCATGTCGCTGGGATGTAGAGGAGACTGGGGGAATGGACTGGAATGCAGAAAGGCGGAAAGGCCTGGCCAATGTCGGAGAGGAGTGCTGCATCTTTATAGTCTGGCGCATCCTGACAGCTTGGAGAGGAGGTCGAGACGGACGCAGCACCCGGGAGCGGGACCCCGCACACCATGACGCGTCCGGTCACGCTTTCGCGTCTGCAGCCAATCGGCGTGGCTGCCCCTCCGCATGCGAGGTGCGTGACGCCACGAATTGGGCGAGTTCACAGAGGGCGATGGCGGGGTGTCCGGGGCTGCGTGCTGGTGACGAAGTGCCTGACGCAACGGAGGGGCGGGCGCTTCGTCGAGCAAGCAGGAGGCGCGCGCATCGGCGATCCGGCGCGGCCCTCAATCGAGATGCGTCCCCGGCCAGACACATCCTGTCGAGCTAACCATGGTCCGCGTCCCGTCCAGCGGAGCCCAGCCTCTCCCTGACTTCTGCTCCAACGTTGGCCGCCTATCCCATGAGCATATCAGCAGGGTATCCGTTGCGTATCTCCGTCAAATCTGCATGGCTCCCGCCGTCCCTGTCGTCGGCTTCTTCGACTGCAACTTCTTTAGGACGAATTCGGAACCAGTCGGCGTGCGCTCTGGGCACTGGCTTCATGTGCCTCAGGCACATATGGTCGAGACTTGGCTCAAGAGATCCATTCTCTCGGCGCCTCTCGCGTTTTCCCCCAATGCATGTGCTTCTCGTAGCAGAAGAGCGTCTGCATCTTCACGAAGTCCCACCGATGCCTTCTACACGCCGCTCTCGAGAAGTGGTGAAGACCTTCTGACGCGCATCGCCCGCAATGGCCCTCCATGACTTCCAAATATCGCGTGCGCACCTCAAGCCCCAAGAATATATTCTAACCGTTCTATAGCCGGTAGCTCTCCTAACTCGTAATAAGCAGTCAAATGGGAAGTCCGGATACCGCAGATCCTCACATGCAAATACGCAGAAGGGCTCAATAGACTACTAGACGACTGCCCTGCGCTGATTTGATGAAGACGGATCCAGTGACGGTCCCCTAACCCTTGATCTGATCTCACGGCTGGAAAGACTTCATACCCTAGTCAATGAAAGACTACATACCTCAGTCAATGAAAGGCTACATGTCTCGGTCAATGAAAGACTACATATCTCAGTCAATGAAAGGCTACATACCTCAGTCAATGAAAGGCTGGCACCTCGGTCAATGGGTAGGCGGGGTCTCCGACGTAATCGCACCGTTTACGGACAAGGTCGTCACTCCAGAACTGGTAACAATACAATGAGACATACTAGTTACAGCGCGAACAGTCCGCAAGAAAACACACGATCGTACAATCCCAGCGCGCACACGCATAATCCGACTCCATGCCACAGCTGCTCATTTCCAGAACTTATCCGCCACCGCGCACTCCTTCGCCATTTCGAACTGCTCGTCCGTCCTGCACACCAGGACCCTCTTCCCGTCCTCCGCGCTCGCTCCCACATCCACCACGCTCCCCTGCACGCTACTCACCCCCGCGTTCTTCGCGTAGTCCATCTCAAAGCCGAGGCAGCGCACCTTCTGCACGACCGCCTGGCGGAGGTCCGCGCTCTTCTCCCCGACGCCGCCCGAGAAGACGAGCGCGTCGACGCGCCCGCCGAGCCGCACAAAGTACGCGCCGACCGCGCCGACGATGCGGTCCACGAACAGCTCAAACGCCATCTTGTACTTCTCGTCGGTCGTCCACCCGCTCATGTCCTGCAGCCCCTCGTTCGACTGTGCCGCCTCGTCCTTCCCGAACATCTCCTCCCAGCGCCGCATGCCTTGGACGACCTCCGCAAAGTCGGCCGTGCCGGTGAGGGCCTTCCAGCCCGCCTGGCGGTTGAGGATCTCCTCCGCGAGCGTGACGTGCACCTGCGCCTCGACCTCGCGGCGGTGGCTCATGTGGCCCGCGCGGTTCGTGTAGTGGAACACGAGCGACGGGTCGACTGTACCGCTCCGCGTCGCACCCGGCAGCCCGCTCAGCGGCGTCAGCCCCATCGTCGTGTCGAGCGAGCGCCCCGCCGCGATCGCGCACATGGACGCGCCAGACCCGAGGTGCATGACAATCAGGTTGGTTTGCGAGACGTCCTACGGGGAGGAGGTCAGTAAACGAGATAGGCGTAGATTTGGGCGTTGCGCACTTTCTGGATATAATGGCAGACCGCACCCAGGATGTATGCATCTGGAGTGTCAGATGTTCAGCCCTGCCATGGATCCTCGGCCGTGAAATTAGGAGACATACAGCTGAGCCCGTGGAAGCCGTACTTCTTGAGCCCGCGGTCGAGCGCGACCTCCTGGTCGATCGCATAGCTCGCGATGTGCGGGGGAATCGTGCGGTGGAACGACGTGTCAAAGTACGCGACCGACGCCGCGTGCGGCAGCGCCTCGAGGCACGCCTTCATCACCGCCAGCGCGCCGCCGTTATGTCTGCCTTCCATTCAGCCCCCAGCTTCGCCCGAAAAACGGCGTACCGATACTCACAGCGGCGCGAGGTCCGACAGCTTCTCAATATGGTGGTAGCGCTCGTTATCCACGACGACCGGCTCGAAGTAGTCTCCGCCGTGCACGACGCGGTGGCACACGTACTTGACGCGCCGCTTCTCGATGCCCGCCTCGCGCTCCATGTACTGCAGGAAGTGCGCGCACGCGCCCGTGTGGTCATGCACCACGCCGACCTTCTCCTTCTTCGCGTCTGCGCCCCTGTGCGGTGCGGCGGGCGCGAAGGAGAAGGAGAAGGACGCGGGCGGCGCGGAAAGGTTCGTAATGCTCGACGTGAGCAGGAGCGTGATGCTCGAATGCTCCGGAGGGGAGGACGGGTCGGGGGAGGAGACGGCGGCGTGGTTCCGCTGATAGAGGGAGATCTTGAGCGAGGAGGAGCCCGCGTTCGCGGCGAGGATGAGGTTCGCGGGGGGCGGGGACATGATGACTGAGGTCTGCTTGTGTCGATAGTGACTTGCTAAGACTGAACCCTAGTGCCCAGCCGTTGAGGAGAACGGGGTGTCTGTGAGCGTTGAAGAAATACATATGAGCGCGGCCGCACCAGAGCGATGGTACAGCGCCATGTGCAGGCAGCATCCAGGCACGCCGAGGCTGGTATCCGAACGCTGCCTGCGCCAAGGGATGCAAGATGTACGCACGATTCGGGATCGGGCGGCGGGCGCCTCGAGATCTGAGAAGATCTGATGCCGAGATCTGTAGAAGGTAAGACAGATCTAGACTGTAGCGAAGTTCCCCTGCGTGTGCTAGGCAAATGAGAGGGCGGTGTGCTGCTGAGACTCGAGAGGAAGACTGAAGTGCGAGTGGACGCATCTGCGGTCAGCTTGGACAGGAGGAGCCAGGAGGAGCCTAGGAGCCATGGTATGATGACGTCACAGACACGATCGAACGTGCCGCGGTGTCGCGCATTCGCTATGACAGTACCGCATCAAGTCCGTCAGCAAATCCCATGTTGTGGAATACCATGAAGTCAGATAGC
Source organism: Obba rivulosa (assembly GCA_001687445.1). Taxonomy (NCBI): domain Eukaryota; kingdom Fungi; phylum Basidiomycota; class Agaricomycetes; order Polyporales; family Gelatoporiaceae; genus Obba; species Obba rivulosa. The sequence continues at coordinate 134,398 of KV722336.1, forward strand.
GAATCGTGTTGCAAGAAATTACATGCGGGTCGATACATCATATTCTACAGCATATCGTCCGTCCAGTACACACTCCAGCTCCAAGCGACATCGAGTACGCAATCGTCCGTGTTCAAATGAACTCTCCTGCACACCGGCCAATACTACCATGTCTGCGGCGGCCAGTCCGGAAGACTATTCAGAGCAGCGTTGATGCTTTCACGCACGCGTCTCTTCGACGCGAGGTCGCCCGACTGGCGGTATCCGGAGTACACTTCATGGAATTGGAACGCCGATGCCGCAACGGAATCTACGGCAAGAACCATGTAAAATGTAAGAATTGCGTATTAACATAGCAGATAAAGAATACTGACCAAAGTTTGACTCTGCTTGTTTTATGAGCTGCGGGTGAAACCGCCATACATGTCAGAGTAGCACGCAAGGAGGCAGAAACACGACGCACGCTCTCCAGTCGCTGCATCTCCTGTGCTTGAGGGTTATATCCGCCGTACGCCCCGCCCGAGAAAAGGCCTTGGCCACCCATCGCGCGCACACGCGCCTCGATCTCGCGCTTGCGCGTCCCCCACGCCTCTTTCAGCGTGTCAAAGGAGTTCTGCGCCTGCAAACCGCACGCCATCAGTAACTAGACGAACTCTTGAGTTGGGAGAAATGTGGAATACCTGCTTCCACGAGTAGCTGTCCCAAGTCTCCAGCTCTGCTTTATGTTGCTGCACATACTCGCGTGGATGCAGCGGCCTGAAGCCGCCACCAGCGCCCGACCCTGCACCGCCACCGCCCCCATACCCCGAGCCCGTCTGTCCACCCGACGACAGCAGCGGATCAAACTCCGGCGCATACTGCGGGGTTATCTGCTGCTGAGATGGCGGCTGCACGTAACCCTGCTGGTAGCCAGGCCCATATTGTGGGGACGTCGGGGGGGCATAGCCACCGTATTGTTGCTGTTGGAACTGCGGCTGTTGTTGTTGTTGTTGTTGTTGAGGATAGCCGCCGTACCCGGACGCGCCCACCTGCGAGGCGAGCTGCTGGCCAAACCCACTCGAGGGCTGGAACGGCATGCCCGTCGCCTGGCCCTGCAGCGGCAGGCCTGGCGTGTAGCCCTGCTGTTGTTGTCCATATCCTCCGCCTGGGAGCCCCGGCCCCGGTCCACCCCACGATGTTTGCTGCGGCTGGATCTGCTGCTGGCCGTAGCCGCCGTACTGCCCCGGGGTGCCACCCGCTCCAGAGAACGACGATGAAGGGCTGCTGAGCGAGGATGGCCGCTGCATCCAGGACGTGAACTGCGTCGAAACGGTCGGGTCGTCCGAGCCGTCAATGTCTGGGAAGCGGGAGAGCGCGTTCGAGGGATGGTCAATGAAGGGGTTGTTCGAGAGCTCGGGCGGTGGCGAGCCGTAGCTCCGGCGTGGCGAGTACATTCTGAGTCTCCTCAAGATTCGAGCTCTTGGATGAGACCACCTCTGTAAGGTACTAGATAAAAAGTAAATCTGGGCGATATAGAAGGTTGTGGAGGAAGTGGTGGACTGGAGGGTGGTGGAGGAGATCACTGCGGATCGGGGAAGATGAGCGGGATCTATCGGGCGCTTATAGTACTGCGGACGTTGTCCTCCGGGCCGCCGCTCGTCCGAGGTACTCCTTTGAAGCGCTTAAGCTCTCCGAGAACCTGACAACCGTTGACAACTCCATACAACACACACAGAAGTCTTCTTGTTACCCAGAACAGTTATATATCACTACTAGTACAGCTATGTATGTCCGTTTCCAATCCTCAACATCATGGGGACTAGTACTAGTCCCGCAGCTGTCTCCGAGCCCGGCCTATACACCGCTATTATGATAGACGACCTGTTGCGCGCTCAGCACGTTGAGCGCAGGCGTGCCCAACACGTCCGCCTTGTTCTGCGTAGATGTCTCCCGTGTTCTCCGTGTCTTCTCGAGCAGCAGGAACGATATGATGACAGTGTTCCTGATCTCCACCGCGCGAGTGTCAAGCACGAGCTGCGCAGGCGAGACGGTCGGAGGATCGGTCGAGTGGTCCTTGTGCGGTTTGAGGAAACGCGCGATGGGCTGCTTGTAGTCGTCGTCGACGGTGAAGAGCTGTAGAATGAGGGGTCAGTCTGTGCGTAATGCGTGGCAGAGTATTGAACAAGACGTGCCTCGAGAGAGGAGCCTGCGGACCAGCCTTTCCACTTGTATTTCCTGCCAGCATCGTCCTTGAAGGTGATCTCGCTGTAGAGATGCCGAATATCAATGACCTGAACAGCGAATACAACTTGTAGACTCACTCGACAAACGGGATAATGCTCTTGTGCAGCCAATCGTTCACGGAAATCGGCGGCTTCCCGCCTACAGTAACCTTGTCGGGGAGAATCTCCCGCCACTTGGACGACGCAAGGACTTCGTCATCGCCATTGCGGATATACGTGACGCTGTCCTCGCCATGCTCGGTCTTCACGGAATAGAGCACTTTACCATCAACATCGGTGATCGCGGTATTGCAGGGGTTGTCAGGGGTGAGTGTGAGGATGAGCGGAGTTGAAGACGCCATGACTTGTTACGTGAAATGCGTACTCAAAGATTGAGCGACCGCGACACTGAGCAGGGCCTTATAACGAGCGGAAGCTTGATCCGTGATGCGCGGATACTGCGCACGACTAGCCGATTTCGACGACAGAATCCGGGGTATGTAGGCGTTCGATCCTCCGCAGATCGGGCGCTACATAGATTTATTTAACCACGTCGGACCCGAGCCAGGCACATGCAAGCTCCGGCTTGGCGCACGAAGACACCGCAGGTACTGCAATGCGCAGCAGCAGGCGAGCCGTGTATGCCAGCCTTAGGGTCTGCGCAGCAAGCAGGCACATGGAGTCTTGTATCTTGTGTATACGCAGATGTGGTACACATCGACTAACGGACTGAAGGCATAGCAATCGGCGCCCGTGAAGCCGTCTCAACGACTCCAAAGTCTCATTGGGTCGGCACGTTCCCGGCCCACGACTGAAAGCGCACCTCGCGCCGTGTGTTTGTCGACTGCTCCGCGCGTGCTTCACGCATCTCGCGGAGCCGCCTGGTCTTCTCGAGGAGCAGGAACGATACCACGACAGTGTCCTGCATCTCCGCCGCGCGGCTGTTGAGCACGAGCTGCGCGGGCAGCGGTGTAGGGGAATTCGTAGTGTGATCCTTGCTGGGCTTGAGGAAACGTGCGATAGGTTGCTTGTAGCCGTCCTCAGCGCTGAATAACTGAGGCACATCGGTCATAATAGGCGGGAGGCGACAGATATCATAAGACCCACTATGAGGGAGGTGCCAGGGGATAAGCCCTTCCACTTGTATTGTTTACCATTATCATCCTTGAATGACACGTCGCTGTATCATCATATCTACATCAGGTGCTGCGAGAGACTGCCAAGAGACGAAGGAAGTAGACAAACTTGACGAAGGGTATGATGCTCTTCCGTAGCCAGTCATTCACAGAGATAGGCGACTTATTGCTGAGAGTGACTTTGTCAGGGAGGGATCTCCGCCAGATGTTCGTCGCGATGGTCTCTCCGTATGCATTTCGGATAGATGTAACAAATGGCTTCTCGCTATGTGCCGTGGACACGGAATAGACCACTCTGCCATCTTCATCCGTAATAGTAGTTCCGGAAGGATTGTTTGGAGTGAAAGTCAAGACGACTGAGGAACTATTCATGTTCTTCGCCACTTCGACTTCAGGGTTGCGACGGGCAGTTTATAATCAGAGGCTGTGCGATCCTCGTGAGGAACGTTGTACCTGCTGCGAGATGTCGAGAATGACATATAGAATATTCCATCGGTAGGTACACCTCACCTTAGCCTTATGTATCAAGGGCACCGAGCGAGTGGAGTATGTTCGATCTAGCACTAGCACCACATAACGATATCCCTCTGCCGCAGTTCGACCGATTTCTGGCTCCAGACTGGTCTATCCAAGGATCCCGATACGCTAAATGCGCAGCATGTCCATGAGGATGGTTCATGAGATAGACAACTGCGTAAGGAGCACTTGCACTGCCTCGCGTGCCCTGTCCGAGTGAAAAGGCACACTCCTCCCGCTCCGCGAGTCGTACGTAAGCGACGCGATCCCGTGATCGCGGTTCATATTGAGTCGCGTCGGCGCGTTCTGGTTGGCTGACTGTACTCTTACGAATATCCGCGGCCAACCATATCACCTCTTTGATATTCAACCGACAAGACAATACTGATTTCACGTACAACAACTGGTAGAAAATGAGCGACTGGAGCGTAGATATGCACTACAGGCTGAGGGAAATAATATAATGGAGATGCACCGAAGGAGTCGAGAGATAGCGAAGAGCGAGAGTGAGGGAATCGTCCGGGGAAGATAGGATATCTGGGCGGCGTTAAGCAGTAACACTGCGGCGGATCCTTCTCGCGTCCCGCTTCGCCTTGCGCTTAGCACGCCTTGCCATCTTCCTCAGCCTATCCCTAGACAGGGCCAACCCATCGTCTATGGCGCTCTTCTTCAGCATCTTCGCGTTGTCCTTAGCCATGCCAATACCGCCCTTCATCCTGTCGCCCACTAAGGAGATCATCCGACCACCCATCTCCTTTAGCTCCCGAGCCTTCTTAACCGCCCGAGTGTGCCGCTGGTAGACGTGTTCTTGGACCAAGCGAGCGGGGCCCCGAGATCGCTCGAGAAGTGCCCTCGTCTGGCGTCCGATAGCGTTGACAAGCTCGTCGAGTGCATCCAGCAGCTCCTGCAAGTCTTTGTTCGCTGCGATGGCGACGCGCCTGAAATCGAAATACTCTGAAAGTGAGCCGGCAACTCTGACGCTCAAGCTGTACAGCGAGTCGTCCGCGACTAACGGGGCTCTTCCCTTGCCTTTCCCCTCGGAATGAGCTGGGGTGAGCGCAAGACCGACTTTGCCATTCTCCCGTGAGGTGACCGAGGGGACGGATGGAACCGGTCGGAGCATGAGATCCGTATTGATCTTGGGCGTCCCGGGCCAAGTAATTAGGCCACAGCCGCATTCACATTCGGAAGGCCTCTTTACCACATCGTGATAGTGATCACCCGTAGAGGAAGTGGAGGCTTGCGGACCATGTTCGGGTGAGGCACTGACAGGCGAAGGGGTGATCGGGAGTGTGGTAGGAACTGAATCCTTCGCAGCGGGAGGCACAGTGGCCAGGGTGAGCGATGGTGTAGAAGGCGTAAAAGATTGGTTTAAAAGGGGGGTGATGGGAAGTAAGAGCCCTCCAAGAGACGGTGGCGCAGTCACTGGAAGGGGGGGTGCACCAGAGGGACCGAGTGAACCATGCACAACATAGCCGATCATAACCGATACCATTGCGAATCTAAGATGTGTGAGCAATGAGTCCCGACATGATAAAATCACATACATGGTCAGAGTATGCTTCGAGATCAGTCGACGGCTCTGCTTGCTCACGCTTGCGGCAAACATTGGGCGGAGAGCGCGCGCAACCTGAAGAGGTCGAGTACGCTCGAGCTCGTCCTGATCAATGACCGAAGACGATCCGCGAGAAAATACAGCGAGCTTGCTGCGGGGTATGCCCAATGCATCCCACTGCTGTTCTGCATCAAGAAGCCGGTCGGAAGAGGGCAAGTCGAGCAGAGTCAAGCTCTGAGCCAGAACCGGAAGATAAACAGTATGTTCAGGAAGAGTAAGCGAGTCTGTAGGGAGGAATACAATAGCTAAAGAAGGTCGATTCCAGTGAATCGGCGAACTGAACTGAAATATATGTGAAGTCAGTGTCCAGACAATTGTGGGAACAGACCTACATCGTCGCCATCAAGCATATCCGTGCAGTCAACAACAGATACAACGCGCGCGACCTCGTCTTCCTTGCCATATCCAGGACTCAAGAGAAACCGCGTGTAGACGTTGGCTTGTTCGACGACTTTGGAAGACGCGGTGAGCCCAATGCCGCGGGCGATCTTGTCAAGAAGCGTGTCGACGAACGACCACTTCATTGCCGAAGAGGCGCCGTACATTACGACATAGAAATCGGGAGTTATCACGGGTGTCAGACCACGCGGTACATCGACCTGTGGGACCTCGGGCGTGGTGGACGGACCCGGATCCGCAGCAGTGGTTTCCTGACCGGTTGTGGCGTTGTAAGCGCTAGACCGGGGACGCGCAACGCCCACGGCTGCCTCTGTCGCCGGAGGTGAATCGGACACAGGAGGGGACGCAACCTCTTCGTAGGACGTACTCAACATATTGTCGCGGGAGCTTGTAATCGGGTCCGGGAAGGACAGTCTGAGATCGCGAGAGTGGACAATCGACGTCTGGACGGAGGCGTTCAGGGAGTTTGATCGCGAAGAGCTGAGGGTGCTCATCATGCTCTGATCGAGTGCATCCTTGACGCGCTGCTCTTCCTCAGGGTCATCGTCGCCTGCGAGAGGGGAGTCTAGAGCGCTACCGAGAGCGGTCTGTCTAGGAGATAGCGGGAAAGAGTTAGCTGCTATGAGACGATCGTCCGTGGACTCGTCGGAACTGTCTTCGGCCAGGCCCTCCCACCCCTTGACCTCTTCATCATGCAAGCTACCGACGCTACCGAATGAACGCCTGGAGGACGGCCTGCCGCCTGCATCTTCGCGATCGCTGTCGTCGAACTCGGCGATGGAGTCAGTGTCTTCAGATGCTCTGCTACTCGCAACTTCGAGCCAGTCTGAGTCGGAGAGGCTTTCTACCTCGGACAAGTTGCTCAAGTCTGCGGGATCCATCGTCGATAGTGAGATGGGAAGGAGTACGGGTCCTGCAGAAAGGGGTGCGGCCGCAGAGAACGCTATATAAGGCGTCGGCCCGGGAGAGTTTGTCGGTGTTTGGGCGCTGATTAGGCATTTATCTTATCAGTCTGATGCGTGTCTACGTCGGTGGCAACAATTAATGTCAACTCAACACTCCCTTCGTTACCGCAACTCTCAGACGTTACCCCATGAAGCTCATCGACCTACCTGAAGATATTCTGCTGGAAATTACCTCTTATCTATCTGTAAAGGATGTGCTACTGTTGAAGCAGGTGGGCTGACTCATTGCGCAGCGCGAGCAACGTGTTTGATCGACTAACTCACCCTCACACGTAGACATGTCGTGCATTACACGCTTTCGGGTCCTCTGACTACCTCTGGCATCGTTTGGTCGCAGCCTTTGAATTCCCTCTTGACACTTTGCAGAATACACGCTCTACAGACTTTTCGAGCGATGAGCTGCAGAGGAGTGCGATCAAAGCGCTCCGACTGGATGCCAACTGGCGAAAGCCGAGTCCACGCATCCGGCGAACTACGGCCCTCATCACTGGAACGAGCGGCTCGTATGTAGACGAAATGCACATTTTGCCTGGCGGGAGGTGGCTCCTGACGTCACAACGTCTCCGGCAACGCGAAGGGCGGTGGACTTCGTTGATGACCCTATGGTCACTCGAAGACATCCAGCATGCCCGCCGAATTGCACATGTTGAAATAACTGGCGCGCAAAGGACGCCTGCTGCTTTTGCCTTACAAGATGGCGGCGATAGCGTACTACTGGCTGTCGGAGTTCACGACGATACAGAGTTAGTCCGAGATTCAGGCTCTTCTTTGGTACAAGCCCTGACCGACGCAGCTTTATCGAGGTGCACAACATTTCCATCGAGGACCGTATCAACATGTCCTACAGTATGCGTCCGGCAAGGTCTCGAGTGCTGCCGCTTCCACCGTACTCTGGAACCGTCATTCGACATGTCCTACAGGAGCTATCGATGTTCGAGGATCTAATAGCGGCCACTGTCGTGTCGCTCGAGTTGGAGAGCGATGACCGCCCACTTCGGATCCTGCTATCTGATGCGAGGTCGGGTGCCAGTGCTTGGGTTCATCCAAGATATTCTGAAGTAAGTGTCTACATCTAATACTCCGGTGGCCCTCAATGCTCATATGCGTTACAGCCGTTCTCGTTCTTGTGGGTCAGGCTCCGGGACGGCTACATCTTCCTCACCGGCAGATTGGGTGCCGCTGTGGTCTTGCGTATCTACAAGCTCCCGCAAAACGTGATGGACAGCGCGACAAGATCCACACGTGCCATGGGCGACAAAAGATCGTCCGAAGACGCATTCGTCGACCTCGGGGATGCTGTCGCTGAGTTTCTGAGCTCAACCTCGGCAGGAATGCACGACGTCGCTCAAGTGTCCTCCGCAAGTTCGACTGGGCTGGCACTCATAATCTTCCATTCGTTCAATGGTATGGAACGGGCAACTGGACACATCATGCGATTCCGATTCGCGCGCTCTTACGACTCTATCAAGATGCTCGAAACCCAGATGCAGTGTCTCCAGCTGCAGCAAGAAGCCTCCGCGCAGCTGGCAGATATAGGCGCTACAGGTCGTCGAGCGGTATGGCTCGAGCACAACTGGGAAACACAGCAAAAACGCCTCATGAGGTTTGAAGCGCAGGATGAATGCGAACCTCTCGGCGTTCTTCTTCCTCCTGATCCTGGGCTACCTTTTGCACCTCATGCTTGCCATTCCCTTGCTTTCGACGAGGTGACAGGAAGACTCTGCCTCGGTTTCTTCAACGGCGATCTATACGTGGTTGACTTTGTTTGATGCCGGACATCGATCTCTGATGGATTTTTGCGCATTGACATTTCCTAGCCTATGTATTTAGATATCATAATAGATACCCTGAACCTCGAGTTGGGAGCACTGATCCTGACCATTTTTGAGAGCAAGGACTGGTTTGTGGCTCTAGATGAGTGTATGCGGCAGATTGTCGGCTACATGAGCCACCGTCATAGCAAATTCCACGTGCGCGAGAAAGATTTGGGATCTGGACACCAGTGACTCGTGGGCGTGGCTAAGATGCTCCGAATTCCGTCCTCTTGACCCAAATAACTCACTCACGCGACATCTGTGGTCGCACCAATACTATCGGCGATGGACCAGGATTTGGACAGGCTTGTGCAGGCCATTCTCATTGCATCTGATCCATCGCAAGGGTCATTACACCAGCAAGCCCTAGAATACCTGTCTACCATCCAGCAGAATGCCGCAAATACCTGGCGACTGGCACTTGCGATCTTTGTTGAGACAGGTCCGGATGGCGCAAGAAAACATCCTCCACAAGCACGATTCTTTGCATTGCGTGTTCTTGATGACTTCCTAGACAATCGGTGAGCCTCCTAGTGCCGTAGCCACTCACGCGATATCCATGTCGATCCGCTCTACCTCAGATTCGAACCACTAGATGAAGAATCGTTCCAGACCCTGAGGCAAGCATTGATGTCTTATGTGCAGTCGGAGTATGTCTATGGGTCGGCGGAGGCGGATGCGGCATGTAAGTGGCGGCACAGTGTGTCCCCAGGATGTGGCCTTGAATATCTATCCTAGTCCTGCGCAACAAATTCGCCCATACGCTCACTCTCTTCTTCCTGTGCACCTACATCGACCGGTGGTCAACATTTTTCACCGATCTCTTCTCTCTCATCCGTCCACCAGAGTCCACCTCGCAGACGACTTTCAACCACCATGTCTCCTTGCTTTTCTTCCACGTTGTACTAGAGATTTCAGGGGAGGTAGCGGATCAGCTAATCAAAGCCGCAAGGACGTTCAACGCCGCGCGACAAGGCCGTGACACCCGTGTCCGAGATGCTGTACGAGAACGAGACGCCGCTCGGATCAACGAAGCAGTATTGACCATAGTTGCTGATTTCGTTGGGCGGATGACGAATCTGCGAAAAGCTGGTGTTCCTTTGACGACTGAGAAGGAACTGGATGCAGCCGTAGAAGTTGTGGATTGGGGCATTCGGACGTTCGCGTCATACGTTGGTGCGTGATCGCGCCCGAATCGTTCCGACACACTCATATCGCAATTCTGCGCAGGCTGGATCGATATCAACTTGACGGTTACTCCAACAACAATCCCCCTTCTCTTCACCTTGCTGTCTGACCCGTCACTGCCAATTCGACTAGCGACTTCTGTGGCCCTCCTCCGCCTTGTCGCGAAGGGCCTGAAGGAGCCTAGTGACAAGCTACAGCTGATCAAGGTTCTCTCCCTGGGCCAAGTTCTTGATGCTCTCGAACAGAAGACAAGAGCGGAGCAGACAAGTCGGGGGTCGGACGTTGATGAAGGCGAAGAATCTTATCGGGAAGCATTGGGAAAGCTGCTGAACGTACTTGGACTGGAGCTATGCAAGCTTATCGACGTGGGTTGATGGCACGATTGGAGTTATCGTTCACGGCTGATGTTTCATATAACACCAGGAATCCCCAAACGAGGATATACGCTCGGAAGCCACCCAACTACTCAATCAGCTCCTACCCGCCATGCTACGTTTCATGGCAGACGAGTACGACGATACGTGTTCAACAGTATTCCCTCTTCTGCAGACGGTCCTCTCAAGCGTAAGCCCAGAGCTTCCTCGATCGACTGGGAACGGTCTGATGTCTCTTTCAGTACAAGCGCAACCGCAAGACTTCTACAGAACCTCTAGACGATACAAAACGCTCCTTCATAACTTCCCTTCTTACGGTAATCCTTCAAAAGTTGAAGTGGGATGAGGAGAGCGATCCGGAAGACATGGACGAAGACGACAAGGTCGCTTTTGAGGAGTTGCGGAAGGTAGCCATGTCATTTTGAGCGTCATTGCAAATGATTGACACGAAGACAGGACCTACGAACATTCATGGATTCGGCTCTAGTCATAGACCAGGCTCTTGTGTCTGATGCATTACGGACACTTTCACTCAACACTTTGTCTGCCTATCAAAGCGGCGTACCCATCCAGTGGAATGATGCGGAGCTCGCTGTCTATACAGTCTACATCTTCGGAGAGATCAACAAATGTAAGCTTGTGCTGCTCTTACATTTTACCTGGTCGTCTGATCGGGTTTGTCTCAGCCGGTGGTAAAGGTCGCGCTGCATTCTGCCAAGCCCCTGCCGTCACAAAAGAGAAGAGGAAAGAGACGGACTACTCAGAATATCCTCTGACAGCTCACGGGGAGATGCTCTACGCATTGGTCCAGTCCGGAATGTCTGGATATCCACACAAGACCGTGGTGATGCAGTTTTTCGAGACCGTAGCGCGATACGGCGACTTCTTCAAGATCCGGAAGGAATGCATCGTGCCAACACTGCAGGCCATGATGGATGCTCGGTGAGTAATCGTTGATTAAAGTAAGTGCATATCGATGTTTATTGAACCGGTGTCTAGTGGTCTGCACAACCCGGAGACTAGCATCCGCTCGCGTGTCTTCTACCTCTTCCATCGCTTCATTCGGGAAGATCGCAACGAGATCTCCCCAGATCTCTCCCTTTCACTTCTTGACGGCATGCGCGACCTCTTGAATGTTCAAGTGGAACTTCCGGAGCTGGAAAATCCCGAACAGCAAGACCTGCTGGCTGAGGCAGTTGCAAACCCCGGCATCTTCGATTCGCAGCTGTATCTGTTCGAGACGGCAGGTACATTGATCTCGTTGCTGTATAAGAATCCGGAACAGTCTGGGGCTCTTCTCTTGTCCGTCATGAGGCCACTACTGGATGAACTGTCTGCAAACCTGCAGGCGGTTAAAGGTCGCGAGGATGTTGTACCTATACTAAAGGTCCATCATATCATCATGGCACTCGGAAATGTTGCCAAAGGATTTCCAGATTATCCTTCGCCTGTCCCTCCAGGATATATAGCACCTCCTCTAGATGTTTTCCGCCAAGTGGCAGAGGCGATCCTTGTGTCACTTGAGGCCATGAGCATCTTCAAGGTAGTCAGGGATGCCGTAAGTTAACTCACTTGGAACTGGCTTTGGACGCCTTTGACCATTCTGGCTCTAGACTCGCTTTGCTTTTGCGCGCATCCTCGCCACTACCGGTTCCAACATTACTCAACTCATTCCTCCCCTGATGGCCAACCTACTAGCTCATTTCGAGCCTTCCGAGCTGGTGGACTTTATGCACTTCATCGGCTTGTTGATGCACAAGCTTCAGGTGAGTTCATGGTAGTCCATCTGGTATTTCAGAACAATGCTGAATGGCGTCCTCGCAGGACGACATGTTTGATGTATTGGATCAACTCATTGGGCCATTGAGTGCACATATCCATGGCCTTCTGTCTCAACCTGTCACCGGCACCGATGACGAGGTCACCCATGTCGACACCAAGCGTGCCTACCTGGCTCTTTTGAATAATGTGATGACCTCTGAGCTGCAAGGCGTCTTCACATCAGAGCGTGAGTGCAGCGCATACGAGCGGGTGCAACTCAGGAGACTTACAGTGTCGCAGGCAACAATGGCCAGCTAGAAGGCGTGCTGGGGAACATGCTACGGCTGGCGGAAGATACGTCCGATCCGAGCAGTCAAAAAGCCGCATGGGCATTCTTAAGCCGCTGTGTGGCTGAATGGGCGCAGCCTCCCTCTACTGGGATGCCCGAAAAGCCCTCACATGCGTTGCCCGGCTTCGAGCATTTCGTGTACGAGCGGGTGCTACCGTCCGCCTTCGCAATATTATCCTCACCGCAGTTCAACATCAAAGATGGCCAGATACTAGTCGTGAGCTTGCATTGCGCCATCTCGCATTGCAAGGAGTTGATGACTTCACATTTCAGGTTTTCCATGAGATCTGTAATTTTTTCCAAACAGTCTCCAAGACAAGAGGTCAGGAGGCCACCGACTACTTCGTAAGCGTGTCTTTCCCTGGGCCTCGCGAGGTCGCCGTCGATTTCACGACAAAAATGCGGGACCTAGACGGCAAGGCATTCCGGAAATACTTTGCGGACTTCCTTCGGGCGTCACGCGCAGCTTCATGATTGTGCGGTATTCTACCAAACTAATTCACATCAATATGTTACGATATTCACCTCGCATCGCTTTGATCTTGCTACCCTATCACCCACACTTGCATTTGTGTCGTTCATTATCCGCATATCCTTACCTTTGCAGCCAACTTAGTAGCACTTGCTGTACCCTTGCTTCCATGAAAGAAGAATCAGTATGCCGAGGGATTTACAGCATGGAGGCTGCATGTACGAGCGTGAGGTAGCATGCATTTACTGTTACAGTACCCGCATACGATCATATTTGGGTTGGCAGCGTAGCATTGCGCACACATCATACTGCGGAGAAATGTTTCCTTCCTGCTAGCACTGTTCTTTTCCGATGCCTTCCACACGTTTTCATTGTTCGTTGCTCGGAGGCTGGCCCATGCACGTGATCCAGAGTCGCTTGTATCATTGCCAAAAATAGAAATGTCGGCCTTGAGGTATGCAACCGCCAGCGCTAGTGCATCTGGTGGCCATCCTCCGAGCACATCTCTTCCTCAACTCCGAGCTGGCAAACTTACTTTGAAATGGCCGCTGGTATGTCTTCAAATAGCATACAATTGTACCCCGCTTATGGTCTGTAGCCGCGCGGAGAGGCATAAAGCCCAAGATTGTGAGGACATTTCACTGTCAGAGGTTCTTGGTGGCGACTTCTGACGTCTCAACAACAGAAACCCCCGAGAAAGGTGCGATTCCTTGCAGATAGACACAAGTACAAGTGGTAATTATTGGACTAGCTTGGGCCGGAGTTCTCAGCTGAAGATACCTGGGCAAAGCTCTCGAGGAACATCGTCGAAATTCAGAACCACAATGCGGCGAACTTGTCCTACGAGGAGAACCATCGTTTTGCCTACAATATGGTCCTGTACAAGCACGGAGAAACTTTGTACAAAGGAACATGTCAGCTCATAGCAAATCACCTCGACAAGCTCGCCTCCGAGGAGATAATTCCAGTGTTTCCGGCTGGGAGCAGCGATGACCCCGTGCAGAGGAGTCAAGCAGGAGAGACACTATTGAAGGCTTTGAGGAAGGTCTGGGACGACCACATTTCTAGCCTGTCCAAGCTACGGGACGTGCTTGCTTATATGGTATGGTGAACTGATTCTTGGGTAACCCCGACCACGATGCTGATGTCTACTGAAGGACCGAGTCTACACAAAGACCGCCAATGTACCCGAAATCTGGGATGCCGGCTTGCAGCTCTTCGTCAAACACATCATCAAGCCCCCAATAGAAGACCACGTCATCTCAGCCGCCCTCACACAGATTCAGACCGAGCGAGATGGGTATGTAATCAATCGCTCCGCGGTGAAAGGCTGTGTGGACGTGCTTCTACAGCTTCATGATCCGCATGACGACTCTACAATCTACAAACGGGACCTAGAGCCTGCAGTTCTACGGGAGAGTGAGATGTTCTATAAGCTTGAGGGCGAGCGATTACTGGAAACCTGCGATGCCCCGGAGTTCCTACGGCGAGTAAGTGTCGATACTTGAGAATAGTGGTGGATTCCTTACGACCTGGCACAGATAGAGGAACGCTTTACTCAAGAGGACTCTCGTGTGCATCACTTCCTATCCTCGTCAACTGCCGCGCCTCTTCGGCGAATCATGGAGGAGAATCTCATCTCTCCGCATTTGTCAACGATCATCAGCATGCCAAACTCTGGGTTGGATGTGATGATCGACCTTGACAAGTTTGACGATCTATCGCGGCTTTACAGTCTCTTCATCATGGTTCCTGCAGGTCTGCCATCGCTGAAGAAGGCGTTGCGAGAGACGATCGTACGCAGGGGCAAGGATATCAATGCATCAGGCGATATAGCAGATGCTGAGGATATGCCGGAAGAGGAATTCGAGGCGAATAGAGCGAAGGGCAAGGCAAAGGCTCGGCCCACGAATACCGGCTCGCAGACGTTGCAGCTCGCTCTGAAATGGGTGCAGGATGTCTTAGACCTCAAGGACAAGTTCGACCAGTTGTGGTCAAGATCGTTCCGGAGTGACCGAGAGCTGGAGAGCAGTATGAACGAGGTACGTATTTCACAGCATCAGGTAGATCAAGTCTTCACGATAGTTGGTAGGCCTTCGAGACTTTCATTAACCTCAATGAGAAGTCTCCCGAGTTCATTTCACTGTCGATCGATGACAACCTCAAGAGAGGTTTGAAAGGAGTGAGTAACTGCACACATTTGCTTAGTGCTATGCTAACTTCGAGCTTGGCAGAAATCGGATGCTGAAATGGATACAATTCTGGACAAGACCATCACAGTGTTTCGATATGTCACTGACAAAGACGTCTTTGAGCGATACTATAAGGGCCACCTCGCGAAGCGATTACTACTCGGACGATCAGTGTCTGACGATGCGGAACGTGGGATGCTCGCGAAGCTCAAGGTGGAATGTGGATATCAGTTCACGCAGAAGTTGGAGGGCATGTTCCATGACATGAAGATATCCGCGGATACCATGCAGGCATATCGTGCCCATCTGGCGAAGACAACAGTAAGTTCTAAGTATGCTGGATGTAATCCATTGCTGAGACATGTCCTACGTAGGCTCCGGACGTCGAGATCTCGGTGACGGTCATGACATCGACCTTCTGGCCGATGTCCCATTCTGCAGCAACGTGCACGTTCCCCGAGATGCTCATCAAGGCCAGCAAGTCATTCGAGCAGTTCTATCTCTCCAGACATTCCGGCCGGCGGCTGACTTGGCAGCCATCGTTGGGTAACGCGGATGTGCGAGTGTCGTTTAATTCGCGGAAACATGACCTGAACGTATCAACATTCGCTCTGGTCATTTTGTTGCTCTTTGAGGACATGCCAGACGGCGAGTTCTTGACATACGAGGTGACGTGCCTTCTCCACATCTGATTGGCGTTAGGCTGATGCTTGCTTAGGAAATTAAAGCCGCTACCTCGATTCCAGACGGAGAGTTGCAACGCAATCTGCAATCACTCGCATGCGCGAAGTACAAGGTCCTCAAGAAGCATCCACCTGGGAGGGACGTGAACCCGACGGACTCTTTCTCGTTCAACGCGGACTTCTCCGCCCCACTACAGAAGATAAAGATTAGCACCATCGCGTCGCGCGTCGAGAACAACGATGAGAGGAAGGAGACGAAGGATCGCATTGATGAAGAGAGGCGGCACCAGACCGAGGTATGAACGAGCTGCTCCCTGCAAAATCTCACAGCTAACGTTCGCTGCAGGCGTGTATCGTGCGCATCATGAAGGATCGGAAACACATGACGCATAACGATCTCATCAATGAGGTGACTCGTCAATTGGCCAGTCGTTTCCAGCCTGATCCTTTGAATATCAAGAAGCGGATTGAAGGCTTGATTGATGTACGTTGCCTCTTCTAACCGGTATGTACCCAAGCTGACCAAAGTGTAGCGCGAATATCTTGAGCGATGTCCGGACCGGAAGTCATATAACTATCTCGTATGTCTTGCGATCCTCATCCCCCATGTTCCTTTGGCTGACAATCCCCTCCATAGGCATGATTGTCTGTGTACTGTAATAAACCTTTGTATTATTGGGGATCTCTCAGATGCCCTGACATGTATATGATGTTGCATAATCTCATCAGGTTGTATGTGTGATGCACTAGCACGTAAACTCCCGTGGATCGTAGTCTGATTACACGTGCAGTAGTTCTCGTACACTCTAGAACTAACAAAAAAACTATAGTTCATCCTTAGCATGCTCGCCGTGGTCAGCATCGTGACCAAACGCGTGGTATAGTCCTAGATACAACCGGTAATTCAGCAACACTCAAGACCGTAGATGCGTGGGCTTACGCAGTCGCATCTCAGGAGAGATCTCAGTGGGCAGTACCACGTTATACTCGATGAAGAGGTCGCCGAACCCGGTCTCACCGAAGATGGGCATTCCTTCCCCCTTAATGACTTGTACGAAGCCTGCAATGACGCATGAGCTCAGGATCTCGTGTTATGCAATGAGACGCACCCGGCTGAGTCACTGCATGGCGCTTGAGCTCGACAGTGTGTCCATCTAGATGAGTCAAGTTACGCTCGAAGCCCAACAAAGCCTTTATTGAGTAGAATAAATGGCGCGGAAACCCAAATTCATAGTAGGTCCACATACCTCCTCAATGCCAATAGTTTCCTTCCAATACAACCCCGACTCCTTCCTCTTCCAAGCGCCCTTCTCCTTGCGGCTGCGCACGCGCAGCACAACATCGCCCGGCTCCCAGTCCGGGCTTTCGTCGCCCTCACCCTCGAAGACGACCTCGTGGCCCTCCGGCGCACCGCGGGGCACCTCGAGCGTGTAGTGTTGCGTGTGGTCCACGATCTTCGCGCCATTGCAGTGGGGGCACTTGCGCGTGATCACACGCCCACGCCCGCCGCACTCGTTGCATGTCACCTGCGCCTGCGAGATCATGCCCGGGAAGATCTGCTGCTGCACGATACGCACGCCGCGCCCATCACATGCGGGGCAGGTGTGCACGTCGGCGGAGGAGGCCGCGCCGGTGCCGCGGCAGTGGTCGCAGAGGATGCGTTTCTTGATCATGAACTGCAACGAGGTCAGTCGTGTCTAAAGGCCGCAGGATGGTTGAACGTACGTCTATGCTAGCACCGTTATATCTGCAAACGGGTCAGTCGCACGAAGTAGGTCCAAGGAATGCGTCGTGGCTCACATATCAGCAAGAGTGACTTCGAATTCGCTGACAGATGTTGGACCTCGGCGAACTTGCTGGTTAGCGACTGCAATGGGAACGATGAGCCATTTGTACAATGAAACATCCTAGCGTTACGAACAGCCACCGCCGAAGAAGCTCTGGAATATGTCGAAAGGGTTCGCATGATGCTGCTGCCCGCCTTCGTGGGCTTTCAGACCTTCCTAAAATCGTTGGGAACACATCAGAACGGCGTGTACTGCAAATTATTTAAACGCACCTCTCCATGTCTGTCATATATTTGTCGTTTCTAGACATGCGTGAGCAGGGTAAATACGGTGGCAATTACCTCGGCGTACTGTAGAGTCAGAGAGCACTTCATATGCTAGAGAACGGAGTAAGTTTGTGATTGCCTGCATCATTCACAAGCAGAACGCACCGTGTGCGACCTCGACGAAGCGTTCTTCCGCATCCGCATCCTTATTCTTGTCTGGATGGTATTTCCGACTGTTGTCATGAGTAGAGCCAACGTGAGCCTGTCATACTGCTGCTCACCTGAGTTTTTTGTATGCCTTCCTAATATCCTGCTCCGACGCGGACCGGTCCACTGTATATGCATCCCAGGGTTAGCGAGTGCCTGCAGGACCGACAGCGTGCGCGCCTTGAACTAACGCTCAAGAGTTTTGTACAAGTCCGCTGCTTCCACCAGGACGGCGAATATGAGCAGAAATGATAGGAGCAGGAGGGTAACCGGAGCCATGGGTGTGGCTGGGAGGATGTGGCTCGCTGCGACCTTGAGCTGGACGGCGGCTTCTTGCCTGATCGGACACGTAGTTCAATCCCACGTGGCTGCCCTCGCGAGCCTCGCGTGGATGTCACGTGTAATGAGCGCCAACTATCGGCGTCTCCGTGCCAGTGGACTATCGCACGAAACACTCCTGGGCTTGGCTCGACAATGCTGCTTCCTCCGATACACCGCACACTACCCAAGGCGCAATGCAAGCGAAGATACTCGTCCCACGTCTCGAAATTCTATCCATCTTCCAAGACTCGAGGTTGACTAGTGCATCCCGTCGTATCGCATGACGCTTATGCATTTGCGGCGTTGCAGCCTATCCGTTCCAGATGACCAAGGATCAAGCTCTATCAAAATTGGGACTTGTCGGAAACGTGCTTGGCGCAGGAGACAACTTCTGGGGCTCTTTGGGCGCGTTCGTTCTTCCCGGGCGTGGCTTCACTCCGTACCAGCCAAAGAGCATCCAGGCTGTATATCTCCCCGCGTGGTTCATAGATGCGGAGGTGCAGGCCCATGTTTGGGAGTCCAAGCGCGAGTCGGATGATAGTGTGAAGGTAACAAATGAGCTATAACAGCTGCCTGTCATTGACGGCCATACGTAGCAAACAGTGACCGCGTTCACAAGCAATTCGTGAGTGTCACCCCGCTGTGCTTGATCACAGTCAGCTCAGGATCGTTCAGCTACATGCCAGGTATACTCCCAGAGCTATGATATTGGATGGTTGGTTGAGAACGGCACTTGCACAGGATTCAGCATCGAGCCATTATCGCGTATTTCGCTCAACTGCGATGCTCTCACTAACAATGATACCGTGCCCTGGTCTGACCATCTGAGCGTGCAAAACGGGGAGCACATTATCTGTCAACCGTTCACTGTCGCACCGCTCGCCCTCCGAGACGCGGCACGCTCCTTGTCGCTGAAGCAGGCGCAAATTACGGAGGGATTTAGACTTGACCCGTCATCTGTGGACGTCCAGATGGTGTGCATTCCGCTCGTATCAGACTTCAGAGTCTCACCACTATCAATCTAGCTTGCAGCTTACCCTGTACTCATACCAGTATGGCTTGCTCAATACGAGCAACACTGGACACCTGGACAATCTTCGACGCTCACTCTCTGCGTAGAAGCGTGGAATAGGTGGGTGAGTGATCAGCATGGCGTCATCGTCCTGAGTACGTGCATGAGGCAATCATAGAACGACGGCACGCGTGCACAACGCCCACTTCACGATGTATGATCACTTACTCACTTTATCATGAAACCTAGGGACCTCGCGTGTTTGCGGAAGTCCCCGAGGGCGCGTTTGGTGCAGCAACGACGCAATTCTGGCCTGTTCGGATGATCACCTCCGAGGGCGCACCTGACACAGCTGTGTATGGACCCTATCGCGAGGAGACGCAGGAATTCGCCAACATGAACCTCCTGTGCAAATCAGACAGCAAAAACCGCTCGGCGCGTCTGAATGAGTGGATCAACAACGCTGCCGGGCGCCAAAATGCCATCAGGTCGTATGAATCGAGATACTACTCACAGGCAGACGGCGCGACGATTGACTGGGACGATCTCCGGATCCGGGAGTTCTCGGACGAAGAGGTATCGCAGAACAGAGAGTACCTCAGTCTGGGCACACACGTTTCGATGCTGAGGAATATCGTCGATGTGCGTTCACTCTATGCTCTCACCTCAGACCCTTGTCCTCAATTCTTTTGCACGCGGCAGACACTCAGCAGCACCGACGAGCATTCGAAGGTCATTGCAGTGTCCATCAACTTCGGCAAGAAGAAGCAGGAAGACAGTACGGAGAGCGGCTCGTCATTGCCGCGGCTCGGCGGGCTGCAGGAAGAGGATGCGGTAAAGTTTTTGAAGGCGCAGCTAGAGAAAGCTCAGGAGAAACGGGAAACTAAGCGCCCAGAGTGGCTGACGGAGTGGATCAACAGGACGAGGACGCGATCTGAGGACAGCAAGGAGCATTAATGCCCATTCGTGCCAGATTGCTTCGTTATGTGACTAGCTCATGTCCATGCTATATCCATATCCAACCGAGGCTACTATTAGTAGCTCACACAGGTATGAGCCAACCATCCAGGGGGATAAGTTCCGAATACGTAGTACAGATCATACAGCAGTAAACCTCCACCCCGCCCGCGGGTCGAACAGACTTTCATACATCCACCTTCGTATCCGTCGAGGTATTCACTGAGATGTGTATGACACGCTGATAGAAGTCGCCATGAGCTCAGGAATAGCCCGTCCTGCCCGCAATACTTACATCTTCAACTTCTCTTTCCACTTCGGGAGCCAGACAGAATGTGTGAGGTCGGGTCGAGGTGGCACCATTCGGCAGAGGGATCTTGACAAGCTCGCCTCCGCCGCTGACAGCGTGGCGCAGCTCCTGCCGAGCGTTGTACGTTGCCAGGAAGGCGTTGAGGAGTACTGCAGGATAAATGTGTTGGTGAGACGCAATACCAGAGAGATTTTACTTACGTTTTGACACTTGGTGGTAGAATGCGACATAGATCAGAGTATCTGGCATGGTTGCGAACTAGACGTCCGGTGAGACAACCACAAGGTGGAAATGGAATCGTCTTACTGTTATCAGGCCTACGGTTGCCACCACACTGTGAAGGCGCAAGACGTGAGATGCCCGAGAGCGCTCAGCGACGTTGCTAAGAGGTTATTATACCTAGTGAGCAATCCAGTATTGACGCTGTACAGCATGAGGGTCCGGACGACACCATCAGTTCTACTTAGCACGAATGCAGGGTATGAGCTCGCCATCCAGTCCAAGCTGAACAAGCACACAAACTATTGAATCCTGTACGCCGTCTCCACAGTATGATCGCTTGAGAAGATGCTATGAGGATATCCGCAGCCAGCGATGAGCCCCATCCGACGTAGTAGGCCGTCTACCACAACCATCTATCAGAGCCCCAAGCATGGCTGTATGCACAGGCATGCACTCACAGAGAGATTATTGAAGTCGTCGATATTTTTCAAGTCTAACCTGAAGTCCGAATTCATGTCAGCGCACAATTAACCGACAAGTGGCTTAGACGCACGCCAATCCAAACCAGACTAATCGAGGTGTTGTGAACGGATGGAGAGAATGACAGATATATATGACCCACCTATGGAGCAGACTGTGGTATAATGAATCTGTGAGTGTCCCTGTGCATCACTTGCAAGCTATATTGCGTACCGAATTCAACGGAGAACAGGACAAACTGAAGTGATGTTTAGCATCCCTGTCAGTGCGAATAATTTCACCGGACGCTCACGATCGGCGCCACCAAGAACCAGTCCATTCCCACTGAACATGCCATTGAGAAACACCGAAATGCTGGAAGAAGAGCAGCGCACAGACCAACTCACGTTTCCGGATTCTGAGACAGAGCAGGCTGAACAAGGAACAGAGAAAATATCAGACAAGGGAAGTTAAACATAATTGGAATATGCTCGCCTTTTGACAATGATTCCCATCAAAGCCTGAATCGCGGTTTCAGAACACATTGAAAATTGCATGCGAGGACAATATACTAACCGAAACGAATACTGCCGCCTGCAGATATATGTAGGTGTGTGTGAGCCAGACCATAGATAGTAGTACTCACGGAAAGAGGCCTGAAACAATTGCAACAGAGGCTGTTGCATTAGACTGCACCTGAACCAAAGAATGACGCGCACTGACCGAGATGGAGTGATCATGGCCTCTGGGTTGCCGAAACCGCCGATTACCCAAGCATACAGAGTCTGTATGAGCAGTATCTCATGTGTGGTATCCAGGACGCTTGAAATGCAGTATATAGCGCAAATATCAATCTTGTAGTGTAAAAATGCGCACCATAACAGGGAGACCTGCAGCAATTGTCAACATATGTACGCAGGCCTCAATCCAGGAGATATCACGTACAAGCGCCTTGAAAGTCATTGGGTCATTGTAGTCCTGCCTGAAGTACTGGTACGTTTGTACAGCTGTGAGGCCATATAGACTGGGATGCAGGCCTAATTGACTGCTAGGACTTTATAGGGACTGAGGAAAGACATACGCCGTGGATATGATCACACCTAGGACGACACTCATGAGCATAGCTGCCAGCGTGATGATATAACATGGGCGTACCGATGAGGAATGCTCCTAGAGTGTCCTCCAGTTCCGAGTGTGAAGAGGCCATCACAGCCTCATAGGAGAGTAAGACAGCCCAACGAAGGATAGTGCTCCGGGATACAGGAGACCGTCCTCCCTCAACGATACATTAGGGATATATGTCGTGATGTATATAACCAAAGATCGTTCCTGGTAAGTCCGCGTGAACACCGCCAGTCATGAGCCACAGATTTGATTCCGATCCCGAATACCTCGGAGAATGTTGGATCGCGGATGTGCAAAGATGCAGTATTCTAGGGCCGAGGCGCGCATCATCCACACTATGTCCCGGACAGCAAACTAGAACCCATCTATGTCCCGACCAAGTGTCTAGATTAATCCTCAGAGATGTGGACGGTCACAGGGCGGAGAGGGACCAAGAGCGTGTCCACAAGATGAGCACGGTGCATCAAGTGTTGTATTATCAGACGCAAACCGAATGCGCGCTAGCTGGCGAACGCCGACATGGCCGCCTCGTGTATTGAACATACCTTGCGGGGCCTTCCCGCAGGGCGGGAAAGATATTGGTTACCATCATACATTCAGTGGAGGTCCACCATGCTTACGGCTTCCTATACAGTGGCGCAGTGACGACGTCAGTATAGCTGGGTTCCACACACGAGTATCATGATGATCAGGCAGTAGATTCCGTTAGAATTAGATGTATGCGACCCGACCCCTCTTCGGGCAGAATACCAAGTATTGTTTCCGTAGCTGCGGCCTTTAATCCGATTGTTCTCGTCGGTCCAGGCGGGAATATAGACTCGGAGAGTGCGAGCGGCGAGCGCTATAAAGCAGACATACTCCCGAAGAGATCATTTCGAGTGATCATCCAGTCATAAAATATCAAAAGTCATAGACAGCAGGGAAGCAGTGCTTTTGAACAGCGAAAAGTGGCAGTTGATGGAAACCAAGGCGAACATCTAATGCTGGACTGATGACTGCACACCATTGTCTCGGACCAAGTCAGACGGCAAGTGAGTTGTCTTTTCGTCTCAGCAGGTTCTCGTAGATTGCTTGTTCCCTCAGTCCATTGTACTCTACGAGGATGACAAAGAACGTTCCGGCGGTGGAAATCATGCAAATCTGTTGTCGATACCGGTGGCAGAGAGCCGAAGACGAAAAAGAGTTGCGCGGCGGCTGGGCGGCTGCATCGGGCGTTGCGGCGTCTATGTAACGTGTATTATTGAAAGGCGCCGTTCGCTACTACTGGTGCAACCATCTGCATCAGTTGTAGTCGTCCTCCTGCTCCTAATAGACCACACTATTATATGCCTACGGGAGACTCGGTGCAATCGCGTAACAACTTAAAGCATCAGATAGTATTGTATCATCGTTGACTCTGCATAATTGAGAAGAACCAGTACTATGCGGTTTGGCTTCTCACAAGTTTACCTTGTGTCGCAGTAGATTTGCGAAGAGGACCTGGACACCCTCAGCGATATAAATGATGTGGACTAGTAACGATGGAGATCCTGCACGACAGGAGACGTCCGAAATGCCCTTGTTCGGCCTGAAACTAAATCCAAGGCACAAAATCTTCCGGCTGAGAAATTCGATCGCAGTGCCGGCTGGCCCTTCAAAGACGGCT
The DNA here is from genome assembly GCA_001687445.1 of Obba rivulosa. Classification (NCBI taxonomy): domain Eukaryota; kingdom Fungi; phylum Basidiomycota; class Agaricomycetes; order Polyporales; family Gelatoporiaceae; genus Obba; species Obba rivulosa. The sequence continues at coordinate 158,353 of KV722336.1, forward strand.
CTTTACATACTATTCATGCAAGGTATTAGAGTCATTTCTGTTGTGCGTTCGTCAGACTCACCTTAGGTTGGCAGACAATCGTCTTCACCCAGTCCAAAATGTATCGATTTGTCTCCTTAGGTTTCTCGATATGTGGTGCGTGTCCAATTCCCTCCATAATCTTCACTTCCACATCGTCGTACACCTCGCGCGCTTTCCCGATCATGATCTTGTACAAGCAGTGCAAATCGAGCGTTCCTTGGATGATAAGGGCGGGAAGTACACGGGCCTCTTGTTCCCACTTAGTCTGGTCCTGCTGGCGTTCGAGCGAGTACTTGCGCACGATCGGAGGCTGGAGCACAAAGCCGCCGAGACACTGTGCCAGTACGGGGAATGGCAGGTCAACCGGCGGATTGGCGACGCAAGATTCTATGAAGTGTGTCGAGACCTTCGACGCGGCGGTCGAGTCGGCGGACTTCAGAGATGGCATCATGGCGCTCATCACGGGATGGGTGCACATTCGGTGCCATTTGCGTGAGAGTACCCCTCCCCCGACGTAGATCACTCCTGAGATGTAGTCGGTGCCGAAGTAATGGACGACATCAACCGGAACGCAACCTATCAAGGGAATGGTTGGTATCAGTCATGTCCCATTGGTTGCTACGGGAGGTGACAAACCTCCGAGGCTCCTGCCAACGTTCTATCGCGTCAAGGCGCAATTCATATTGCAAGGTTCCATCACGCACCATCCCACTACAAACGGCTTGAACACCTCAAAGGCGTCGCACACAGTCCCGAAATCCTCGGCGTAGCGTATAGAGTCGTAATCCGACATGTTCTCTGGTTTGCCACTACGGCCGTGACCTCGCATCTCGTACCGCACCAGGTACAAGTTCTCCAGCATCTCCGGATCAGAGAATTGCAGATCGAAGCCTAGTCCAGTACAAGCCAAGCCGTGAACGAACACGATATGCGGCTTGGACGGGTTCCCCACTGCCTGCGCCCATATTGTCGTTCCGTCTGGAGATGTGAGGTATCGTTCCTGGCCTGACATGTCTATCTGGAGGGACGCGTAGTACGCCAGACTCTAGTGAAAGTGCGGGCAAGCAGCGACGAGGGTTCGGGTCGCATCGTCTCGCAATTAAATAGGCTTGGGAACAGCACAGCCGGTGCCTGTAGGTCATCTGAGCTGAGATTTAGCACACAACGTTACGGCGCCCACGCTTTGGAACGCTGAATATCAATTCACAAATGTGATCTGGGAAGTCTGAGCATGGCCGGAACTTCCTGAATTCAGTATACCGCCCTTCTTCCCGCGTCAGTGCAAGTCATGTTCTCTTGCCGTACAGTTGGTGTATGTGAGCGACTTATCGCACGCACTGGCCACTTGAAGGGAAGTCGCGCCGGGCTCGCGGGGATCCGCCGGAAGTGAAGCCAGCTCAATAGGTGCATCCTTCGACTACACGGCAAAGGCGGCCTTCCGCAAACCAGTCACTGCGCTCACGTGTGATTCAGACTTGCCGCAGCACCTTGAAATCGGTGAACGTGGCGTTACGACGCACCGCGAATACCGGCGCAACCTCTGGTACATTGGTATTCTCATATGTGGTTTCGAACTCCACGTGGAGTAAGGACCTCACCGTAAGTAGTGGAAGTGTTGTCAACCGCCTCATTCGGCGCAGCGATGCGTCGATCCTCACTTACCTCTAGTCGAGGCGTACTGCACCAGCGTCCGTAGGCTACGTGCAGTTCGGAAACATGTACGATTTGCCGCGAGGATATCAGTGTTCCGTATTAAGTCCTAGATAACATGATAGATATGCACTGCTAGATGCGACGAGCGGGCACGAAAGCACTTGATACAGGGGGACTAGGTAGTGATCTCTACCACAACGTTTGCAATCATGAGGCAAACGTACGCGATGATGAGCGTGATTCCCCAGCCACGCGGTAGGAAGTAGCCATTCATTGGCACGAAGACTAGCGTCGCTAGCAGGAGCGCTAGGAGACCGGTGCCGGTGACGATGAGGGTGTTTGAGAAATGCAGCTCGTATGGCTCAGCGGTCTGGCGAATAATGTATGAGCCAGAAATGCCAACGCCTAACAAAATGTTCATCATCGGGCCTCCGAAGCATGCAGAGAAACCCATGATTGGTGCGAATACCTATGATAATGAAATTGAGCTGTAGAAGATTGCGCCTGCGAACTGAACTTACAGCTACACTCATGTTCGCAACGAGGTCTGCAAGTGAGTTTCCGACGGCAAAGATGGTTAACCCGATTATTGCGTCGGACAGGCCGAAAATGAAAGCGATAGTCTAAAAGGGGTGTCAAGTCAAGTAAGTAAGGTATCACAACCAATAGCATGCCACGCACTTGTAAGACCTCCACAACTTCATCTGCAATCGCCATGATCCAGACGACAGCCACCACGAAACCCATCGAACATCGTGCCAATTGTGCGGTTGGGTGCGTGCCCTTGTCTGCAAATACAGCGACCAAGATGCCAATCGTGAGACCTGAGATGCCCGCAGCCAGTAGTAACCATGGCTCGTGTTGTGTTCCGTCTGTCCCAGAAGGTCAGTATTCCCCTTGAACCAGTGCTGTTGCACCCACCAAACAGAATGGCAACACAGAATAGAGGCCCCAGGGTGCACTGAACGGCCATAAGCCACTTGTTGAACTTGAGTTCGTGCATCTCCTCCTCAACCACCTCTTCGGCGATGAGCGTTCGCTCCACACCCTCTTCCTCGAACTCGATCAGCCGATCGTTTCCTGGTTTCTCCGACGAGTGCACGCCCTCATACTCGGTCACGACGACAGGCAAAGTGAGCGTCAGCGCCATCACGGCGGGCGCTGCGAGTATCGATGCGACCTTGCCCAGGAACGTCTTCGAGCGGAAGTGGTGCAGGGTAGGGAAGAGGGTGTGGAACGTCCGTGCAATGGCGCGTGTGATGCGCTGTCTTCGCGTCGGAGGGACAAAATGGGAGCGCTGGGACTCCGTCTCCATATCAGAGGCAGGCGACGCAGGAGTGTGCGATATAACCGGTATAGATGGGGGATCTTGGGAGTCATGAGAGAGGGTGTGCACAAGACCACGAGGGGAACGGTCGTCCAGGGGTACGCCAAGTGAAGCGTCCCATGGATTGAGGTGCTCGTCGGCGGGTATGGGTGTCCGAGACCGCGAAGAGGGTAGGTGACGGTGGTGGTAGTGTCCACCAGGATATGGCGTCATGGGGCTCTCAAACAAACTGAGAGAAGAACTCGCGGCTTGCTCCTGTAGCGAGGAGACAACGCGTCGGAACTCGAGCGCGCCGATGAGGGAGAACGACGGCATGTGTACTGCGGGCTGGGGCGACGGTGATCGCGTGCGCGGACGTTGTGGAAGATCGGTGTACAATCCTAGGCGGGGTGGCCCTGGATGCGATGCCGTACGCGGCCGTGCATAAGGGATGCTCAGGGTCGGGCCAGAAGCAGGCGATTGTATAACTTGGCAGATGTCAGCCAGATCTCGTGCCTTCTATGATTAGAAACTCACTGTCATCTCTGTATGGTTCTTCGTCGTGGTACGGCACATGGACGACTTCCTCCTCCCGGAATTCATCGCGCATCAAGGCGTTGTAACGCCGTTTCTGCTCCTGGTGTTTCTCCCACCACGTACCAATTACTACTATGGCAACATAGAAGACATAAAGGCCGATGAGCGATGCAGCCTCCCATGCCTCCAGCTTGCTGTCCCACAGCACCACGAGCAGTACAGTGACTGCGACTGTGAAGAATCCAACGTCGCGGATGAAAGGGAAGCGGTTGACTTTGAATGGCTTGATAATGCACATAGAGCCAACAACACAGGATGTAATGAAGGTAGCTGCGCCTAGCAACTCGCCGATGGCCAAGCTCCCCGAATCCGACTTCATCGCAGAGAAGGTCGCAAATACGTCGGGGCTGCCATTTCCAAAAGCCAAGAAGGTCACGCCGGCGACATTCTCGTCCAACCCAAGCAGCTGCGCTAGCGTACCGAGGTTGGGACAGAAGAAGTCTGAAGCGCTGATTCCCAGGGTCGAGAAAAGGAATACGAGCCAGAGTACGTAGCCCGCGAACAGGCCGGGACGTACCGAGAGGTCGGAGCAGAAGTACGACCGTAGGTAAGGGATAGAGAGAAAAGTGCGTGGTCCGGGACATTCTGAGTAGACATGGCTGCATTGCTGATCAACAGGAAATGCGAGCGGGTAACATTGCTGCAGAGCGTGTCAGATCAGCACTTCATGTCGAGATAGCTCTATTCATGCACTCACGTCGTCGTCATTGAGGCTCGTGAATATGGTATCCGAGGTATTTGACAGAGCGTGCGCTAGTAGGCCCCTCTTGGCGAAATGGCTCGTTCTCCCTGCGGAGACGGCGCGCACCGAATGGATCTTGCCATATCGACTATTCGACCAGAGGACGCAGTTGACCGCAAAGACCGTAACGAAGAGCAGCTTGGGTAATCCAGACCACATTGTGGTGGTAGAAAGGGCGTAAGGAGCAGGCCTCCCGGCAGCACAGTCAGGGCATACGACCTCGAATACAAGCTTGCGGAGGAAACGATGAGGACATGCATCCAACCGGGGCGCCCATGGAAATTACGCTTTTCTCACGCCCCTGGCATAAGGCTGCACCGCTGCCGAGCGATGCCGGTGGCCGAGGCACGGCCGAAGTGCCTCGCATTGAGCGTTCGTTTATTGGGCCGTAGACCGTAGCGGCTGACTTCTCCGTAAGTCTCCACAAATGATTACACCAGCAATGGCCATGGCTTGGAAGACTATAAAATGAGCCATGCAGGAACACGCAGCGAGACGAATTCGCCGCAACGCTGCAAGTCGATCGCAGATTGGCGCTTCCAATCTTATCTTATCTCTGCATAGCGTTACCCACGCACGTGACCACGGCAACTTTCGTGACAGCTGTTACGGGCGGAAACACGTGAATAGTGTGCAGGTCGTGTCGAGCCATCGGTTGCTCAATAAACCCCTAGTATCTCCTTTTCTCCTGCACCTCACAAGTTCTGGTGCGCTTGGTCTATCTCGAGGTATGTGTATCCAGGGATAATTTCAGAATGCGATTGCTAAGCCGGCACATTCAGCTTGCAATGGCATCGGAATCCCATACCGCCCCCATCTCACTCTCGCGCCATACGCTGCGGCAACTGAAATTCGTACTTCCCGGGGGGCTCATCACATTCTGGCTCGGCAGTCACAATCAGTTCTGGAAGATCGTCAAAGGGGAGGCGGAGGTCGACGGCTGGGCGCGGTGAGTGGACTACCATCGTCGGATGCACCGACGTCATTTATCTCACTTCCATCCGTGAACGCTGCACCGACACTTCAGGCTCGCGGCGTTAGCATCGCTAGGATCCGCCATCGTAACAGTTTCCCTATTCTCGTACATCTTGCTTGTCCCGCTCATCCAGGGTCAGCAACCGAATGTACGTTCCAGCCCTGCCCGTGTTAAAGCTTAAAGCCTGATTGACGCCCTTATCTGTATAGTACCGCCGGTGGAGAGAACATGGTGTACTCTCTTCGGTGATACCAGTGAGGTGGTTTCTTCGTATCCCTGCGTCTACGCTAACATACGCCAGACTTTGACAGCGTCGATTGTTCTGGGCTGGACGGCGCTATCTTACACACTGGGCCGATGGTCTCCTCTCGGATATCTAGAAGGCGTAATAGCGGGCAAGTATATTCCCCAAGTTTTGATCTGTTGTATCCTCTAACCATACGCTTCTTAACAGCATCGGGTCTCTATGCCCTAGTCTTTGGGCTGCTGGGTCTTATACCTGCGCCCAAAGTTCCCCGGCAGTAAGATCTCTCACTATCTTGTCTATATCTCCACACGCTATCTTGATGTCCTGGACCTCTATGTATCTCGCTCTGTATCTTCCGGCACACTGCTATAATATTGTTGTTATTTGGCCGATGAACCCGACTCTGGTGATAGAATCTGCACACTTGACTGTATTACGATACATTTCCCGACTTCATCCGTCCTTCTTCTGCTACTACCGATCGCAGAGTGGTTTCATCGCGCTGGAATGGGCAACCAAGTACTGCAGGCGTTCATAACCTGCTCAATGGGTTAAAAAACCGGTGTTAACCGAAGTGGATAGGACGCATCCCACATCCGTGCTCATGGCATAGGTAATGCCACTAGCATTAGATCAAGGCACAGAGCTGAGAACACGCACCAGGCGACCCAGGCTAACTTTGTAAATTCACATAGGCTGTCCAGGTTCGCTCGAAAGCCCGGTGTGATTTCGGAGATTAGAGAGTCGCCAGTACCCTATTTCTGTTCAGAGCTTCTGCCGAAAGCACTGTGAAAGATATAGCAGTGCCTATGACATGTCATATCAGGGTAGCAACAGCGTTAATGATGATCACCGAGTCTATCTGCAGACCAAATCGAGTTGCATGTCAGGATCCTCCAGCTCAGTCGACATATCCGAGCCGGATCCAAAGGGTCAATTGACGCTTGGGGAGCGGCAGCATTGCAGCGCTTCCGTTACTGCGGACTGACCGGGTCCACCGACTGTCGCACTTCGAAAGCAAGGAAGGTAATCGGTCTGATTGGTCTCCGAAGACATGCATGCACGGAGACCAGGTGGTACGACTCGTGGAGCTCCGTCGCTGTGAGAATTATGTGTGCGCTGGGGCAGAACAGGCCGTGATAGAAGCGCAGAGCCACACGATGAGCCGCAGCCTGGGGAGTGTTGCGATGGTAGAGGTTGATGTCAAGCCACAGGACAGGTTTTGCGCCATGATATTGGCGATAAGTTCCCGTGCAGTGCAAGTGGCGAGGCTTAGCTGCCGATAAGATAGCGGATAAGTCAACGGGTTGAGTGCTTTATTGGCGCGCTAACAACCCACGCGACTTGACATTCTCCTCTCCATCGCTTCCTTCTTCTCATCACCGATAGTTCACGAATCCCTTCACGGTCCTTCATTCTGAGCAGCTAGCCTCGCCGTTCCCTAGCTGAAGTTTTCAACTTCCAATATCTATTTCCCCCCTCTACCTCACACAGCACACAGCCGATTCCACCCCGTCGTTGATTGAGATCAAAGATATCATGTCTTCTTTTTCTGAACACCCTGGCTCCCCTCAATCCGCTGGCAGCATGTCCTCAAGGCGGCTCACCAACCGCAATACCAATCGCTACAGCGTCACGGCGCTGTTTAGTATGGCGGCGGAGCAGGATGTTGAGGTTGAAGATGAGCTTGGGCGAGGTGCGTTTCCTTGCAACGGCCGTCCGAGTACGCTTAACGAACGCCTGCCGTCGTCTAACAGCACAAAAGCGACTGCGTGAATTGAAGTCTCGGATTTCTGCGCAGTCGAAACGCAATTTCGTGCTCGAGCGAGACGTCCGTTTCCTTGACTCCCGTATCGGGCTTCTCATCCAGAACCGGATGGCTCTAGATGAAGTGAGAAGTCGTCGGATATAATATTTCATACCAATTGGTTAACATCACATTTGTGTGTTAGCAACATGAAGTCGAGAGGCATCTCGAAGAAGTCGACGCTACAGAGGGCCACTATCCAGACGACCGCAAACTGCAGCAATACTCCAATCTATTCTTCCTCCTCCAATCAGAGCCGCGACATATCGCCAACCTATGTCGGCTCGTCAGCCTGACTGAAATCGATACGCTGCTGCAAACGGTCATGTTCACACTGTACGGCAACCAGTACGAGAGCCGCGAAGAGCATCTCCTACTGACAATGTTCCAGTCGGTCCTCTCGTCTCAGTTCGAGACAGCGACAGAGTTTGGATCACTGCTGCGTGCCAACACACCGGTTTCGCGCATGATGACCACTTATACCCGCCGTGGCCCCGGCCAAAGCTACCTGAAGAGCGTGCTTGCTGAGCGGATCAACAGCCTCATCGAGCACAAGGACCTGAACTTGGAGATCAACCCGGTGAAGGTCTACGAGCAGATGATCATCCAGATCGAGGAGGAGACCGGCTCTCTCCCTCCCAATCTCCCCCGGGGTGTACCGCCAGAGGTCGCCTCTGCCAACCCGGATGTGCAGGCCATTATCGCGCCGCGACTTACAATGCTCATGGAGATCGCGAACAGCTTCCTGTTGACCATCATCGACAGCATGGAAAGTGTGCCCTATGGTATCCGGTGGATTTGCAAACAGATTCGGAGCCTGACTCGGGTACGTATCCGTCGTTTCCCGGTGACCGTGTATGGTAATACTCATGTCATGTCAGAGGAAGTATCCTGAGGCGACGGATTATGCCATTTGCTCATTGATAGGTGGATTCTTCTTCCTCCGCTTTATCAACCCAGCAATCGTCACGCCGCAGGCGTACATGCTCGTGGAGGGGGTGCCAGCCAAGTTCCCACGGAGAACATTGACCTTGGTATGTCGCCACGGTTTCCATTGTCAAACCTTATCTCACGACATGTGTCCAGATTGCGAAGATGCTGCAGAATCTTGCGAACAAGCCATCGTACTCCAAGGAAGCATACATGATTACGCTGAATCCATTCGTTGAGAACAACAAAGCTCGCATCAACCAGTTCCTCAATAACCTTTGTGAGGTTGGGGACTTCTATGAAACTCTTGAGGTGCACTATTCTTCCGATGCGTTCCGGCCTCTTTCTCATTGTACGATGATATGTAGATGGATCAGTACATGGCTCTGTCCAAGAAGGACTTGCTCATCAATATCACCCTCAATGAGCTGTACAATACGCATTCATTGATCCTGCAGCATATCGAAGTCTTGGTATGTCTGTCGTTTGCGTGCCAAGCTCTTTTACTCACGGTCCCACCCAGTCGCCAAATGACAAGCAGCACCTGCGGATATTGACAGATGAGCTAGGAGCCGCTCCTGCACAAGTACCACGCAAGGAGAATAGGACGATAGAGCTGCCGCTGTACAGCCGCTGGGAGACGCCCATTCAGGACATTCAGAGTGCCCTGATGGACTCCGTATCGTCGGCCGACATGCTCTACATGGAGACAAAGTCAATCTTCGTCCAGCTTATCCGATCTCTTCCTGGCGCCGCAGAGAAACGGCCATATAATCTTGCGGGGATTGCGGAACGCGCGGCGACCACAAAGGATGCGACGTTGGTGCGCAAAGGCATCAAAGTCAAAGAGATGCTCCGCGAGCTGGAGGAGCAGAAGATTATCGAGCGCTCGGATGGGTTCAAGCTCATGCAGGATGAAGTTAACGCGGAACTGGTACACCTCGGTAGTTTGCGCGAGAAGGTCATCCTTGAGACGCGGTCGCTGGAAGCCGTCTATAAGACGATCTGCGACCATAACAACTATCTGCGCGGACAGCTCGAGCAGTACAAGGCGTATCTGCAGAACGTCCGTCTGACAGCGTCCAAGGACAAGGGCGCCACAACCGGTGTCGGCGTCGTCACGGTCGGCGGTAAGGAGAAGAAGCAAGCGAAGCCCATCATACATGGACCCTACCGATTCACTCATGCACAGCTTGAGAAGGAGGGTATTATTGTGGAGAGTAACGTACCGGACAACCGGTATGTTTTACTATCCTTTATCAGTGTCGATAGAGACTAAAAGCATTCTGTTCGTGTGCAGTCGACCGAACATCTACTTCAACTTCACGTCTCCTACTCCCGGGACATTCATCATTGCGCTCCACTACAAGGGCCGCGAGAAGGCGATCCTTGAGATGGACCTCAACATCGACGACTTGCTAGAGAAGGTTAGTGTCCGTCGGCATGCCTTGGCGTTCTTAGCTGATATCCGCCACTCTTGCAGCAAAAGGATAACAAGCACCTGCTAGATCTTGAGTACGTCCAGCTGAACGTACCAAAGGTGCTTGGGCTGCTCAATAAGATTTTCACAAAACGATGACCGTCGAAGCACTTGCCCGGTCGTCTTTCTTCTCCCCTGCTGTTTATATATCGTCGCGACACCCTTCGATCTCTGTTTATTGACGAGTCTTTATGGCACTGTACGTTTTCGTTGTCATCTCTCCATCTCTCTCCCTCTGCTACTTATACCCTTGTTCCCCTTATCGGAGTTCTTGCGTTCGGCTTGTATGAGGCTACCTCGTATTATCTGGCCTCCACGAGGATGTATTATTTGGTATCCCTGTATGCACGTCTCTGGACAGTAATGTGTTGTTGGATGGAAGTCTATCGTCTGATGAATTCTCACTCGATCGATACACTCGGATGACAAGGTGCCAAAGTGTGTTATGAGACGTATACCCATCGGGAGATTGACACATGAAGGTTTAGATCAAACTCGTACATAGAAACAAGAACGTAGAGAAGTCTATGAAAACAATGCAGCCTTACAGCTCAACTTCGCCTCTTCAGCGACTTCCTGAGGAGGTCTCAGCCAGTGTAAAGAGGTAGTAATGCGATGTGTGAACACTCACGCTGGACGATACGTCAACCTGTCACAGAATGTACGGCTTGTGCGAAACGACCAATCTCCAGACCTGCTTTACAGCATCTCGATAATCCTGGTTGAACTCCCACAGGTTGCGGTGCGTATTCTGTGTCATCCTCCGCGATTTTTTCGACAGCTCTTCGTCGTGACGGCGCTCAGAATCGGAGTCAGAGTCGTCAGCAATTTGTGCCTGAGCCACCTTCTTGGAGGACTTGCTCCTCCGGAGCATATCCGGGGGTATCTCGTCGCCGCCGGTATAGCATATCCTGCCTTGCGCAAGCACGACGTCAATTTGGCGAGGATGGAAGAAGTACTGTGTAATGTGAGCCGTGAGCCATCGCTGATATGGCATGCGATCATTCACGTACATGGTTCCATTGCGCTATAAGCTGAGCGACAGGACCCTTCTTCTTGCCCTTCACAGCCACTTCCATTCCTTTGGTCATTGCCAGTGCTGTGTAGCGGGCCGAGTTTAACGACTAATAACGTCAGACAGTATCACCAACCTCACCTCCAAGAAACCCGAAAGCCATCGCTCTGGGTGCAATTTCGGTCGCGAATTTACCCATGACGGGAGTATCATTGGCGACTGCCTTGACATGTCGCAAGAACAACATCCAATCCTCTTCGCCCACATCATGCGTTACAAATGGGTGTGGTATCGCTGACGATGGCGGAGGCAGTTCCGGGAAGCCTGCCTCAAGGCGACTGCTTGTTCCGAGCAATGCGCTGGGTGCGAAGGGTCCGTATGGCAACTCGGGAGGAAGCGTTCGAGAGAAGCAAGGTGGCGGAGGGCTGAGAAGCCGCGCCAAGACTTTACCAGAGGCGACTTCACTGTCTTTCAACTGGGCATCGGACGACGACGCTAGAGATGCAGTGTCGCTCAGGCTGGGTGACATCGGGGATGACATTGATGATGTTGATGGAGATAGTGGCCTGTTTGTTGACCGGACGGAAGGTGCATAGTTCAATCCTGTGTGAGGACCTGAGGCCGAAGTGGCCGTGCTGCTCGAGCGATAGACTGCGCTCTGCGTCTGCCCCCAACCCTGCGGGTCGTGCCCTAGCCGAGGAGAGAAAGAAGTCTGCTCAGCCGGCGGCACCCGCTGAGTAAACTGAGGATTTTGTGCTGGACTGGGCGGGCTTGCTAGGGGAAACGGATCCATGTGCCCCGGTCCGCCTGGGATACTCGAATAATGAGCGGAAGCGGGCATCGGGAATGATGGGCCAGGGTGGCTAGGTCCGCTGTACTTCGAGTGTGCCACTTCATCGTAGGCAGGCGGAGGAGGGCCGTCGAACTCGGGTTCTGTAGAGCGCACAACGCCAGCGTCGTCCGGAGAGAATTCAAGCCTACCCATGGTTGTTGCACAGGTGATGAAAGCGGGGGTGATCACCAAAGAGGTTATCACATTCTAAAGATATAACGACGTCAGGCGCTGGAATGATCCTGCAACCGGCAGGCCGTGATGCTATTGAAGGCACCAATCACTTGCCGGCCTCGAGCATGGGCGCATCCGACCTGTACAATAAAAGTGCAGATTTGACGCTTCACACCCGAGGCTGTACAGGGAAGACTGATCCGCGCATAATCAGCATGGCGATGCTGCAGCTTGGTTACATCACCGAAGCCTTGGAGTCTGCTCAGCACCACCCAAGCCAGAGAACACCTAGTTCCACGCTGTCCAGATAATACTACATCGTGTGGTCGCTCGAAGCCAGGTCAGGACGCAGCCTTTCCCATAGAAGTCGAAGTCAAGGGAGCACATCAACGTCGTTGGCGTGTCAACTCTACTAGTCATGTCTCATGGCTGATGGCCGGCGCCTTGCCAGTGGAGAAAGCATCAGTTGCGGCCACTTCATCTGCGCTATGTATGGCATAAGTATATACATCAAGTATGAACTCTCTCGCTGATAGAGGGTTGCATTCAACATGAAGATGGATGATTGACAGACTACAGTAGGCCATACCGACGCTTGGATTCCGGAACAAATTACTTAAGCGGGTACCTGTGGCGGAGATGATCATCGATCAAGCGCTGGTCCGTTTTCGTTCGATCCGTTGAACGACGTTCCAGTTCACTTCAGTGCTGCAGGTCTATTCCCTGGCAAGGTCGACAGAAACACGCAAAACTACCGGCGATCTGTCAATTCCTGCACTGTGCGACATCATCTCTCTCTATATGGGATATCTCTATGCACGTTTCCGGACAATGCCATTCGGATGTTGGATGATATGTTATAGTCTGATGGTTCGCGGACTGATGGTCTCGCATTCCAACTATTCTTGTTCAAGAACGGAAAGGTTTCATAGATGCAGGACTGACAGCATGGCGTTCCTACTAAGGTCGAGTTCATCCTGTGTACGAAGGCAATAATGTGATCTTACACCGAAGAAAGCACCTGGAGATTATCACAGAAGATAAGGCTTGTGTGAAATGACCAATCTCCAGGCCTGATCCACAGCATCTCGATAGTCCTTTCTGAACTCTAGCAGGTTACGCTGTGTGTTCCTTCGTGACATTTTCTGTGATTCCTTCGATAGTTCTTCATCGTGGCGACGCTCAGAATCGGAGTCAGACTCGTCCGCATTTTGCGCCTGAGCAACTTTCCTGGAGGATTTGCTTTTGCCACGCATGTCCGGGGAATTTCGTCAGCACCTGTGTAGCTCATCCTCCCTTGCGCAAGTACAATGTCGACTTGACGAGGATGGAAGAAATACTATGTAATGTGAGCCGTCGATGGGATAACAACGACTATCTACGTACATGGTTCCATTGCGCTATAAGTTGAGCGACAGGACCCTTCTTCTTGCCCTTCATAGTCATTTTGACTCCTTTTGTCACTATCCACCCTTCGCAGAGAGCGGTTTCAGAAATTGGCGAAGCTGCACAGTCATAGATCTCACCTGCCATTAACATGATACCCATTGCCCTGGGTGCCAGTTCGGTTGCGAGTTTGCCCGTGACGGGAGCATACTTCGCAATTGTCTTGACATGGTGCAAGAACAAGACCCAGTCCTCTTGGCTCACATCGTGAGTCACAAACGGGTGTGGTATCGCTACCGATGGCGGAGGTACGTTCGGGAAGCCCTTCTCGAGGCGGCTGCCTACTCCGAGCAGTGCGCTGGGTGAGAATGGCCCGTACGGCGACTCAGGAGGAGGTCGTCGAGAGAAACAGGGCGGTGGATGACTGAGGATCCGAGCTAGGACGTCATCGGAGGCAGCACCACTGTCTTTCGACTGCGCATCGGATGACGATGCTAGAGATGCAGTGTCGTTCAGGCCCGGTGAGACCGGAGACGTCACTGACGATGCAGATGGAGATAAACGGCCGCTTGTTGACCGGACGGAAGGCGCATAGTTTAATCGTGCATGGGATCCGGAGGCTGAGGTACCCACGGTATCTGAGTGATGGAGTGGAGCGTAAGTGCTTTGGGTCTGACCCCAACCTTGCGGGCTGAGACCTTGTTGATGGGAGAAAGGAGTCTGTCCAGTAGGCGACACATGCTGAGTGAACTGAGGGCTTTGTGCTGAGCCACGTGGTGGGTCTGGCAAGGGGAAAGGGTCTATGTGTGCCAGTTGTGGTTCTGGAGTATTTGGATAGTGAGCTGGAGCTGGCATTGGGAATGCTAGGCTAATACTGCCAGATTCACAGTACGTCGAAGATTGCGCCACTTCATGGTATGCAGGAGGAGGACCGTCGAAGTCTGCTTCAGTAGAGCGTGCGAAATCAGGGTCGTCTGGAGAGAACTGAAGCCTGCCCATGGTCGTCGAAGATGAGTGGTGGAAGCGGGTGTTATGGTACTACATAGAAGGGGTTGCCGCATTCTAAAGATATAAAGGACGCCATGTGATGGAGTAACGAGTTATCCCGCCACAGACGTGATGCAAGCGATGCACCAATCACTTGCCGCCCGCGCGTCTACGCCTACTTATACAAGGAAACTTTACTCGCGCATAATCATCGCGTCATGCTGCAGTGTTACATCACCAACGTCTGCTCAGAACCGCCCACGCTGACCAGTGACAAGCATTTTCTAGTTCCCTAGTTCCAGACCGCCATGGCATTGCATCAGGCGAAAGCTCGAGCTAGGTACGATAGCAGCTTTGTCCATAGAAAACGAAGTCGAGGGAGCATCATTGGCATGTCGATCCGGTCAGGTCATGTTTTGTGATGCAGGTGACCAGGGAATCAAGGGTCTGCGCGGGGCGACTGTGAGATGTTTGCTCCGTGTGCATGTCATATCACCGAAGCGTAAAATCTTTTGCTGGCCGAGAGTTGTGTCGGTGTAAAGAAGATGGGCGAGCAGTTACAATAGACCACAGTGGTTCGGGTCTAGGAATAAAATCACGTACTGTATACTGACGCCTGCGGAGGTTATTCAGCGCCGGACGAAACGGCAGGCGTCTAATTCGTCACTCGACACAGTACCTGAGTTTACTTGGTGTATATCTTACCGCGTCGTTGCTTGATGCTGAGCTGAAGACTTGTTTCTTTGGCTTATATCAGTGCAGGAAATAGACGCAGGACGGAAAGCTGCCACGTCGTGAGAGGGTCATTGCACTTCATTATATTACCATCTGCAGACTGCGCTGGCAGACTCGGAACCCACAACCCCATTTCAACGAATGTCAACCACCGCATTAATATTCTTCGCCACAAAGCTCAACTGGCTGATGGATACAACATTCTCCACAGTTCGTATCAATGCTATCTATCAGCTGT
Source organism: Obba rivulosa (assembly GCA_001687445.1). Classification (NCBI taxonomy): domain Eukaryota; kingdom Fungi; phylum Basidiomycota; class Agaricomycetes; order Polyporales; family Gelatoporiaceae; genus Obba; species Obba rivulosa. The sequence goes on from KV722336.1 coordinate 173,479, forward strand.
AACCGCCGGTGGATGTCTTTTACAGTATGCTTACTGAATCTAGTCACGGTGGGTTTCCGAATGGCACCTGTTCAGTGCATATTCCGGATCTTCACTCTGGTTGATTTTCGGCTCATCCGTTGGGAACATCTACCATGACTTCTCCATCTTTTGGACAACAATCGCGGCTATACCCGTGATAGACAAGACTTGCGTCATAAGCACAACCTTGTCCGATGTGAAGACAAAACAGTGCATGCTGATGAGATTTTCTTAGTTTCGAAAACTTATGTCACATCCCATTTGTACGTGCATGCACGCTATATCACGGTCTCTCACAATATTTGACAGTGACAGCGACGACCCACGCAGTCATAGCATCTGACATGATCCCCCTCTCGTAACGTGACGCAAAGTTACAGTCTCAAGCGGGATGCTGAACGCGGTAGTATAAAGGCCCCGCTTATCGCTATGCCCCTGAGAGCTGGTGCGAATATCTTCACTGTTGTATTCTATTGGGCTGACTCCGTGTAACCTCAGGAACTTTCTACTTTCTTTACTCCTAGACATGCCCTTTCAGTTTCATCATCCTCCAGGTTATTGATACTTCTCGACGTGACCCAGTTCATCGGCGAGTCCACGACCGTAATTTCTCTCCTGTAACATTTACTGTCATTGGTCCCGATGTAACGTTGGCGGGCCTTCGTATACGTTATCACTTCCTTCGCGGCACTGTCAAGGTGTCGCTTCCTCATGATGAGCCATTCAATCTGACGCCCTCCAGTGCGACCTCGATCATCGTTTCCTGGTGTGCTGAATCTCCGTGTAGCCGCCTACGCATCTTCTGAAGGTGCGCAGGGCAATCCGATTGACGAGAATATGAGGCTCAACCTCGCCGGTATTCACGCCGGTCATGACAAATACGATTCGGTTTTAGCTGCCAAGCAAGCACACGGGATGAGATGCACATCAATATGCCAGCCTGGCAGTCTCGATCGTGGGCCTCATGCACACGAGCACTTTGCTAGAACAGGCTGGAGCATGTCGCAAAGTGATTTACCAATGCAGTGCCGCACACGCTCGTTAGAAGTAGCTAACCAGCTTGTCGAGCGTGGGCTCCGCCAGTCAAGGGACTACGATGTGATCATACCGACGGTAAGTACTGTTGCTTGCGGAAGGCTCAATCCATTTGATCCTCTTTCCTTATCAGCCGAAGAGAGGCGCAGTAGCGGCGCCATGTGCCAAGAATAGAAGTCGGCTGGTCAGCAGGGCTGCCTGTTCTGCTCGGCGGTATAAACCTTATCTGGCGTGTATGGCCTTCCTGGGAAAATGACGCTTCTGTTGTCTCGCGGAATGTCAGTGCATTAGAGTTTGCCTCTCTTCATTATGCCGAGTTTGCAATTCGCTGTATCCGACCAGTAGCCATTCGACAAGGACGTACGCACACTATCGGAAGCCTCTTCGCATCGACACACGCCTTTCACGGACTTTCACGAGGCTCCACGATGACGGTCGACGATTGCAATACCTATCTCATTCGTTCCTGAATCATACTGAGCTAATGAAGACTGAATGAAAGGACTCTCAGTACCGACTACGAGTTCCAGGACATCCGATGATGAGCGAATTAACGATAATTCATGGACCCGTCCAGACGTAGCTTGTGTGATGGTTCGTATATTCACATTCTCTGCCTGATCGATGCTATAATTCATATTGAACATCGCACAGGAAAACAGAAATATCGCTCGCCCAGGGGCAGGTTGTTGGAAGCTTCGACTTGTTTTCGAAGGCGAATTGTTTTCACCGCTGTTCGAGAGCATCGTCGGCAGACCCGCTGCACGGGCGGGGTGCGGACAATGTACCTGATGGCACTGCGGTGAGCACACGCCTCGGGGGTGGCAGCAAGGCAGAGATGGCTCAAAAGACCAATGACAGCTGGGATATCGGACTCCGAGGCAGGGAATCGTACCTCTGCATGCGGAAGTGCTGGCAACTACTATGGTCGCCTACAGCGTCCAGCAACTCAGCTGACGAACGTGTGCACCTATAGCTCCCGCACATGACTATCTCCCAGGGCCATCATGAGTGCCCAACTTAGCAAACAACGTATATGAGCGCGGTGCTTGCCACTCCGGCCATGGGCGCCCTTCCAATCCTCTCCCTCACTTTCTGCACGGTATCAACGTAGAAAATGACCGAGGCCACGAAGCCACGCTTGTCCCAAATCTCCTTGATATTTGCGTACGTCACGTTGCATGCATTGTCATATCTCTGGTCGTCTGTTCTGACCGGTTGTGCAGGTGCGGAACCGCGCTCTTCTCCGACGGATACGCGAATGGTGTCATCGGAGATGGTGAGATTATTAGTACGGACGATCTCTCGATATGCACTGACAGCTACACACAGTGAATACACGTCGGTATCTTGTGCTATGCGTCTCAGCCGCAGAGACTCATGCTCTCGTCTAGTCTTGACTCGCATCTATGGCGCGGACGAAGTTGACAAGCATGACTACAGCACGACACTTTCTAGTCTTACCTTTGCCGGTACTATAGTCGGCATGCTCGTCTTCGGTTATCTCTCAGACAAGATGGGCCGGAAATTTGGAATGGTACGTCGGTCGTCAAATTCGGGTCAAATTCAGGGTGCGATCTGACCACTAGGCAGATGTTAGCAGCCGGCATTCTCACTCTCTTCTCTGGACTGTCGGCAGCCTCGAGCGGCGCGCATCACAGCGTTGGTGGAACACTCGCTATGCTGAGTGCGATGCGGTAAGTGGCATCCTCAGTGATCCGGGTATGTGGCGACTTACCCGATCTCAGATTCCTTCTTGGTATCGGCGTCGGCGCGGAGTATCCCTGTGGTTCAGTAGCTGCCTCGGAACAGTCCGAAGAGCGTGGAATTAGCAAGAACGCTCAGCACCGTTGGTTCGCTCTCGCAACGAGTAAGCGTCGGGCCACAGTAAATGTCATACGATCCGTCGTGCTGACCTATGCAAATGCACAGATACCATGATCGACTTCGGTTTCGTGATTTCCTCCTTCGTCCCGCTCGTGCTCTTCTGGATGTGCGCTTATCATACTCTGCATTTGCATGGTTGTAGCTGAAATCTGACTAGATTCGGCGAGAATCACCTGCGCGCTGTGTGGCGCCTATCCCTGGGTCTGGGCGTGATCCCCGCTGCTGCTGTCTTCATTTGGCGACTGCGCATGGAAGAACCTACGTTGTACAAGAAGGATTCCATGAAAAACGCGAAAGTTCCCTACTGGCTCATCATCCGCCGATACTGGATGAACCTTACCGCCATTTCCCTCACATGGTTCATCTACGACTTTATCACGTACCCGGTTGGTTTCCATGTCACCTATTCGGATAAGATGCTGATGAGCTGTGGATGTAGTTCGGTATATACTCCTCGACTATTATAAACAAGTATGTTGACATCTTCGTATTTCGACTGTCACGTGCTGACGGCTCGGGTGTAGCATCACGGGTGGCAATGACGCTCTCAGTGTTGTGTTTGGATGGGGTGTGGTCATCAAGTAGGTGGCGAGCCTTCCTAATGAGATGTCCAGGTATGAAGCATATCTTGTAGCCTGTTCTACATGCCTGGTACCATCGGAGGCGCATTCATTGTTGACTACCTCGGACCCAAGTATACGATGGTGAGTCTAGCCAGTTAATCTTTGCTGGCGACTTGCTGAACTTCGCCGCCTTAGATCTTTGGTCTGCTAATGCAAGCGATTTTCGGTTTCATCATGAGCGGACTTTACAAGACGTGGGTTATATATTTTGTCATCAGATATCGGGATTCACATTCGTCTTACAGCTTGACGAGTCACATCGCCGCGTTTGCTGTCTTGTATGGAATCTTCCTGAGCTTTGGCGAAGTTGGTGCGTCCGGCCATGACGGCATGCCTATACAATTACTTACGCTGGGATGTATGCAGGTCCCGGCAACTGCACTGGTTTGCTCGCTGCGAAGTCTGGCCCCACTGCCGTGCGTGGCCAGTACTATGGTATAGCTGCCGCTGTCGGCAAGATCGGCGCGTTTGTTGGCACTTGGGGTACGTTCTCTCGATTTCTGATCGAACCAGACCGTTGATTCATTCAATCCCAGTCTTCAAACCTATCATTAAGGGTATGTTGTCTGGAATACATGGCTGCAAGCCACCTATGGACATCCAACAGACTTCGGTGGAGCCAATACTACCAGAGGGAATACTGGACCTTTCTGGATCGCAAGCGGTATGTGTTGCTCTCTTTGAGTACGTAGCACCTGAGCTTACCTGTATGCTTCCCCGCCAGGTCTTGCTGTCTTGAGTGCCCTCATCACGTTCTTCTTCATTCACCCTCTCTCCCATGATGGGATGGCACAGGAGGACAGGGACGTGAGTTGCGCAAAAGAGTTAGACTTGATCGTTCTTCTGACATCTCGTTGCCCAGTTCCGCGAGTACTTGGAAGCTAATGGCTATGATACCTCCCAGATGGGTATCCATGATACCGAGACTTGGTCGACGGGCTCCGAGCAGGACGAGAAGGTTGCGGTGTGAGCGCCATCTTCGACGAGGTGGCATGGGGACCTAAGGAAGATAAAGGTGTTGAAGGCATGTTGGACTACGTCATGCGTGTTCACGGAGATCTGGGCACCTGCGAGAGAGTCGAATCAATTTTCAGAATTCGAGCGATCGCAGCCACACCTTTCGCCGCAATTCCAGTTCGTCATCTTTGTTCTAGGGCTCTTTCATCTAAAGATGCCATGTGCGGACGCCAGCTGGAGAATTTTCATCGGGCCGAAAACAGCTAGAGGCGAAGGAGACAGCCTCATGGGCATGGTGGGAGTTTTTACCCAACGATACTGGCAGTATTGGGTCCCGACCAAAGTTCCGTCAGATGCACGGATCGCTGTCGGAAGGAATGGGAACCGAAGACCCTTCGTAGTCCGCCCAACAGAAATGATGGGCAGCAGTCGCGACGATAGCCATGCCTTGCCGGACCTCCTTCTGAGCAGCGGAATATATGACTTGGAATTGAATGGACGGCCTCTCAGAGCTTGGAGGCGCAGGGACAGTCTTATGTCTGGCGCGTAGAAGCTAGCAAGAGATGCCGAACCGACTTCGATAGCCGGATGCGCTCTCCGTCTGTGTGTTGCCGTCGGGATTTTTCTGCTCATGTCCGTGAATGGTGTCCTCGAGTGTCCCAATCTAAGCTTCCGATGTCATGAAGATTCAATGTACGGTCTTGTGTCCCGCTACGCATCGTCGTGATGGAAGGGGGACTAGACGGGCAGAGGGTAATAGGAGCGGTGCGGCGGACAAGTCGCACCGTGCCGCTGGATGTGGTCCCGGCCTTGGACAACAAGAGTCAGGGCGGTCTCCTGAGGCACTGCGGATCTGCTGCCGGCGGCGTACAAGGGCGGGGTGCATGACGTCGCGCAGGCCAAGAGCCGGGGGCGAGGCGCGGCGGGGATGGCCCAGGCCCATCGGTGCGCCCGCCGCTGTCGCCGTCCGCAGGCAGACGTAGTGCAGCCGAGGCACACCCTGTCGCCCACAGCTGCGGCTCAGCCGGCGCCTGCTCCACAACTCCTCATGTCCCCGCCATCCCGCTCTCGAGCACGCCGCTGCTGACTGCCTCCCACCCATGGAAAACTCTTCCACGGACGTCCTCCGCGCGGAAGCCGTCGCTGCTCTGCACGACGTCGCCCTCCCCAATGCCACCCTCGCGCACGCTATCCTCCCCGCTGTCCCCCGTCTATCCTTCCCGTCCAGCGACCCTGTGCTTATTGTTCGCCGTCCACTCACGGCCTCCTCTGCGGAGGACCGCCATGCGCTGCTCCCCTCTTCATCCCCGATGGGCGATCTCCCCTCTTCCTCGTCCGATCACAGTCTAGAATGCGACCTCGTCGACCCCTCAAAGGATGGCGACCGTCGCCGTCGCCTTTCCTCGGACCATTCCTCATCACTTCTCCGACATCCAGGTGAGCCATGAGCCTCCCACAGGCTCCCTGTTTCCCGCGTACGCGCGATCTCAGCCTGGATGCACTGTCCATGGACTCGGCACGTGCGATCGGGTCTCATTGCGCCATGTTTATGAGGGGCATCGCTCACATCTGCTCTGCAGCTCCCACTGGACCCCGTTCGCCGATGGCTCCCAAAGACACGTTCTCGTCTGCACCACGCCCAATGCCATCGTCCTACTCACAGGAGCGACCTAGCTCCCGCCCGATTCCCAGCCCGCCAGGTTCCGGGCTGGGCACGCCCATAGTAGCGCGTGATTACGCGCAGGTGAATGGGGATCCACTGCAGGGTCCCTATCTTCTCGGTGTGCACTCGGATCCATCTCTCGTTATGCAGCCAGGTACTACACTTTGCACCGCGTTGCTCATTCTTCCACTGAGGCAAGCCGCAGGTTACGAATCGTCCGGACCGATCTCGTCCAAGGAGGCGCGTGCACTTCGCAGGCCGTCCACGGCGTCGTGCACCGAGGAGCGGCCGACACTGCTGCCATCGTCCGCGCCATCTCGCGGCTCTGGGTTTCATACGGGCTCGTTCGCGAGCCAGTACGACGATCCGCCTCGGATGAATGGCGTGGAGGATATGGAGATCGAGGATGTGAATCGGGCGGCGCAGGCGGCCGTTGCGGACTTGCGAGCAGAGGCCGCACGTCTATCTGACTCGGGTGAGTGCGCGGGTTGGATGGGTGTGGTTTGTATGCAGGCAATATGCTGACTTGGTTGCGGCAGCAGACGGGATGAGGTCGCCCTTCGAGGGAGCGGCAGACGACGAGGTGTCGCAGTGCATGTCTGCGCACGAGAAAGACTCGGCAGAGGCGGAGTACGACTGGGCGACGTTCATCGCGGCGTATGCGCTGGGGCGGTGGGACCCGCTGCGGACGCCGAACCCGCCGCGGTCGTATCTGCAGGCGCCGACGCATTCACATTCACATTCGCATTCGCGGGCGGAGGTGGTGGCGGCGCAACGGCGGGCGGAGAGCATGACGGGGGAAGGGGCGCCGGAGACTCTGTTCGACTCGCCGGAGATGTCGTCGCAGGAGTTCTTCACGCCGGACTCGACGGCGGCGTCGACGAACGGTGACACGCTGGAGACGGGGCCGAGCGAGTTGCCATCGTCGCGGTCGCTGTCGGCGTTGGAACCGGTGCCTGCGTCATCGATGCAGCAGGTCACGGGTGCATCGGGCACGGCGCCGGCGCACTCGCACTCCTCACACTCCTCGCACTCGTCGTCGTCTACACTCGTGTCTCAGTCTGCGCCCGGGGCGGCGGGGCGCGGGCTGGCGGACAAGCGGCACGGGCTGCCGCTGGCACTGCCGTTCTCGCACCGGCTGCGGTCGTCGTTCGCAGACATGCGGACGTCGGCGGTGCTGAGCACACCGGGGGGGACGCTCGTGGCGGCGGAGGCGGGGCGGGCGAGCCACCTGCCGACGGTGGAGGTGACGGCGACGGCGGCGGCGATCCGGTGGGCCGCGGCGGGGGTGTCAGTAGCGCCGCTGGCGCTGCCGAGCCCGGAGCACGAGCTGACGGACCCGATGCGCGGGATGATGGCGACGATCCCCGGGTCGCACCCGGTCGAGGCGGAGGCGCACGCGCTGCCGGCGAGTCCGCTCGCGGGGCGGAAGTCGCGGCTGAGCAGCTTCTGGCAGGGCACGCAGGACGTCGAGGACGGGCAGCGGCCGGCGCTGCTGCCGACGATCGAGGCGAGTCCGCCCGAGTCGGAGGAGAGCCACGAATCGTCTGTGAAGCAGGGCCATGGGAAGCACCCGGATGGGGAGACGCGCACCTCCCTCAGCGCGCTCATGCTCGGCGGCGCACCCATCCCACCCGCGACCGCGCCCGTGCGCCACTTCTCAGCGGATGCGGTTGACGATGAAGACTACTTCGGGAGCATGGTCCCGTACGATATCCCCCGCCCTGTTGCAGATGCCCCCGCACCCGCCTACTCTACCACCTCCAGTACCTCCCTCTCCTTCTCCGCAGTCCGCTCCAGTTCCTCTATCCCGACACACCTCTCGTACGCCACGTCCTCGACCGCGCCGCTCTCGACCGAGCACACGATCTCCGCACCGGACCGCCAGACGAGCGCCCCGCCGTTCGACGCGGCGCCCGCGACCGTCCCCGCGCTCCCCCGCCGCATCTGCCTCACGCGCCAGACGAGTGCGCCCCTTCCCGCGTCTGCGCTGTATGAGCGCCGGCTCCGGTCCACACGGGCGCCGAGCGAGGGCAGCGGCGGCCGCGCGGCGAAGGAGGAGCAGATGTTCCAGGAGCTGGGCTTCTTGGCGCCGCCGAATCCGCCGGACGAGCTCGAACGGAGGCGGGCGATGTACAAGTTCAATATATGGAACACGGGGCGGGACGTCAACTTTGACCGGATTGCGCATCTGGTGAAGCTGGTGTTCAACACGCGGATCGTGACGATATCGCTGGTCGATGGCACGGAGGAGTGCGTGGTTTCGTCGCGTTGCTGGTGTGTGGATGCTGATTGTGTCGCTGCAGGTTCTTCAAGGCGGAGTGTAAGTGAAGGAGCTGGTTGGTAGGCCGCGAGCTGACGTGCTTTGATCACAGCGGGCATGGGGACGCAAAACATGCCGCGCACGAGCTCTTTTGATGCGCATGCGATCTTGCAGCGGTACGTGTCCCGCGTCGAGTCTCAGGCATCGCGTCGGCTGATCTCATGGTATGATGCAGAGATGACGAACCGACAGTTATCCTCGATGCGCAGGAAGATTGGCGCTTTGCCAAGAATGTGAGCCGACTCCGACGGCAGTGATGTTCGCGAGACTCACACTGTCGCCCTGCAGCCGCTTGTTACTGGCCATCCTCACATCAGATTCTACGCCGGATGCCCTCTGCGCACCTCAGATGGGTACAACATTGGCACGTGAGTGTATGCACACACAGGGGACAAACCGTGATTTACCTATACCCGGCTTCGCGATGCAGGCTCTCGATCATTGACGATGCGCCACGAAGGGAGTTCAACCCTCGGCAGCGGCATACCCTGAAGGAGTTCGCGGTGCGTGGCTTACTGTCGACGAGGTATCCTGTCCTGAAATTGTCCCCACAGCAAATCGCCATGCGTGAGCTTGAGCTATGGCGCGACAAGGTCAGTGCCCTGTGCATCATCTGCAAAGTTAGCACTGCTTAGGCTTTCTGTAGATTCAGCTGCGCATCCGTGACCGCATCCAGACCTCGATGGAAGAGTTCACGCGCGAGTGCCTCGAGGTCGACAAGGAGCTTGATGGCGGGGACAAGACGCAGGGTCTCTTTGTCGGGACATCGATGGAACAGGTGTATGAGCGCGCAGCGCGCCTCGTCAAGCGCACGCTTGACGTCGAGGGCGCCATCGTCCTCGACGTCTCGCACGTAGACGTGCTCGACTCGACTAGCGCCGAGTCGGCCATCTCCATTACGCTGCACAACGCAGATGCGCGTGCGGGCACGACGACGAAGGCCCTGAGCAGAGAGGAGCACGTGCGCCTCGCGGAGTTCTTCGTGAAGAACCCCGACGGGAAGATTTGCGAGGGTATTGTCCCCGCGACGCTCCGCCCGTTCTTGCCGACGCGGATTCAATATGCGCTGAGTAAGTTTTATGATCGTGTATATGAGCTTGGGAGTCCGACCTCGAACGCTGTTCAGCTGTCCCGATCTTCAATATCGACAAGCGGCCGTTTGCATTGCTATGTGCGTATAGCACGGGAGAGCGTACGACGCCATATGTAGGTACCGTCGAATTTCATGCGAGAAGTGCGGCTGATTGTAATTCAATAGCTTGAAGGTCATGAACTGTCGTATCTGCGCGCGATTGGTGCGTATGGTCGTAAGCGGAGGGAGGATTGTTCTGAACAATCCTGTGTCATACATATAGGCGTCATCATTCTGTCCGCTGTCCTTAAACGTCGCATGATTCTCGCTGATAAGGCGAAGAGTCTGTTCATCTCGAAGTGCGTTGGCATTTCAAAGGTACCGTGATGGTGCTGATCTTCCGAGTAGCATCTCACATGAGCTGCGCACGCCGCTGCACGGGGTACGTCGGTGTTCTCCCCGTCTCACATGCCTCGCTTAGCGTGTCCAATCCCGTGCCCTATGTATAGATTCTCGCTTCAGCGGAGCTACTCTCGGAAACCTCACTTGACCACAGTCAAGCTTCGTTCTTGCAGACAGTGCAAGCATGTGGAACTTCTCTGGTAGAGACTGTCAACCACGTGCTGGACTTTACCAAGTTGAGCGGAAACGCAAGAGCAGGCGGCGTTGAGAATGTCATGCAACCAAGCAAGTCAGTACCGGGTTCCCAGCCTTATGACACCGCTTCTGACCTCAGTGGGCTTCCCAGGGTTGATCTCATGCAGCTGGTGGAGGAGGCGACCGAAGGGTGTTGGATTGGACACCGTGCAAGGATGTTTACTTCTGAGATCGGCAGTGTTTACTCCCCGCCTAAATCTGATCGGCCGCCTGTCGTCCTTCCAAACACCTCGAAGTATGTGGAGACCGTACTAGATATAGGTCACAGTGAAGGCGTATGTCGTAACCCAGGCGCTATCAGCGAGCTTCTCACCTTTCTCCTTTAGGGCTGGACATTCCGGTGCGAGAAAGGCGGAATACGGCGGGTCTTGATGAATCTATTTGGCAACAGCCTGAAGTTCACAACCGTACGCATTCCCGTCGCTTCGCCTCTCAGGGTGCGGGGGCGCTAACTGCGTGTGTAAATGTCAAGGATGGTTATGTTCACGTAATGCTGCGTCAATTACCACCGACCAGTGACACTCCCAGGGACAAGGTCAAGATAGAATTGTCGGTCATCGACACCGGGAAGGTATGTTCAATTTGGTATCGTTACTGGAACGCGCTAGAACCGCTGTGCCATCCAGGGCATTAGTCAACATTTTTTGAAGGTTGGAATGATCCAGATCCCATCTGTTTGTGTCGCTGAATTGAGTGACCGCGCAGAACCAGCTCTTCCATCCGTTCTCACAAGAAAACCCCTTGCAAACGGGGACCGGTCTGGGGCTAGCTATTGTTAACAGCATCGTCCGCTCAAGCAGTGTTGACGGCAAGGTTGACGTGTGGAGTGCTGAGGGTGTGGGCACGGAGATCAAGGTCATCTTCAATGCGGAACGAATTAAAGACGACGATGCTACATCCTCGGATGCCGAGCTGATAAAGACGTACGACAACCTCCAGCGACCAAAAATCTCCCTCATTGGCTTCGACGACTCACATCGGGGAGTTCAGCTCCTGCGAAGCGTCCTGTCGACCTATCTGGTGTCACGCTGGGGTCTGTGCATGGCAGAGGCGCCTGAGAATGGCGAGATCTTGATCGTCAACGAGGATCTCACGCCTGTGGCTCATGCCATCGAGGCCAAGGACGCAACGCGGCCTTTCATAATCCTGTCTTCTGTGCGCGGTGATCCACGGCTCATGGGCATTGTCGGCGATTACGAGCGCATCGGAGGTTTCTGCCGCATCGTCTACAAGCCCACCGGACCATGTCGCCTGAATGCCGCCCTCAAGCTCTGCCTGCATGTGCTGAATATCAGCCAGAGTGGTCGGAGCAAAGCGCTCACGTCGCCGTCGCGTCTGAAGGTCGATCCTTCGGAAACGAGCCCGCCACTGCCCGGAGACCGAGCCTCATATTACAGTACGTTGCCGCGGCGATACTCGGAAGAATCTGCGGCGAAGAAGGGCCCCCCTCCCCGCCCTGGGCTTGGACCTCGTGCGGCGACGGTACACCCGCTAGCCAGCTGGTCGCATATGGCCTCGACGGCTGAGCAGGACGAGCCGGAACCAGAACCACCAGATTCCATCGCGCTGTCGCAAAGCAACCCAACGAGCCCAACCATCTCGGTCGGCACTGGCGGGACACTGCTTAGGTCTTCTATTGGCACTATGGAGGTGAAAGGTCCGCCCAGAATCCTGGTGATCGAAGACAACAGCATCCTACGAAACCTGCTGTGAGTGCGCTCACCTACGAGGCCGCCGATGTCTATTCTGACTCTTCTTAATGTAGTGTCAAATGGCTCAGAAACAAGGTGATAATATTGCCTGTACCCTTTTGTCCTACTTACTCAATTTACAGAAGGGGTATGAGTTCCGAGAAGCCGTTGACGGGCTCGAAGGCGTCCGCATATTCGAGACAGAAGGACATTTTGAGTGAGTCGACGTTTGCCTTCCTTTACTATCACTTGTTGACTGCGATACCAGTGTTGTTCTCGTCGATCTGTCCATGCCAGTGCTCGACGGCGTCGATGCAACCACTCGGATGCGGGGTATAGAGTCTGCCCGAAGGCAAGACACTCTTGTCCCGCCTGAAGATGGCCAGTCCACGAATGCCAGTCGGATATTGGCACTCACTGGTATGTCCTCCCTCGAAGACAAACGCCGCGCGTTCGAAGCGGGCGTGGATGGCTAGTACGTGGTAGTAGCGATTTTGCCAGACGCACCCGCTGACTTACTCCTTGTTGCCCTGTATCACAGCTTAGTGAAGCCTGTTGCTTTCAAAACTCTTGATACAATGTTCCACAAGCTCGGCATAGCATCGTAACTCTCAGATAGGACGTAGATTACGATTAAGACATTCCGGTGATGGATTCTATCTCATCACTTCTGCACATCATCGTCACTTGCCATTTACCATGAACATAAAGACATATATTGTCATCATATCTTGGTCTCGAATACCCCATTCCGCGACTGTGTATATCCAGTGATTGTCATTGCCGCCTGTTATGTTACGATATCCCATCTGACGACTCGTATTTCGCTCCCACCCATTGTAGCGTTCTAGCCTTACCTTGCACTCGCATATAATTTCATATACAGACTTTTCGTGCTAATATGTAGCTGCTGTAAGAGCCATGTACATATGTAACTGCCCATCGCGGTGTACAGAATTTCTATCCTTTCAGCTCGTCCATCCCGCACTGTGGCCGCCGGGTATCGGGAAGGCGGACCGGCAGTGGTGGAGTGATGCCCCGCAATCGCGCAATACCGCAGCGTGCCTGCACGTGAGTCAAATAATTGGGATGGTGAGACTCGTGCATTCCTTCCGTCCGAACCATATTCACTGGGACCGTCTCTCGACCACCGTATATCTCCATCTGCTCGCTGCACGCCTTGCTTCTTGCCGCGAGTGCAACGCAGGATGTCGCCGCCATCTCCAAAGCTAATTCATGACCTGCCGACCCCAGACCCGGAGTCACCATCTCTGTCTCGACCCCGGCAGCCCTATCGTTTCTCTACCTTGTGCGCCACCGTCGACTCCCCGAATGCCGACCACAAAGATCAGCACGGAAGCTCCAGCGTGCCCATATATCAGACCGCGACGTTCAAGGGAGTGGCGGGACAATATGACTACACCAGGAGCGGGAATCCCACTAGGACTCACCTGGGTAAGTGTCGAGTCACACCCGAGAGGCGATTTTTCTTGGGATGTCAACACACGGTTAAGGTCTCTGAGCTGTGTCTCAATTGACTGGTTATGGTGACACATAAATCAATCTGAGTTCTCGGATGGGCTTGTCTTCGCATGTATACTTGTTGCTTACCTCTCTGTTCCTCTCTCCGCAGAACACCACATCGCGAAGATTTCTTCGGCCGCTCATGCATTTGCGGTTTCGTCGGGCATGGCTGCCTTGGACGTCATCACTCGCATCTTGAAGCCAGGGTGCGAAGTCATTGCCGGAGACGATCTCTATGGAGGCACCAACCGTCTCCTCACATACCTCAAGACGCACATGGGTGTCACCGTCCATCATGTCGACACTACCAATCCCCCGACCATCCTGCCCTACCTGAACCCTGGCAAGACTGCTATGGTTCTCCTGGAGACGCCCACAAACCCGCTGCTCAAGATTGTAGATATCGCTAGGATCAGCGCGATGGTGAAGGAGAAGTGCGAGGACGCAGTCATTGTCGTGGACAATACGATGATGAGTCCGTACCTACAGAGGCCGCTCGAGCATGGCGCAGACATTGTCTATGACAGCGCGACCAAGTATTTGAGCGGACACCATGACCTGATGGCTGGTGTCATCACTTGCAACCGAGATGACCTGGCGAAGGTACGTTTCTGTAGCCCCTATTCCCCTCATATGTCGCTTACATTTGTGCACAGCAAGTTGCCTTTATTATTAACTCAGTGGGCAACGGTCTCACACCGTTCGACTCGTTCCTTCTATTGCGTGGAACGAAAACGCTTGCCATTCGCATGGACCGTCAGCAGTCAACTGCGATGCTCGTTGCCCAGATGCTTTCCCGCTTGGGCTTTGTCACGCACTATCCGGGTCTACCAAATCATCCCGGAAAAGAGATCCATGAGCGCATAGCAGATGGTACGATTTTATAGTCACGCGACCAGTTGTGTTATCTCGTGCTTACCTTTTGGTACCATAGGTTATGGAGCAGTGCTGTCTTTCGAGACGGGCGACAAGGAGCTCAGCGAGCGTATTGTTGGTGCCACGCGACTCTGGGGTATCAGTGTTAGCTTCGGCGCCGTGAACAGTCTCATCAGTATGCCATGCGTTATGTCGTAAGTCGTCAGCTGTACCTTCCTCCTGATGGAGGTCCTCATCTATGCACGCCTTCTCGCAGGCATGCCTCTATTGACCCCGCCACCCGTGCCGCTCGAGGGTTGCCCGAGGACCTCATTCGTCTCTGTGTGGGTATCGAGGACCCGGCTGATCTGCTGGACGACCTACAGCACGCCTTGGTGGAGGCGGGTGCCATTACGCTTGCCGCGAATGACTATATTCGCATTCCGAACACAATCAACAAAGCCGTAGAGAAGCTGGCTCTGGGAGAGCCTAGGATTCAATCCAATAGGATCCGGGAGAATCGCGAGTGGTTTGTGAGCGCTCCGGGCAAGGTTATCCTTTTTGGAGAGCATGCCGTCGTGCACGGGGTGGTGCGTCTTCATACTCCGTCTGATCACGGCGCATTTACTCATCGTACTCGCAGACGGCTGTTGCTGCCTCCGTAGATCTGCGTTGTTATGGCCTGACGTCCTCTCGACATGACAACAAAGTCTCTGTGCACTTCTCAGATATCAGCGACTACCAGCACGAATGGGATATCGACGATCTTCCCTGGGATGCTGCGACTCCGATTCCCCCCGGAGAAGAGCACCCGGACACTTTGGACCAGAAGCTTGTCGATGCCATCAATGCAAGGGCCCTTCCTCCAGCGGGCGAGATGTCTTCCAGTGCGCACGGCGCATCGCTCGCATTCTTGTATCTGTACATGACACTTTCCCTTGGAGCAGAGAGGTGAGGAACTGTATGCATTTAGCTCACGCATACCATGGATTGATGCCGTGTTGTGTTATAGGCCGTCTTTCCATTTTGTTACACGTTCTACTCTTCCAGTCAGTGCGGGCCTTGGGTCATCGGCCTCCTACTCTGTATGCATTGCCACTGCGCTGCTCCTTCTGAACAAGCGGATCACGCTGCCACCATTCCCACCCCGGTCGCGTGAACCCGCCCCACCAGGAGACCCTGGGCACCTGCACACTACCCACCAAGGACGGCGCGCAATCACCCCAACTATCGCTGCGGAGGTGAACCGCTGGGCCTTCGTTGCAGAGAAGGTTCTGCACGGCAATCCCAGTGGTGTGGACAATTCTGTTGCAGTATTCGGTGGAGCACTGGCGTACACTCGACCTGGATTTGGCAAGAAGAGTGGGATGGAGCAGATCCAAGGGTCAGCACAAGATCCAACTATTCATTTTCGGTTCACTCACTTCTGTTCAGTTTCAAGTCTCTGCGATTCCTTCTGACGAATTCCAAGATTCCCCGGGACACGAAACGTTTGGTAGCGGGCGTTGCCCAGAAGAAGATGCAGGTATGTATTCGCTGTGACACTTTATACCCGTCATTATGTTCTGACCCGCATGTACAGGAGCCCGAAGTTGTTGATAAGCTGCTAGACGCCATCCAGACCATTGGTGACGAAGCTCGTCGGGCGCTTGCTGATCCGGAGTTGTCGCGAGAAGCCTTACTTTCTGCTCTCTCCGTCAGTCCATATAGTTTTACCTCACCTGGCGTCTCCTGAAACGATATTTACAGGCTCTCATCGACGAAAACCACGCTCACCTAGTAGCGCTGGGTGTCTCACACCCTGCTCTGGAAGCCATCAAGAGCTTGGCTGGTTCCGAGCCTTACCGATTGAGCACGAAGCTGACGGGTGCAGGTGGCGGTGGTTGCGCAGTGACCCTTGTACCAGACGGTACCTATAAGCTTGCTCTCCTATGACTGCCGCTGACATGCTTGCGATGGCCAGATTTCCAAGATGCTGTCCTGAACACGCTCGTCGCCGCTCTTCAGAAGGACAACTTCCAGCCCTACCTCACCGCGGTCGGCGGTTCAGGTTTGGGTATATTGTCACCATACGACCATGGGCTTCTCGCACAGGATGGCCAAGTCAACGGCCCGGTAACGCCGCCTGAGACCCCGGGAGAGGAGCTCGATGAAGTCGTGCATGCGAACGGCGCTGCCTCCTTGCTACCGCAATTCAAGACTCTGACTAATACTCAGCTTCCCAAATGGGCAGAGGAGAGGGGGAGGTGGCTATACGTCTAGGGGAGCGGCATGCTATTATCTAGAGTTGTTAGAATTGCCAATCAACCCTGCTTCGTCTTGTGCGGGATGCATTGTACAACTGATGTGTTACTCATAGACATCTATCGGCACGATAAGATTACGAAAGTGTGCCTCTCGGGGTTGGAAAGCATGCTTGAGGTACATATATAATAGTTCTAAGTGCGACGGCCAGGCAATATCTGTACCCTCTCTTAGCCCATGTATGCATGGTGGTCAGATAAACTTTCTCCTTACGTTTGTCACTCAGTGTCAAGACCGCCATTCGACTCGCTATTTTCTCCTGGCATTGAGTTCCCAAATAACTTGTCCGAGTGCTATGATGATCGCTATACCACCCTGTAAACATTCGGGCTACTGATATATTTGGAGGTTACGACAATCAGGGCATCTGCTATGGCCATGCGATCATCAGGACTCGTCCATAGGTAGCTGCTTTATTGAGAAATAGTTATTTGAATGTCCAGCATCAACGATGTAAGTAAACACTAACACAAGATTTATCGCCGTGATAGACGACTTGAAATGCTTCAGAAGCGCTGCGCGGCACCATCGCACCCAGAGAATGAGCAATGGCAATAGGTATGGATATTATTTCGCCTCTGCTGTGGACAGCTTGTCGCAAATGCACCCTTGCGTTCAATCCGGCAAGTAGAGCATTCGTGAGCACTGGTTTAATATTCAAGATCTGACAGTCGCACGCAGTGGTACTCTGCAGGCTTACATCCAGGAAGATTGAAATAGATCGCCATAAACGCGAGGGTGTTTGGCATTGTCACATACTGCTTCGTAGTCAGTACCTAGATCGTTGTATGAATGGAAAGCATGGCTTACCACGATAACGCAAGAGATAGAGAAAAAACTGGGCCCTTCTATCAGCAAGTGCGTCGGAATAATAATAGACAGCGATCACCTAGTCAGCACCGCTATACACACACTATATATTGAGAGGCTCCGGATGACGGAATCAGTACTGCTCAGAATCCGCATGATCAGTTGCTTTTGATTCCTGGAGAAGACCTCGGGCCATGCACCTGCGAAATCCGGTACGCCGGTTCCTCAACAAGATGACAAGTGTTGTTGACAACAAAATATCGGATACTGCATCGCAACCGAAAGAGACATACAAGAGCCACTCATCAAAAACTGGCGTTATCATTTGAACTTATTAATTGCCACAGGATACTCACGGATGCCCGGGCCACAGATAGGAAATTGTCGAAAGTCAGCCTACAACCTTCATGAGCACTGATTTTAACAGTATTCAACTGAACACCGACCCTTTCTTGAAGAACACTGCTGCACATGTAAGATCAGGATTGATCGTTGGGTTTAAATTGCTCACCAATACTGCTAGCTATGCGGCGGGCCTGGTGAGCATATCTCAGGGTTATCGTGCCTTGCTCACCCGTTGACAGGAAAATCCCAGCAAGCTATATGTGTGTTAGTGCAATACTGGCGAAGTATTACATGGAATTTACAGTTGGCATCAGGTACCATTTCTTACCGCTTACTGTGCTGAAGTCAGTCAATCTGTGCTTGTGGCTTTGTTCGTAACTCACATCTCCAGACTTGGAGGCAGAAGAGGCTGTAAAGCATACATAAGCACCAATGTTCTTTCATTATGCATTTGCTTACCATTTTACGATGAGACGGATTAATCCCTACACGCGCATATAGGATGTGAATACATGACAGAAATTGACAGTGGACATCACTCTACTAACCGTAACGGGAATTTGAGCCTGATTCACGCCAGTACAAGATGCATAATCAATCTCAATTCGTGCCGAGATAAGACGCAAAAAAGCTTACCACGAGGCTCCTTGGTAGGGTGCATTTGATTTGTTATGCGTTGCCCTTGCAGCTTGAACAATCTACCAGACGTACCAGATCTCCAGATTCTCAAGATGGCCAAAATCGAGGACGGCATATGTATACAGGATATGCATGACGAATGCTTGATGTACAGTGCACAACGTCCTTGGAGTCACATTAACCGCCGAATCTACGAAGGCGGGTAGTAGAGTATCTACCACAAGGTAAGAATCTGAGCAAATTTGATCTTGAGCGTCACTCAATGGTCATGACTGGAGGTACCGTACCGCTAGTTTCATGTATGCCGGATCTGTCCGATTGAGCTTGAAGTAACTGAAAGTGTGGAGGCTCGTGACTCCATACAGGCTGGAAGATCCTAATGAATCAACGAAATTGGAAAATAGGTATGGTCGCGGCCGTAATTCACATAGCCGAGAATAGAACACCTGTTCGAAGGTTAACACTCTGGATGGTTTACAATGATTCAGCTACCTATTAGCGTAGCCCCGAGTGTTCCCGCGGTGGTGGTAATAGATGCCATATTGGACTAATGGAGGTAGCAGAGTAAGCGGCGAGCAGCTGTGTGATACTGAGGGGTGCTAACCACCGGAAGTGTCGCTATCGACTTATATCTAGAATCAGCTTGGCATCATGATAAGATCAAGAAGATGATAAGATCAAGAAGCTGCGGGAGCTTCTGACAGATGAGATGGACGTGCAGTTGGCGCAGACAATGCGATGGGCGCACTCGGGATCGTTGCATGGCGGTGGGAGTTGCCCTGTGGTCATACTTATACAAGAGTATTCTATACGTCGAGATGCGTGGTACGGCTTGACCAGCTGTATCAGTTATTTGGAGCACTAGTCATGGCCTGCCATCCCCACAGAGTCAGGTCCAATCAGCCGCAGTAAGTAGAGCTGACTATGGGCATCGCACTGCCAGCTCCTTCGAAGGTAGCGTGTAGACCTTGTCGTGTGAGGCTATCCGATAACCCTCACTAGACAATATATCACGTCGCCCGTCTGCATCCGCCATCGATGGTGCTATTCAGGGCCGCTGCCAAAGATGACAGAGCATCCGAGCCAGGAAGATCGACGAGAAAATATTTCACTTCGCAAGTAGAGCGCTCGAGAGAAGCCAAAGCCAGTAGCTGCACTCGCTGCAATTTATGATCTCCCCATCTTCTGACTCGTGTCCGCGCTCTAGTGTGAGGGCCAGCAAGACGAAGGCCAGGAAGAGGCGCAAGATCCTGAGGGAGATGCATGCCCATTGCCCAAGGCACCAGGCTTGCTGCAGTTCGCACCATGCCTTTCCGCCACAGCTGGACAGCGGGCCGAGACCGGCCTATATGCAGTTCAGCAAACAGCTGTGGTTGAGATCCAAGCAGAGGCGGGCAGCAGTTCAGTTCGATTGCTCAGAGGGCAGGTGCAGCACGCGCGCGTCAAGAGATATGCTCCCACGGGGTCCCATACTGACGCGTCGCGTTCGCCGGCGGCTCTGAACATCGTACCCAACGCTCTAACCGTCCAATCTCTCCACCACCATGTCGTCTGCTGCATCGAGCTCAAAACAACCCGAGAACAAGGCCTCCACCGCAAGTAAGGAAGAGGAGACGCAACCTCACCTTGGCGTTTTGGAGGAGGATGATGAGTTTGAGGAGTTCGAGGTTGCAGGTATGCCCGCTCTAGGATCCCTCATATGAGCCTGCATTGATGTTGTGCTCGCCCTGGGTCAGACTGGGATGACTCGCAAACAGATTTGGCACACCTAGCAGGGGCGGCGCCAGGTGCTGCGAAGTCGGGTGGCGACAAGCTGTGGGAGGACAACTGGGATGATGATGACATTGAGGACGACTTCAGCGTACAGTTGAGGTGAGTGGCTCACTGATTCGAACAAGACTGAGTACACATCTACAATGCCATAGATCCGAGTTGGCGAAGAAGGGGAACGACGAGACGATGCAGCAGTAGCACCTTGATATCCTCTTGAAAGCCGTGCACATGGCTCTCATTCGCAACATAGCCGCGAAATGTCTCTACCATTCATGTATCATCTTGCTCTGGACTCACAACATGCACCATCACGTGGATATACCATGCGTTGTGTCGTGCCTCTCGTCTCAGGGCCCTACCTATTGCTCGCACGCCCTCCGGAATGCCTTGGGTTCTCTGGATATCATTAATGGCTGAGTTCAACCAACAGTAATAGAACAAGATCGTGAGCTACACTAACTAAATCCACAGCAGTACACATGATGGGCTCGTGATTATCGTGAGAGGGACATCAATCAACGCAATGCCCTTAGATATCGAGTGAGACGTCGTCAGGGATGCTCATACTGCGACTTTCACGTCCTTCTCGTCCTTCTCGGACAACACATGGTCGGAGCCCGTCGACCAAGTCTCGGTATCGTGGATACCCATCTGGGAGGTATCATAGCCATTGGCTTCCAGGTATTCGCGGAACTGGACGAGATGTTAGAAGAACAATCAAGTCGGACAACTTGTTTGTGTAACTCACCTCCCTGTCCTCCCGCGCCATGCCGTCATGGGAAAGAGGGCGGATGAAGAAGATTGTGATGATGGCACTCAAGACAGCGAGACCTGGCGAGGAAGCACATGGATAAGCTTGGGCGTTGCGCACTCGTATGAAGGGCAAAACATACCACTTGCGATCCAAAAAGGTCCAGTGTTGCCTTTGGTAGTGTTGGCTCCACCGAAGTCTGTTGGAAGTGAGTAGGTGGCTCACAGCCATGTATTGCAGACAGCATACCCTTGATGATAGGCTTGAAGACTGGGATTGAACGAGTCAGCGATATAGGCCCATTAGAAATAGTCAAGACATACCCCAAGTACCGACGAAGGCGCCGATCTTGCCGACGGCAGCAGCAAACCCATAGAACTGGCCACGCACGGCAGTGGGGCCAGACTTCGCAGCGAGCATACCAAGGCAGTTCCCGGGACCTGCATACATCCCAACGTAAGTAGCTGTATTGACATGCCGTCACGGCCGGACGCACCAACTTCGCCAAAGCTCAGGAAGATTCCATACAAGACAGCAAACGCGGCGATGTGACTCGTCAAGCTGTAAGACGAATGTGAATCCCGATATCTGATGACAAAATATACAACCCACGTCTTGTAAAGTCCGCTCATAATGAAACCGAAAATCGCTTGCATGATCAGACCAAAGATCTGACGCGGCGAAGTTCAGCAAGTCGTCGGCAAGGATGAATTAAGCTCAACCCACCATCGTGTACTTGGGTCCGAGATAGTCGACAATGAATGCGCCTCCGATGGTGCCGGGCATGTAGAACAGGCTACAAAATATGCTCAATACATGGACATCTTCCCAAGAAGGCTCGCCACCTACTTGATGACCACACCCCATCCAAAGACGACAGTGAGAGCATCACTGTTACCTGTGATGCTACACTCGAGCCGTCAGCACGTGATAGTCGAAAAATTGAAAAATGTGGACATACTTGTTCACAACGGTCGAGGAGTATATACTGAACTGTTTCCGCATCTCATTAGCATCTCATCCGAATAAGCGGCATGAAAAACTAACGGGATACGTGATAAAATCGTAGATAAACCATGCGAGGGAAATAGCGGTAAGGTTCATCCAGTATCGGCGGATGATGAGCCAGTAGGGAACTTTCGCGTTTTTCATGGAATCCTTCTTGTACAACGTGGGCTCTTCCATGCGCAGTCGCCAAATGAAAACAGCAGCAGCTGGAATCACGCCCAGACCCAGGGACAGACGCCACACAGCGCGGAGGTGATTCTCGCCGAAGCTAGTCAGATTTCAGCCACAAGCGCACACCGTGCAGAGTACTGGAAGCGTACATCCAGAGGAGAACAAGCGGGACAAACGTGGCAATCACGAAACCGAAGTCGATCATGGAATCTATACGTTGTCATAGATCAGCACAGCGAATCGTGTGCCATTTGGTATAGCGCGATGCTTACTCGTCGCGAGAGCGAACCAGCGGTGCTGAGCGTTCTTGCTAATGCTAGGCTCCTCAGACTGTTCGGAGGCAGCTACCGAACCACAGGGATACTCCGCACCGACGCCAATACCAAGAAGGAACCTGAGAATCGGGTAAGCCTCCGCGTGCCCGCACGACTGACAACACCACTCACCGCATCGCACTCAGCATAGCGAGCGTCCCACCGATGCTGTGGTGCGCGCCGCTCGAGGCTGCCGACAGTCCAGAGAAGAGAGTGACAATGCCAGCTGCCAGCATCTACGTGGTGGTCAGACAGAGTCCGCACCCTGAATATGACCACGAATTTGACCGACGCACCATTCCAAATTTCCGGCCCATCTTGTCGGAGAGATAACCGAAGACGATCATGCCGACCACAGTACCAGCAAAGGTAAGACTGGAGAGGGTGGTGCTGTAATTGTGCTTGTCGACTTCGTCCGCGCCATAGATGCGAGTCAAGACTAGACGAAAGCATGAGTCTCAGCTCAGATACATGGCGCACGGTACCGACGTGTGTTCACTATGCATAGCTGTGAGTGCGTATCGCGAGATTTCTGTACTGGATGACTCACCATCTCCAATGACACCGTTCGCATATCCGTCAGAGAAGAGCGCGGTTCCACACCTGCACACTCGCTCAGTACAGAGACCAGAGATAAGACGATGGACGCGAGGCGACGTACGCAAAGATCAAGGAGATCTGGGAAAGGCGTGGCTTCGTGACCTCGGTCATTTTCTACGTTGACACCCACAATGAAGGGGGGCAGAAAGCGAGGGAGGATTGGAAGGGCGCCCATAGCCGGAGCGCACTCATATACAAGGTTGACAGTCGCGCGCAACGCGCGCATATGCAAAGTTGGAAACTCGTGATGGCCCTGGGAGATTGTCATATCCGGGAGTGATAAGTGCGCACGTTCGTGAGCTGTGTGGACCCTGCACTTCCACATGGAGAGGTACGTTCCCCGCCTCGGTCTGATACCCCAGCTGTCATTGGTGTTTTGAGCCATCTCTGCTCCGCCGCCACTCCCTCGGCGCGTGCTGCAGCGCCTTCACGAACGTTGTCCGCGCCTGCCTGCGTCTGCCGACGATGCTCCCGACCAGCGATGAAAACAGTTCACCCTCGAATACAAGTCGAAGCTTCCAGCAGCCCCCTCTGCCAACCGGACGAGTGATATTTCCGTTTGCCCGCGCGGTGTTCCAAATAAATCATGTCATCGCTGCAATAAATTCACCGGCGCGCCACCGGCATCAGATCATGGGATTTGATTTTGAGCGCCGCGAGCTCTGCAATGTCGCCTGCCGGGATTCTCGGACCTTTGCCGTTACTTATCGACCACGCTGGATCTTCTCGCAGCTTGCTCAAGCATACGTAGCCAGGCGTCACACACTAGGGTTCTACGCAGTACGCAAATGGACCGCTTTCAGAAAGAAAGACCTGCAACTATCCTGAATCGATTACCGCTGGAAGATTGTCCGCGGGTGCGGGGATGTGCAGCGTCCGCAGCCCACACGCATCTCACGCTGTCTCTACGCCCGAGCAGCCAGGATGACAAGATGATAGGGGCTCTTGAGCAAGGAAGCCTCCAGTTTTTGGTTTTAGTCTTCGAACTTCGCACGCATCACCCATACACTGAACTCAGTCTCGACCATGGGCCTCTTGCACACGAGCTCTCTGCTAGAGCTGGCTGGAGCGTGTCGAAAGGCGCCAGTGATTTCCCAGTGCAGTGCAGCACACGTTCGTTACATATAAATAACTGGCTTGTCGAGTTTGAGTTCCGTCAGTCAAGGAACCACAAATTTGTAGGACGCAATCGCACCGGCACTTTTGCTTGCGGGAGGCTCGGTCCTGTTGAAACTCTTTCCTTATTAGCCGAAGAAAAGCGCAGTGGCGGCGCCACGTACCAAGAATAATAGAAGCCGACTTCAGATACCAACATCCTCCATCGCCGCCGCCAGCAACCCAGTATCTGCGCTGCATGCTAGTCCCCCTCTGGCACCGACGGGAGCGCTCAATTATAAACCTTGAGAACCACGAATTCGGCAGTCCACTCCTGACATGGTCGATTCAACACTCTGATCATCCTTGTCGTCCAAGTCTGGAAGCACATCCAGTCGCCACTCCTGCACTGGGCTTGCGGTGTCTACACTA
This sequence comes from Obba rivulosa, assembly GCA_001687445.1. NCBI lineage: Eukaryota > Fungi > Basidiomycota > Agaricomycetes > Polyporales > Gelatoporiaceae > Obba > Obba rivulosa. The sequence goes on from KV722336.1 coordinate 198,029, forward strand.
TCTATGTTTTATGCAAAGCATGCTCGGTAGCGGTTTATGGACATTGGTTATGTACTCCATCGGTGCAGACAAAGGAACATACGTCGCATAGCGAAATATGCTCGAATCTCGACCCCTGGACGATTCAGCAGTACGGACTGGGGCCTTCGAGCGTCGCCGCCCAAGTAATAGTATGCTTGCAAGTTGTGCATGAACAGTTTTTCGGGATTCAGTACCTCACTAGGCATGAAGGGTGCTGACGTTATAGTGACACAGACCAAACGCGTACTCCAGTCAAGACAGCAACTTGAAGAGGCAGCAAGGCAGCGGCTTACGCGCATCAAGCAGATATATGGGGTCCCATACCGACCTCGGGTTGCCCGAGAACTTAACGCCCGACGTTAGCCATCCTAGTCCCTCTCCCTTATATTCTTCCTGGTGTTCCAACGGTTTACTCACTCAGACATTGCTTGACTTCCAATGCTCTTTACCCTGGATGAAGCTGATGCGGGCTGTCGTCATTTCGTGTCCACTGCGCAGTACCACGTAGCCCCTAGAGAACTCTCCATGAACTCGGTAATCTCGAGCAGATCAAAGTCCACATACGTGACTGCTGGAATACTTCACACTGTGAATTCAAAACTGTCAGCCTCAGCAACAACGCTGGTTCCGTCGATTCTCCGCCTCGCGGCTTGTTGACGCAGATGGAAATGGAGATCAAGACCGGTTCTGCACCATTGACTTTCGATGTGATCTGTTGCCTTCTTCAGGAAGCCCCGACATCCCAGGATCTCTACAGAGCTGCGCTAGTATCTCGGGATTAGTTCATTACTGCTCCAACCCATCTATACGCAATACTGCGTTATGGTCTCGACAAGCCGAACATGCCACTTCTTGCACGGAGACCTTGCTCTTGCACGCACTTGCGCGAGCTCGTGCAGAGTCTCACCATCACAATGGGTATAAAATCCGACTCATCTCTGCTAGATCGGCTTGGACTGCTGTCGGGACACTGCCTTCAAAGCCTCACCCTTGTTCTACATGTGCACAGCCGTCAGCCTACATTTACGGTCTTAAATACCCCCTACGTGCAGTCTATACGATGCTTAGCAATGACGGTTCAAGCCATAGATACATCGGAAGTCCTGCAGCGGTGCTTCGATCTTCCTCGCTTAGAATGGCTTGCATTTATGGTCCCGTCATCCAACGTCAACATCTCCGTGCATATGATTCCACCGGCATAGACGCATCTGGGCATGTATCTCGTGGACTACTCTTCGATAGTCCCGCAGATTGTCCGCGCTATCGGCCATCAGCCGAAATGGCTCGACTTGATCTTTCCTCACCTCCACTTCAACTTGAGCCACCGATGCGCGAGTATCTGTCTGTCTGTACTCGCGCAGCATGCCACTCGCTTGGAGCATTTGACAATGTACTGCGCCACTCCCTTTGGCCCGGCGCTACTCGACGACATCCATCCTCTGTCCCGACTCTGAAGCACCTATACTGCGGATGCTGGACATATTCAGGAGCGATCTTTGACAGCATACTTCCTCGCATGCGCTCCCTGCGCCTGGAGATAGGCAACCACACGGGGCCACCGTTCCCGGTCGCTGTTGCGATGCGCTTTGTCGAACGTGTAAGGCGAGGCTAGGAGCGAATTGGAGTGACTTACGATCGTCGTAACGTACATGTCGGACTATGAATGTTTGTTGGCGGCTTTGCATTCAGTATTCGATGCGCTTGCAGATGCGTGTCGAGAGGCAGGGACTACGTTCCGCATGCGCGACGCCAAGAGGATGGATTTCAATGTGGAATGAACCGGTTGTGTTCTAGCACATCCGTGGATTCTGGGATTTGGGAAAGCTGAGCATGTAAGTTCAGCAAGCTTCACCAGTTTTCATACCTGATGCAATGTGGAAGCAGGACTCCAGGAGCACAAGTCAAGAGAAGTCACTTCTATTAGTGATCTCAATGTTCATTATGTCTATGGAAACGGGAGTACATGGTACACTTCATGCCCGCAAAGAATGTTGCGCGTCATGTATGATATGACCGTCGCATGTGGATCAAGTTGCATACTCTGTGCCTCTATATAGCTGATGATACAATTAGCCGAATAATCTCTGTGACTCACTCGTAACTAAAATTCAACTCGAGCAGCTGCACTGGAAACCCAGCATCTGTTTCTCTCCAAGGCTACAATAGCGTCTTTCCTCTCTGATTTCCGCGTCCAGCGAACTCTCGTCACCTTCGTCATCCTCAGCGCCCCACGGCTCATACGGATTGCACGCCATCTGCACAGCACATGTCTAAGCCGATGCACTCGATGAAGCAGGACGAGAGCTCCCGACGCACCTGCAGCACCTTCCGCAGCACCCTCTTCCCGCTCTGCGCATCCTCCTCCACCTTCTTGATGACCTCCTCGAGCAACCACTGCCGGAGCACGAACCGCGGGTTCGCCGCGCGTGCTGTCTGCCTCCTCTCTGCATCGATCCTGCCGTCAGCGCCTTCCGCGCCCGCCCACTCCCCGCGCTCGCTTGCAATGCGCGCAGCGTAGCGTCGCAGCCAATCGCGCATGTCGCCCGCAGCCTTGTTGCGGTCGAGGAACTGTGGCTCTCCCGAGAGTGCGAGAATGCGGGAGATGTACGCGTCAGCCTCGGTTGAGTCTCCTTTGCCTGGTTGGTCCTGAACCAGGGAGGGCCGGAAGGACGTAAGGAGGCGGAAAGTCCCATGGAAGTCTAGCTTGTGCTCTGCGAGGAGGTCCAACAGCGGGCCAATGAGCTTCGTCTCGTCTTCTTTCTCATATCTGCGCAATGCAAGGCGCTGTGCGGCGTCAATTGCGGATCAATACGAAATAATATATTACAGGGAGCGACCCACCTGGTGCATGAGCCGCCCATACTCCATTGCGGAAACCTCCTCCGCGACGCGCTCCATCTCCTCTTTCAGCTGCATTCCCTTATCACGCCATTCGGACATCTTGGCGGCAGTAGCAGACGACGCCCAGCCCGGGGGAACTGCGTACCCTTCATACGACTCGTACCCTACTAGAGGTGCGAGAGAGTTCAGCAGAGCGCGCAAGGCATACACACTGTGAACTGGGTCAGCGCAGCTAGAATATTGGGGGGGAGATATGGCGTACATCATTGTGGGCTGAGCCTAGGCAAAAGAGATTATCCAGGGTCAATATGCGAATGGGTGTTTAGATTATATGCGTACACACCTTGTATGCGTACCTGCCCTCCTCGTCTGTATGGTTACAGATGTGCCAAGGGTCAAAGACATCCATGAACGCGTATGGGCCTATCGAACACCGTCAATCAGCCCCATGGACCCACTATACTGACCGTCAGTTGCACGCACCGTAATCGATGGTCAAGCCAAGCACCGACACACTGCCCACGATATGTTAGTGACCGTGCATCGAATAAGGTGGGAAACGTCTCACTTGTCGGTATTGATCACTCCGTGCATGAACCCGTACGCCTGCCACCCCGCAACCATCCTCGCGTTGCGCCTCGCCACCTCGAGGACTAGCTCCTTCGCCCATGGCTTCCTCTCCCTCTCCTTCTTCGCCTCTGCCTCATCCCAGATCCCCAGCAGCCTTGCCACCCACTCCCCCAGGAGTCTGACGGCGTCCCAGTCCGCCCCCTGCTGCTGACCCATGCCGATGAAGAAGACGCCCTGCGGCGGCACGAGCGCCTCGAAGGAGCCGATGCGCAGGAACGAGGGCGCTGCGCGGGCGACGACGGCCGCGCGCTCGGGGACGACGGTTTCGCGGTAGACGGGGAGCTCGGGGAGGGAAACGAGGGAAAGCGCGCGGCTTGTGGGGATGTGGAGGGCGTGCATGGCTGAATAAATGCGTCAGTGCGACATGTTTAGTGGGTGGACGGGAGAGTAGGACGAACCTTCGGAGCAGAGGAACTCGCGGATGGAGGAGCGTGTCACGGCGAGCCCATCTGCACCACGGGAGAAGGGAGTGCGTCCTGCGCCCTTCAGTTGTAGCTCGTATGTAAGCTGCGGGTCGTCGGGGTGGGGCGTGGACACTGCCCATACAATCCGCACGGAGTCAACAAGGGAAACGCTGCCTAAGGGGGGTTCAGGACGGGTACGCACTGATAGAGATTGCACGGCCATCGCCCAGCTGGCCCGCCCAGACACCAAACTGGTGTCCACTGTACCGCAGAGACCAGGGAGCCCAATGTGTTTCAGGGTCACCGTCCGTGTTCATGAGCATCGCATGCCCGCTGACGACGTCGATGAGCTCCTGGCGAGCCGCGATGTCTTTCTCGGAGCTGTTCCCTTGCTCGCCATTGGGTTGAGAGGCAGACGGGACAAGCGAAGGTACTCCGAGCGCGACAAATGCATCGCCAACGTCTAGATGGGGGAAGCAGTCGCGCAGACAGCCGTCGGAGAGCGCAAGGAGCTCGCGATGTTCACCCCGCTTCTCCGAGACATACATCTTCAGCTCTCGGGCGTGCCCAGGAGCACACGGCACCTCCTTCAGCGCCTCGCGCTGCGCCAGCCAGTCCTCGATGTACTTCGGCTTGTCCTCCTCTGCAAGTGGAGCGCCATCAGCGGGGGGCGGGATTGGGATCGGGAAAGGCTGCGGGCAGGGGGACACGAACGAGAAGTGGGCCGGGGACGCAAGCAGCCGGGCGCGCCGCTGGATGCTGGGGCGTGTGGCGAGGACATCGCGCCAGGCGGCGGGCGAGGGGGTCTCTGGGTCCGGGGTGAGGTTGTGCGTGAGACGCTGGGCGGGGGGCGGAAGCGGGAGCGCGGAGATGGGGACGCAGGTGTGCTGCGACATTCTGCTCGCCGTCAAGAACGTTCTACTCATGCAGAGGGACCTAATCCTTTGATTCCGGGGGTATGAGGGTCACCCAGGTATCCTCGCTTGGGATTTCAGAGTGGGGATCCTGTTGGAGTGCTTCCACCACTTACAAATGCGTGGTGTCACCTGAGTCGCATATAGAATGCGAGTGCCGCTCAAGGTGGAGAGCAGCAAACCGCATCCCACCGGAAGAGGCCCAATAATTGATAATATTGGATACAACAGATGTACAACGATGCACTAGGGGGACAACATGATGAGTACGATAGCAAGTGTTGGAGAGTCATCTGTAAGCCATGAGAAAGAACAGATCCTCCACCGTTCAGAAATGCATGTATAATAATCCAACGAGCGGAGAACACAAGGTCGCCGGTACAGCCGCGCTGTTCCATCTTACAGCTTCGTATCCTTCGGCATTGCCCTAATCGCCTGCCGCGCACCGAGATCCGCCAGTACGTCTTCCGCTCCCCCGAGAAGTGCATCAAACGGCACTATGCGGTAGTACTAATGTGCCCAGCCGTCAGCTCAGTTTCATGAGGAAGACAAGAAAGAAGGGACTCACGTGCTCGACGAAGCGGCCCATGCCCGTCTGTGTGACGCCTCGTCCACCAAACAGATGCAGACCGTCCTTGGCCGTCTCCTGCCCACAGCGCGTCGTGTACATCTTCAGGAACGCAATCTGCCCTGCCAGCTTGCTCGCCTGCTCCTTGTACGACTACGGGTATCATCGGTGTCAGACAGTACAAAGAAGCTAGGAACGGCCGGCCGCACCATGTTGCACATCTGGTACGTGACGTTCTCCAGCCAGTTCTGCACGCTCTCCGTCCGCGCGATCATCGCGGCGAGCTTCGCGCGCACGACGGGCTGCGAGTTGAGCGGCTTCCCGAACGCCTTGCGTTGTGAGGTCCACCTACCGATGGGCACTGGTCAACGGATATCCACAGGACAGAAGCAGGTTGACATACTGCATACACTCCTCAATGACAAGCCGCTGACTCCGTGCGGCACAGCAGCACATCACCCATCGCTCGTGATTGAAGTTACTGCGTAATGGCTTAGCATACTTATTGGCAGAGCGATGCACGCCACATACCTCAGCATAACAAAAATGCCGCCACCCTCTTCACCCAGCGTGTTTTCGACTGGGACCTTCACGTTGTCGAACGTAATATACGCCGTACCCGCTGTGGAAGAATACGACGTCTTGATCTGTTTCGTCTCCACGCCTTCGCCGCGCTCGACGAGGATCACTGTGAAACCATCTTCGGTCTTGCAGCCGACCGTGAAGCTTATGTGTGGTCAGTTTACATATTGATAGGGCAAGCACGATACGCTCACTAGTCGGCGAAGCTGCGAACAGCGAGATTAGCATCAATCTTTAGGCTCGACTGGTACACAATACTCACGTTCCGTTGGTGATCCACTTCTTGGTTCCAGTAATGATCCAATGCTTCCCATCTTCTGTCTTCGTCGCCGTCGTCTGTAACCCAAACACATCGCTCCCCGCATGTGCTTCCGAGACCTACCGCAACATTCATAAGCGCTCCCGTTCGTTCATTGACTCGCATTCAGCGCAAACGCAGTGCAAGTTCCGACTCACCGCAAGACAGATGAACTTCTTCCCGCTGAATATCTCGGGCACGAGGCGCGACTTGAGCTCGGGCGAGCCGAAATTGAGCACGGGCGGGAGGCCAATGACACACCCCGCGTTCAGCGCGTCGCCGTACCCGCGTGCGCCGCAGCGCACGATCTCTTGCGAGATGATCAGCTCGTGGAAGTAGTCGAACTAGTCATCATAGAAGCGAGATTTCGTTCAATCGACATTAGTACGGAAGCGCTAAGGCAGTACAGAGGGCGTACCTCTTCAGGCTTGACGAGACCGTTCATGAGCGTGAGCCCCTTCAAGTGCTTGCCTGGGCCCATCCGCATCGCATGCATGTTGAGCTCTCTGAGAATCGCAAAAGAGCTGAGCATGGGTTTGGGTGAGGTAGAGCCAACAGACGTACGCCATCTTGTCAAATACATGTTGCGAAGGACGCTTCCCATCCGCCTCACGCGCCTGCAGTCATGTGTCATTGAGTCTCCCGCCACCTGGTAGATGCGAGGGCGAGCCGCACGTACCTGCGCATCAGGATATATTACATCATCGACGAACTTCCGCACGGCGGTCTGGAACTTGCGATGATTCTGCGATATTCGCGATCTTCAGTACACTCATTATATTGACAGAAATAGTGAACACACCTCGGTGAAGTACGGGCTCTTGAAGCCGTCACTGAGCCAGGCGGGCTCCGCATATGGCACCTTGCTGAGCGCGCCGTTCACCTTGCCGTGGATGTGTGGCTGCTCGCCCGCAATGGTACCGATCTGCAGCCGCTGGTATTGCGGCCGCTCGAGCACTTCGTAACGGTGCAGCCCAAAGAACACGTCGGTTGCGTCCTGGCCAGCTGGTGCCGGAAGAGTGGCAGTGTAAATTCGTGGCAGATATGGGGCGTGGAAAGGGCGGAGGACGTACGGATGTCATCGTCGAAAAAGACCGATGCGCCGCCAGGATGGAGGTTCTTGAAGCGTGTCACGTCGTAGACCTTGGAGTCGATGATGATCCACTGCACTGACAGTCAGAAATAAACTCTTCATAAATGAGAGGCCCATGGAGTGTTCGCTTTCAGAAAAAGAAGGTGGAGCTCGAGCGCATACAAGAGCGTCAGTCCTCCCGGAGACTGAGCATTTCGTAACAATGGGTCGCTTGACGCGGTTATAACATGCCAACATTATTGCGAAGGACACTCAGGCGAATGGTATGATCGACGTCACCGCCCACGAGATACGATCTGCAGCAACAGCGCCTATCGTGCTTCTCGCAGGAATAATATTGGCCGAAGAGCTGACAGACTTTCATGAAGCGAGGATGAGCCTAGCGAGACTTACAATGTCTCCCTCCTTGTTGTGCTATTGGGCACACGTCAATTTTCGGACGAGAACCATTCCAGACTGTGCCGCGCACCTTTGCGACCTCCTCGCGGGTGAATGTCCTAGTCTCTGGGGCTGCGGAGTCGGTGGAAGCCATGGGGTGGTGCAGGAGACGAAATGCAGACGACACAGAGCGGGCTGGACCAAGGGGTTGGTGATGAGACTATGGCAAGAGGAGTCAGGGCAGGACGTGCTCTTATGTCTCGCGCATGCTCGGGGACGGCGAGCAGTTGTTGGGATGGCTGATGTCCCCACCGCCACCGAGTCCTCTGGGGACTGTGCACCGCCACCCATGGTCCCATACTTACTACATCCTCCGCGCGTCTGTCCACCCAACATGTGATCGCACTACTAAGTCCCACTTGTGCAATATAATATCTGCATCTAAGTACTGCTCCAAGGGTCGGTGGCGTAGTTGGTTATCGCATCTGTCTAACACACAGAAGGTCCTCAGTTCGAACCTGGGCCGACTCAATACGATATTTGTACTCGTCATTTTGCCCCGGTTTGGGATGAGTTTATCTTTTACGTACGTTTTGCCACCGGCTCCTCATTTTGAAACGAGACGATTAGCCAATATTGCGCTGTAGCGCGAGCTACACACAGTCCCTCGACCATGTCAAGCCGCGCGCGACTCATGCGGCTGGCTGCAACGCTTCACTGCGCGAGTGGCAGTAGGATCAATGCAGACAGCAGGCAGGCCGCTCGTACGGTAGATTCGTGGTTCGTGTTCCAAAGCGATGCTCGAGGAATATATCAAGAAGGTAGAGGAGGATGCGCAGAAGAGGGTAAAGTGCTGCAGGTGCGTCAGGAGCTTTCGAGCACATAGTGCATTCGCTTATGCGTCGCCGGTGTAGCGATTCGGGCGAGCTAAGAGACGCTGAGGGCAATGAAGGTGGTTAGAGGTCGGTCGTTATGGAAGTCAAGGAGAGGCGGTATCGTAATCTTGGAGAGAAATAGATGCCAGGTTTTCAGTGAAGCTCCTCGAGTCAAATCCTACTTGCAAACCTGGATCATAGACATAGAGGTACAGCATATGCAATCCACATCAGACTCAAAGCATATGATGATACAATACATGATATGTAGCTCTTTCTGCTGGTATGACGTGTGCCACGTACTCTCATAACCACAACCCTATGAGGGAACTGATTGAGATGGTCTGTCTCGACTCGTGCTCCTGCTATCGCATTGCATCAGCCATCAAGACTGGTGAAGCTTGCTGAACTTACATGCTCAGCTTTCCCAAATCCCAGAATCCACGGTTGTGCTAGAACACACAACCGACTCATTCCACATTGAAATCCATCCTCTTGGCGTCGCGCATGCAGAACGTAGTCCCCGCCTCTCGACACGCATCTGCAAGCGCGCCGAATCCGTCACATTCATAGTCCGACATGTACGTTACGACGATCGTAAGTCACTCCAATTCGCTCAAGCCTCGCCTCACACGTTCGACAAAGCCCATCGCATCAGCGACCGGGAACGGTGGCTCCGTGTAGTCGCCTATCTCCAGGCGCAAGGAGCGCAAGTGAGGAAGTGTGTTGTCAAAGAGCGCTCCTGAATATGTCCAGCATCCACAGTATAGGTACTTCAGAGTCGGGACAGAGCGATGGATGTCGGCGAGTAGCGCCGGGCCAAAGGGAGTGGCGCAGTGCATTGTCAAATGCTCCAGGCGAGTGGCATGCTGCGCGAGTACAGACAGACAGATACTCGCGCATCGGTGGCTCAAGTTGAAGTGGAGGTGAGGAAAGATGAAGTCGAGCCATTTCAGCTGATGGCTGACAGCGCGGACAATCTGCGGGACGATCGAAGAGTAGTCCACGAGATACATGTCCAGACGCGTCTATGCCGGTGAATCATATGCACGGAGATGTTGACGTTGGACGACGGGACCATAAATGCGAGCCATTCTAAGCGAGGAAGATCGAAGCATCGCTGCAGGACTTCCGATGTATCTATGGCTTGAACCGTCATTGCTAAGCATCGTATAGACTGCACGCAGGGGGTATTGAAGATGGTCAATGTAGGCTGACGGCTGTGCAGATGTAGAACAAGGGTGATGTTTTGAAGGCACCGGGATCCGACAGCAATTAAAGCCAATCCAGCAGAGATGAGTCGGATTTTATACCCATTGTGATGGTGGGGCTCTGCACGATCTCCCGCAAGTGCGTGCAAGAGCGAAGTGTCCGTGCAAGAAGTGGGATGTTTGGCTTGTCGAGATCATAACGTAGTACTGCGTACAGAGGGATTTGAGCAGCAATAGGCCAGTCCCTGGATACTAGCGCAGCTGTGTAGAGATCCCGTGTTGTCAGGACTTCCCGAAAAATGCACCAGATCACATCGAAATTCAATGGTGGAGGACCGGTCTTGACATTCTCCATCTCCATCTCCATCTCCATCGAAATCAACAGCCCGCCGGGCAGAAAATCGACGGAGCGGACGTCGTTGCTGGGGCGGTCAGCTGTGAATGCACAGTGTGACTGGCCCGACAGCCACGTATGTGGGCTTTGGAGTGTTCGAGACCACCAACTTTGCGAAGGGGAGCGACCTCTGAATTTCTCTAGGGGGGATGTGGTACTGCGTAGCGGAAGGAAATGACCACAACCCGCATCAGCTTTATACAAGGTCAAGAGCGCTGGAAGTCCATCAATGCCTGAGTGAGTGGAGAGTCGGAGCACGAGGAGAAATATGAGAGAAGATTAGGAGAGCCGTGGCTGAAGTCGAGTGGTAACTGGTGTCGGCATCTGTCGGCATCCGAGTCATGTATGGGACCCCGTGTGAATTTCTGCTTGATGTAACCCGCTGTCGTCGACAGGAACAGGCGTTTCTTCTACCTTTTATATTGTCTTATCTTCGTAGAGTTGCGTTTTCACGTATACGCTTGATCCCGACTTCTCATATTCAAGTGAGACGATCAGTCAATGTTTCTACTCCAACACCTCTTCAAATCCAGTCCAGCTCTGAGCTGGTCCCGACTCAACGTGCTATGAAATTCGGTCCCGCGTCTTCATGTACTGATCTCACAGGCTCTGGCTAGCTCCAGCCCCTACGGCAGCTGCCGCCCCAATACGTTCCTTTGCCTATCGCAATCTTGTTAGCCTATTGGTATAGAAGGGATTCAAGCTTACTTGCCTCAGCAAGCAAGTCCTGGTCTACTTCTGGAAGCAATTCCGTGAGTTCTCCGGGCCGTGGCACAACTGTCCAACGCGTCGGCGTGTTCCGTATGAACATGCAGACGTCCTCGGGGAGATGTTGCCCGTGCTCGGCATTGAACTCCTCGCGCACGTGACGCTCCTCTGTTTTCAACCAGGATTACTCTCGTTAAAACCAAGATACATGTCCAATTCGTGGACACACCTTCTGCCATGGCATCCAGCTGGCTGACCATGCCCTGCACGATCTTCTCAGCGGCCTCTCGGTACTGCCGGCGGCGCGCGAGTTCGAGGAGGAGCCTGTTATATGCGCATTGGTACGATGTGAAACGGTGATGCAGTGACTCGATTGTCATGAGATGTTGATGCAGTAGTGCAAGATGTTTGCCGCTCTCAGTCTGTAGCAGTGCATCAGTTTCATACTAGCAGTAGCAATCCGTGCGCGCACCTCAACGTCTTGCTGCCGCTCCATTATCTCCGTCATGATCTCCCCAAGCTCATCCAGGTCATCCAGAGTTTGTCTATGTGTATCCAAGTGCTGCTGCGCTGTCTTCTTTGACTGTAATAACTGTGTGCTTCATACGCAAGGTATGTGTCACTGTCCTGCGTCTGACATGCAATCCAAGCCATAAAATGTGACTTACTGTGACGCCTCGATGGTCGCGATACTCTCTTCCAATTCGGCTATTATTGCGGGTAGCTCTTCCGTGTCACGGTTCATCTCTGCACGTAGCACTCCGTCATGTTGTAACCTGGGAGGATATGACACATCACAGACCTTGCAAATCTTCTTCGTTGAACTCTTCTCCGGCCTCGCTGTGGCTGAGAGCATCAGACATCTGCTCGTAATGGGCCGCGAGACTCTCGAGGTGGCCTGCCATCTTCGTCGATGCCGCCTCCTGGGATGAGAAAATCTCATCGATTGACGGGACAGAGAACTGAATTGGAGCGTTTGACCGGATGGTAGATATGGTGTTGGAGAGCCATTCCGGGTACTCGGATGTACGAGCCAGGATATTCTGCATGACTATGTTATGACATATCGACGTAGCACACGCAGGACATACATCAAGCGCATTGCGATCGCTCTCAATTGAGTCGAGGACGTCCTCAATCTTCCGCTCGTCCACAAAGTCCCGCAGGCTCTTCCACAAACTGCGGTCCACCGCTGCGACAGGTGCCCTGTGGAAGCACGACTCATCGTGCACAGTATCGGAGGGGCTTCCGGCTGATATGTCGCCGAACGGCGCTGCGTCGCCCTGCTCGTGCTCCGCGTCAGACGCATGCTGACTACCAAACGGTGACAGATCTGTCGTAGCGTAGAAGTCGTGCGGGACTACTTGGCCGCCGAGCGATTCAAGGATGGCGTCGAGTGCATCTGCGTGCTGCGTGCGCGCCATGTCCCATTCCTGACCGTAGAGCGCGTCAGTTCTTGTGGTAACGTGAAAGGGAAGCCCGCGCACCTCAGCCTGCTTCTCGAGCTCCCCGCGCTTCTGCTCGATACTCTTTGCAACATGAGCGGCAAGCTACGGTCCTGTGTCATACACTCGTTTCGCACACTGCGCAAGGCCGCTGCGTACCTCAAGTTGCTCTAGCATCGCGTTACTGAGCCAGCGAACCTTGGCGTCTAGAGCCAGCACATCCACTGCCACTTGAGCAGACGAAGATGACAGTTTACTTGCGCGTGAGCAAAGCAGTTCGCCGTGTTGAAGTGCCTTCTTCGATTGCAGAACAAGTGAAACCAAGTGCGGTTTGTCCGTTGTCGGTAGAATGCCGTCAGGAGAACTCATGGCGGCTTAATTAGCACTCAAGTTTCAGATGTATAGGAGAAAAAAGAAAAAAGAGATTCGATTTGGGCGAGCTGCGTTCGAATTGGGGACTGTTCAACCCAAACGTACAGGCATAATGAGCAGGGAGTCAACAGAGCCTAATAGCACAGGAGCGCCCGAGCAGGAACAGGCGTCTCCTTTCGATCACAGACCGGTCCGGACAACCGAACTGTACGACTCTGTTAATACTCTGCTATGCTCAAGCAGCGATTTTACACTATATGAACTATTGCACTTGCCAAGCCACCAGCACAAATTCAGCCAAACCACTGGAAGCAACATGGAAATAATTCGGTGTTACAACGCTACAGTTGCGTAAGTGCCCAGTACTTACTTACACCACAAATGTGTGACCACAAGCGTACTGAGACAGAATCTCAAGCAGCAAGCTAATTGGGAAGGCCAGCATCTACGACTTACAGTCCCAGATAAAGGCAGACATGGGAGGTGAGCCATTCAGGAGGTGCACCTTCGTTACGCGAGAACCGCAGCCTCGAGTGAGACCCTGGACGAGCGAGATACCGGGTCAGGCGGACGATCCACGATGCGGTCTGCGTTGTTGTTTCGAATACCAAGTACTGGGCCATGACATAGCGGGTGTTCTCTTTCAGAACCGAAGAACCAGTGTATAGCGAATGGGCGCTGCAGCTGGAAGACCGGCCAAGGCTGAGCGACATGATCCGGAAGGTTTGTGGGACCTTTGTATGAATCCATGCTTGTACGACTTCTCTGGTGCAACACGACAATCTAAATGCAATCTAGTAGAGTGACATGGTCGCGAACAGCGCCTATATGACCGACGCCAGGTCCGGACCTTTGTACAATGCACCGACGGCCATCAGTGGTAAAGGCCAAAGTAAGTGGCCACACAGTCTCTTAAGATACCATAAAAAGCGGAGGACACTTTCCCGCCCGTTCCAACCGACCTCGACCGACTGTTGACGCGGACGTTCAAACTCATTGCGCACCTCGTGAAACTACTCCCGAGACGAATATCCACGCGTGCAGAGCACCGTGTTAGTGCCCATAATGTCGCACCTTCCTTCGCCGCCGTCATCGCCGCAATTTGAGCCATACACTGCCTCAGGCCTGTCCATCCCGCCCCCACTTCGCCTTGTCGACGACTCTGCGCTGCGGGCACGGCGCCATTCCGATCGCAAGGCTGGGAAGATCCTCGGCATCGTCATTATGCGGGAAGACTTGACCACCACAGGTACAGTCGGCGAGCAGGACCAACAGGATGATTCTGAGGACGGCTTCGTGCAATTGCGAGCCGCCAAAATCCTTGGCTCCGGGAGAGACAGCACGACACAGCGTAGGCCGTATCCCGGGTGGGCATCGCGCAAGCGACGCCCGTTCACCACGTTTCTGCGGTCGGGGAGAAGGCTAGAAGAGGAGGGGGAGGAGGGGGAGGATGTGCCGCTCATAGGTTTGCAGATGACGGACGCAAATGGCGGACCAAGAGCAGGGAAGAGCAGCTTGCGCCCCGTTGGCACCCTCTTTAGCGCTTTACGCAAGCGGAAGACAGCGGGGTCCCCGGAACGAGGTGATAGGGCCATCCTGACGAACACCGCACGCATGGCCACGGTGGAGTACTACGGTTCGCTTGTGTCCCCATTTTCCGGGGTTCCACCGACAAGGCCGGAGAACACCAGTCTACGCAGACACAAGTCTACGTCCGAGAGTGTGCGCAGTGCGAGGAGTAGCAGAAGCGCACGGGAAGCGCTGACGCCAGCCACACCTGCGTCAATCAGGTCCGCATTCTCTGACATCTCGAATGCCAGCTGGACAGGCTACGTGTCGGATAACCATGACACGCACAAGAGCGATGGGTATGGCGAAAAACGAGCATCCAGGAAGCAGGCGCGGATCAGGTCGCGCACGAAGACTCTGCAAATCCTAGGCAGCGAGGCTGGCGGAGGAATATCCATGGAGGGCCTACGTTCTAAGAGTAGGAAGTAAGTATCGAGAGTCCTGGGGTCTGCATACACCAGGAAAGAAGTAACGCAACGTCCTGTATCATATGAAACGTAGACTTCACACACCATTCGTGGTATTTTAACGCTTGTGCTCGTGCTTGAGCAGGGACAGAAGTGACCGAGTAATCCATGGCCATTGACTGTACTGAGGAATAACGCGTAGTTTTGAACAGGCTCCTGGGGTATTGTCTGTTGGGTCGGTCTAGCTGCCCGCCGGTGGGCAGTACTTCTCAATTTGGCAAGGGAGGGCGAAGGATACTCTCAACAGTGGCGCGCCAAATATTGCGCCGTTATAGTCAGTAAAGTAGTCTTACCGCATATGGCCTGGTGGTCTAGTAGTATGATTCCTTCTTAGGGTGATGGAGTATCTAACTTCTCACTGATATGGAGGAGGTCCCGGGTTCAATTCCCGGCCAGGCCCTCATCCAACGGCAAACGACCGCTTGTTTTTGTTACCTTTCATTTTCTTGCCTTCTATTCCGTTGACGCAGTTCTCGATCTCCGTTTCTTCCAATGAGATCTGAGTTCGTAAGGTCTAAAGTTTGGCCTGGAACATGTTGATGTGATCTTCAACTTGCCTGACTTGAGGAGCACGTTCACCGGTGATTTATTTCGTGTCAGTCCGTCGGTTGGAGACTCGCACTCATGTCTGAATGACTTCGGTGAGGCTTTCCGGTATCATCTCTCTCGCTCCTTTCTGGCAAAGGACACCATGACATCTAACGCGACATTTCTTTCTTTGCGCCTGTCCGACGCGCAGAACGTGTACTACCACGTCGACGACGATCCTGGACTGTGGAAGAGGGTCACCGCACAGGAACAACGCGTGCGGATTAGAGGGTACAATGCAGAAGCAGCTGCCGCCATAAAAGCCTGCACCGCCTCGGGCGAGGACTATATCGACACCCCTTGGGGCTCGCTGGACCTTGTGGTGAGTGGAATGGTATTCAGAAATACTCACGTTCGCACGATTCATAAAACGCATTTAGTCATGCATCATGCGTCGCCTTGAGGAACGTCTGAAGATCCCGACCATCTACTGGGTGAGTATACTACATCTCGATTGCACCATGTGATGACTGAGAACGTGTCTTGCATGAGCGGCTTGCCGCCGAAGGGAGGATCCTCCATCCCGGCATCTTTACCTGCATCCATCTGCTCTTCCGAGGCAGAGATCGAGTCGGTGAGCTCCGTTTCACTGTTGCATACCCAGTGAACCGGCTTAAGCAGCGCGCAGAACTTGAACTTGTTCCTGGGAATGCTATCGAGCACTACCTGACAGAACACGAAGAGACCGCCTCCACGGAGAAGAGCATGCCTAGTCCGGAATCTTGTAGTACCTGTAGACATGCATCGTCGATCATATATCGCTCTTAACGCGACAGTTGTATGCAGCCGTGGTCTACGACAGACACTGGGTGGTTATATATTATACATGGTGCATTCATCCTTCCGATATCTCTTGTCAATGTATCCTGGGTATTTCCATGTCCATAGCCATAACGTTGCAGGCAATGAGAGTCCGCTTAGAGCATTATCTGCTCGTCTATTTCAAGGGGCAAGACTACGATGTCATAGAAAGGCAATGAACATCAGACAATATATCGGTGAAGGGTTTTGTGACTCACCACTGTCGATCTCCTGACTATCGCACACCCACAACTGCGCGACGGTCGGGTCATGGTCGCTTGCCCGCGATCTTGCCGTCGGCGCCCACGTGTTGATATGTACATGCTCGATCGCCGCGCCCCGTGCAAGTATCGCAGGCGAAACGAACATGTGGTCAATCGCCTGCGCATGTTGGTCGTAGACATAGGTGTACCGCTCCTCAGGCGGGACGAAGTTCACATCCGGCTCAAATAGCAGGCCTTGTAGTGACTCGAAAACGGAACGCGTCTGGACAAACTCGTTGAAGTCGCCGGCAACGACGACGCTCGCATTTGCATCCTTCACAAGAATTGACTCGACGAAATTCTGCCATGTTGCCATGAGACGAAACATTTAAATCAGGTGTTGGCTTGTACGCACCGCAGTGACATCCATTTGAAGCCGCCGCTCTTCACTGTGGCCATTGACAGGCGGTCTAGCGTTACCCTGAGGCGATGAGCTGTCGCGTTTCGAGCGGAAGTGCACGTTGACGGTGAAGAAACGCTCTCCTGACGTTGTCTGCCATGCTGCTGCAATAGGTTTGCGTGTTTCGTCCCAAGCGATGTTCGTAGGGTCAATTCTGCCGGGGTTTAAACTGCGCATTTAATGAGATCAGGTGTGCTGCATTGTGAACATTCGAGAATTATTACCTCAATGTCAGCTCCCCCTTGCCATCACGAACGATCTCAGTTGCCTGGGTTGCACTCCCCCTTCGATGACCCGCAACGAGTGAGACCTTCTCCGGCCTCCACCTGACATTACACAAGGTCACTCATCGTAGTGTCTGAGTGACACGCCCGAACTCACAAGTATGCAACACGAATGTTTCCACCCGGTTGTCCACCGTCCATATTATCCTCGGGATCGACGTCCGCGAAATCGTAGTGTACCCCGCTTGCACCTTTGATGGCCTGTGCGAGTGCGGCGAGCGTGCGGTTGGCGGATACTACACCGTCATTGCGAACACCAGAATCATCCTGAATCTCCTGCACGAAGAGCATATCTGGGGTGTGCAAGAAGTCTGTGATATGCTTTGCGATGGCGGGAATGTGCTGGGAGCGTGGTGACATATTCTCAACCTAAGAACAAAGGTCATTCATGCCATCACATATGGATAAGTGCATGACGTACGTTATAGTCACCTATCGTTATCAGACAAGGAGCTGAGCTCGATCGAGCAGATGCTGGTAAGGCAGAGGTTTCAGGAACCGAAACAATAGTGGGCGCTGTCAAAGGCAGAATATAAAAGAACCCAAACTTGGAGAAGTTAGCATCGAAGGACAATTCCTTGACGTGTTCAGTTTACCTGGTAAGTAACGACGCCGGTGATATTGCTGAGCGCCGCGCCCATGAACGGCTTGGGGTTTCGTGTACCGTCCAAAGGATGACCAACAAAAATTGCTTCCGGGTGAGCATTGGGAACGCCGCTCTTATCTGTAACGGGCAAAATATCAGCTGGATGCTGCTGCAACGGGTAGCTTTAGAGCGCACCGAATGTCAGTGTTATACCACCTCGCTCGTTCTTTCCAGTAACGAACCAATCGCCGTGCACCCAGAATGAGCCGAATCTGTCCGGGAAGTTGACAGCCATTGGATTTGGGATCGTGACCACCTGCCCTTCCAAGCTCTCCCAGAAGTCCAGACCATACGAGTCTGGTTGTAGCGTAGTATTTCCTTCCTCCAATAAAGTCACGTTGTTGGGTAGGGACAGCCAGCCATCTCGACCGGCATCTACAGAAGAAAGTTTGCCTGTAGGCGGCGTGCGGTCCTTTCCAAGGACAATGGGGGAGATATCATGGTTATGGGACAGAACAGAGACGACGTGGACCAGGTCTATCTCCGTGAGTGTAAGATCATTGGGACTGTTCTTAGCACGATATTCAGCCACCCTTCCATCGAGGGATATCAGATCTCCAATAGCGACTTTGTGTGCAGCTGCAGAGCTGTAGATGCGGAGGCCGGTAGACACGCGGACGTCTTCAGATGGCTCTCCAGCTATCCAGAAGCCATACCGGTCCTAGTGAACAGCTTTCGTGAGCTCATTGGTAGAGCAGAAATCAGGAAACACTAACTTTTGCGGTTACAACACCGGTGACGTCTCGGACAGTCTGGCCGACTAGAGGCGACTGGAAAGACGCGCCTTGGATATCCGCCACGCTCACGGCTGAGGCTCCCAGATGGTGTAACGAAACGCAAGCCACAAAGGTGACCATGTAGGCACTGAGCGCACTGTGTGCTGTCATTAATCGCATCGTAGGGCAACCAGATATGACAGGCAAGTCGTAATGGGCGTCCTACGCGTCGGTCGCCACGAACGGAGGCTTTCAGGTCGGTGAGTACTGTAGAGGGTCAAGAAACTTTCAACGGAGCGCAGGGCGTTCAGGCCTTAGAGAGCTGGACAAAGGACATGCATTTGCTTAGCCGACACGGACGCGTCAAATGGTAGTCAGCTCAGAGACAGACCGATTCTGTCGCGTCCGTTGTGCGTCCGCGTGTCGTCCACGCTCAAGGGTCAAGCTTACATAACACCTCATCCTCGGGCGCTTCCAGCTCGCACCTCAGGCTGCAGGTACTGAATGCAAAGCCGCCAACAAATCTTGTCCCGCAGATCTCGCACGTGACGCTCTCACGCCACAATCCGCCGCGCAAAGCGCTGCAAAACGTCTAAGTCCACCATTTCGTTGGATTGCAGCATATGGTGGGCTTGAGAAAGTGATGAAGAATAATCCCCGACCACTTTTTTGAGGTGGTGGGCATACATTTAGAGGATGGACGGCTATCCCACCGACACTGGCTCTCTGGACATGCCAAAGACTGCTTTTCATTCACATTCTATCATTGTCGCAGTCTGCATGCGAGACTGAGCATCGGCTCTGCAACGCAAGCATTTTGTATGTTTCAGACAGCATTTATACAAGTGATTAGTGATGCATTTCATTTGTTTCGTAGGTTTTCATCTTCCATCGTGCCTCAACAGGAAGGGCTTGGCGTTTTACGCGGCCAATTATGGCGCGAGAGAGTCACGTGCGAGATCTGCGGGACAAGATTTGTTGGCGGCTTTGCATTCAGTGGCTGCAGGTCTCTGCTATTGAATGGAGCATTTCAGATACGGAACTAGCTTCAACATGCCCTAATTTCGCTGATGTGTCTATTCGCCCATCGACCACCTCAACACTGTCTTCCAAGTATGGCCACACTGGCTCTCCGCAAATTCCATGTCTTGCTCGTGTAGTGCCACCGGCTGCAGATCGCACCACCCCTGGGCATCGTGTACAAGTAGCAGGTCTACTGACATGGAAGATGTGCTACTCGTATGGAGATGCTCTTGCTTTAAATCAGAATACTGTTAGAAGCATGTGGCGCTTGAATTCTGCCTCATCACACGTCAAATTCGATGTGGCCGCGATATCAGTTCGGTCTCGTGGGCCAACATTCTGCATTCACCACCACCCCTGCTCGCACCTCCCGTCGTTATGCAGCATAGCAGCCCCCGCCTTTGCCTCTGCTTGCCTCTTGAGATACAAGAGAAACTCAAATCGGATGCAAAGTTTCACTTGTCATATTCATTCGTTAATTACCCTGATTTTGACGATTATCGCTTCAAAGTCCTAACCCAGAAGCTCTCGCCGGATATTACTTTTGTTTGCCCTCTCATGGAACTGGGGGATTCGGAGAGACGCCAGATAGCAGAGGACAGGCTTAAATTCAAACCCGAAAATAAGAGGACGGCTCTTCATTACGCTACTGCTACCGCGGACGTTGCCCTTGCCTACGAATGTATCAGGCTCGGCGCTAGCATCGATTGTCCCGATGCTGAGGGAGAAACTCCTCTCTTCATAGCTTGCCAGTACCTACTCCACTATTCGGTGTTTGCGGGCCATATGGCGGCAGGCAATATGACCGTTCCACCTGGCGAGACGATCGAAACCGCGGCAGGATTCCATCAAAACTCATTCCATAACTGTTTTTATATTGCCAGCCTCCTCGTTATGCAGCACGCCGACGTCAATTTTAAGTCAAAGGGCGGGATAACTCCCATCCTCTTCGCCTGCAAGGTCAATCACTGGGAGCTAATGGAGCTGCTCCTCAAGCACGGGGCCGATATCCATATATATGACGACCACGATCTATCCTTGCTATTTGACACTCCTGCAGGGAAAGCACGATTTGCACAACTTGTACAAGAGTACGATGCTCATAGACCACGCCCCGCCCGTCTTTGTCCGTGCTGGTCCGGCATCCCGCTAGTCGACTGCCACGCGTCCGGAACCATGCCATACCCTCCGCACTTCCGGTGTCTCTGCTCCAAGCGGAAGGAATACCAGTTTTGCTGTCGTAAAAGGGGAATACCCATGGTTGAAATCTGGAGCGACGAGTTCCAGGTGATTGGGGCCTCCGTTGGCATGGTTCTGACCATTCCTCATATCGACAACCCGGCCCTCACCCCAACTCTCCAACGCTTCAACGAGTACCTCACGACGCACTTGGGCAGCGCGGAATCTGGCCAACCCGCTGTGCCTCCTACGGCATTCATACGGCACATACGCATTATGGCGGACAAATTAATTGCTCAAAATAGCCTTGACCCTGCGTTTCTGCATGCTGCGACGGCTCTCACGTTTATCGCCTTGTGAGTCATCATCTCTCGTGAATACGGGATATCGATCTCAATCGAATCGCACACAGGCCCTTTGAACGCGCGGTCTCAAAGCAGGACGGAAAGCGACGTGCTCAAGCGTGGAACAATGAAGTCGACATTTATATCGCATCCGCGGTAGATGAACGCGCTGACCGGGCAATTGAGGAGCAAGCGAAGATTGACGACTACGGCGGAGCTTTATACATCAAGTGCAGCGCGGAAAATTGCTCCGCCAAAAATTTGAGAGGAGCGCTTCTGCAATGTGGAAAGTGTAAGGCGGTGCGTATTCCGAATTTGCCAGTCTAGTATCGTTTCAAGAACACGCGACGTCGTGCAGGTTCTATACTGCAGCAAGCCATGTCAGATTTCTGACTGGACCGATCACAAGAAGTGGTGCAAGATAGCCATGCAGAGCCCGGCAGGTCAATTCGTCAAGGTATGCCTAGTACATGCGAATCATGCTGAACGAAGCGAATGAATCCCGCACTACAGCTACTTCCGTCACAGAAAGCTGTGAAAGAGGAAGTCGGCGAAATACTAGAAGAGAGCCTACGTCGGATCAGAGACATGGACGACATTGGTCAAGCCTTTGTTGGCGAAGCGATGGAGGCGGCGGGGGTTCTTCTACCCGTTCACCTCCACGTTGGCCAAGTTTTCTAGAGAGACACGGCCGCCACGTCAGTGGCGCGGAGACTTCTGCAGCGATATGCTATATCTATGGCTCAATGCGGTCTGACGAATCGAATATTTCCCTTAGTTTAATGGCTTCGGCTCAAAGCAAAGTCGAGCACCGTCGAAGATGACCCGAAAGTGATTCGTTCACGCAGGAGATGGACTGGCGCTACTCGTGCTCCAGGAACCGCACCAGTCAACTAAGGTCTAGCACGTGATTCATGACTTGGTGAGATTCAGAATCAGACGCCTCGCCGAATGTCTTGTCCTGCTCCTCCATGTCGACTCGGGCGACTGCGACGCTGAATACCGAATCCTCCCTATGTCTCACTTGCTCGTCTTCTCTTCCGCCACGGAGAATAAAGCAGGGCAAGGGCAATTCTCCGTACTCAGACGGCGACTTCTTCCTCACTCGCTGCTGCCAGCGGCCGATCTGTCCAACATGTCTTTCTTCCAACCCGCGGCTCGCGAGGTACGACCCCTGCTTGCGGTGCCTTGACGGCGTAGGTGCGGTTGGAGGGTCTTCAAAGATGAAGGCGAAGGGGGATGCACTTGGTGCAGCGCGGACTCTGAATGTCGATGGTTCTGTGCGGGACGAGGACGTATTTGTTCTTGGAGACGATGACGCGGACGAGACCGATGATGACGGCTTGGCCGAAGAGTCACATTCGACCCCTCCACCCGCGTACACAGACTCACCATCTGTCGCTGATGCTGCACAAGCCGCACATTCTGACCCAGCAGCAGGAATGCAATCGCCTGGAGATGCATCTGCGGAGACTTCAGGCTCAGAGGCAACGGATGTCGATGCTGGAACTTCTACACGTTCTATGCCATCGAAGTATTACATACAGCCGCGTGATACACTCCTAGGGATCGCGCTCAAAGTCGGTGTTAACGTATGTACTACACTGGATCTGTTAAACCCTACGGGCCACTGACGACGTTCTCATTAGGGTCATACCCTGTGTCGGATCAATAACCTCCCACCTAGCACCCTGCGCACCACTCCACACCTATTACATACCCGAACTTACCTGACACTCCCCTCCTCCGTTACCGTCCCTTCGCAAAGCGCAGTGGAGTCCCCGGAGGTTGCTGCCCGGCGGATGCGCGAGCGAGCTCAGGCACGTCTACAGTCGTTGGCGAAAGAGCCAGATTGGCGTGTCGCTCAAGCATACGTTGCTGTCGCAGAAGTGCCAGATTCCGCAGAGGATGTGAAGCGCAAAGAGGGCACATCGTTGCGCAAGCGGAGCGTGAAGGCCTGTGCTACCTCCACTTCCGAAGCGCAGGAAACGCAGGATTTGGAGGAGCGGGTCCTAGATCGTTATATGGATGATAATGAGTGGGAGGAACGGGAGCGGAGGGGTGGACGTAATGTCACACTGCAGGGCTTCCCTTATTTTCGAGCAAGACCTGAGGCAGAGAAGAGTCGCCGTTCTTGGTGGCCTTGGTGATGGTTTCCCTGATCTACTGATCGCTATTCGCACTGGTATGGACTCGTAGCAGCTTTTGCTCTCTTTGTTAGACGGAATTCTGTACGATTGATCCTTGTATTTATACTTATGAGATGTATTCCCCCACAATGATACATGTGCCCGTCACAACTGGTCTGTTTACGAGAGAGTCACTTACGTCCAAAATGATACTTCTAGCTGAAATGTTAAAAGTTGTACATTTCATTCAAAGCAATGCGGGTTATTGGTTCATGAACAGCTTCTTCAAATAGTCCGCCGCGGCTGTCCGTACTGCGTCTCCTACCCCATCCTTTGTCAAGAGTTCCATAGCGAGGTTAACACGCTGCTGCGTGCTCAAACCTTCTTGCTCCTTTCCCTGGTCGGTTGATGCACTTCGCGCGGCTATCTCTTCTCTCGCTGCATTTACAGCAGCTGTCTGCTCACGAACCGCATGCGTCAGCTCCGTGCACGCAGCCTGCAAGTTCTGCGTAATGCCTGCGAGGCGCTCGAGAACCTGTGCTGCTTGTGTATCTGGCTGCTTTGGCCGCTGGGACCCTTGTGTGCCAGTGGATCCAGTCCGAGGAGAACCAATGGCTTGTTGTAATCGACTAGGTCCTGGGGTTGCGGGAAGAATCCGAGGGGGAGGCATGGGATTCTGACCTCCGCGTACCGAAGGGTTGATGTCTCCGGAGGAGAGTCTCTGCATCTCTTGCAAGCGTGTGCCATTCTCGAGCCTTTCGCCCTGGGGACGTTGATTTGCAGCGGGTGAGACACTCGGGCCATCAGTTCGCGGGCTGGTGCTGATGAGACGGGGGTCGATCATATCGGACGGCATTGCATGAGTCCGCTCTGAGGGAGGTGTGCCGTTGGGAGCGAATAGGGCCGGTGTTGCTGAAGGCCTACCGCTAACAGGAACAGGGTGGCCGGTGTTCGAATCAAGGCGGTATCTACACGCCGACCATGTATCAGAGTTAGCGGAAATACGAAAAATAGCCTGGATACCAACCGATTCTTGAAGAGTTGATACCATCCCATCCGGAACCAATGGTCCAGCATCTTCAAGCTGAGGTTACCCACAGGTACACCAGCGTCGCGTGCGGCAGCAAGCCGACGTTCAACAACAGCTGCACGGGCGGGCTCCTCCGGTCCGCCCTGAAGAACCTGTAAACCAGGCTCCGGAGAGGGTGGTCTGTCCGGGCTCAGCAGGAATGACTCGAATGCGTATATCTGCTTGAAGACCTCGAGATTGCGATGGAAACAGCTCTTCAGCGCCGTGTAAGTCTTGCGGTCTCCAAAGACCTGTTTAGCACCCTAAATGTCGAACGGATTGCGCATCAGAGGCTGTGCATGCGACCGGACTGAGAGCTGACACCCACCTCACGAAAGACATTGTTCATCTTCGTCCTGAAGGCCGCCCACCGCTCATCGTCTCCAAGCATCCAACGGAACAGCTCATCCTTCTCTTCGTCCGTCCAGTGTTTCCATCCAACACCTGAATTTGCCTCACCCTCACCGTCTTGCTCGCCTAGATCACCCATATCGCTGTCCATGCTCGGTCGGGGCGCAATAGGCTGGCCGTAACGACGTTTCTTGCCCGCACCCGCCCCAGCACCAGCGATATACGGCCCATCATGGCTCTCTTTGCGCTTTCCTAGTGCGCCGGCGGGATCGTCTTGCTCAGGGGGATGCGCTGGGCCGAACACGCTTAAATCTGAGAATGGGCTCGGGTATGGGCCAGACCCAACACCATGATTATTGGCGGCATCCTGCTTGTCTCAGCCACCATGAACGTTTCGTTCGACCGAGATTTATGAGACAGAACGCACCTGAACCGCATCAGAGTCCGGACCACTGGCGGGCGACTGATCTGGGAGATGCGGGGCGGGGCCACTGTGCTGTATAGCAGCAGCCAAACCGTTCGGGGTCGGTCTGGAAGAGAACGTTTGTCATGAACATTCCGAAGACGCGCAGCAGTCAGAGAAATAGGCGAACATTTGCGACATTGCTTGGGTATACGGACTCAATCGAGGCAGGCGCTTGTGGCAAGCTGTGCCGCCCAGTTCAGCTTCGCGCGATCGGTTCACATGTGGCTGCCTCAGCCACAGCCGCGCATCCCAGCTCGCAAAACGTAACAAATAATCGTGGATATCCTTCTTCTGATTTATTGCCGACCCGGATATATACCAATACAGCGAGCATCACCTATTCACAAGAAACACGAGAGACGAATAAAAAAGCACAAAGGGGATATGGGCGCGACATGATAACACATTCGTAACTTGGAGCATATATCCTCCTGACGCAAACGTCGTTCCTCGGTCTTACCAGGAAAAGATGCACCAGCTTTCCCAACCATCCAGAGCAACCATAATCCATTCCAAGAGAACCTGTTTGGAGGAAGTCATACCGCAAGAGCGGGTCGGCCCCACGCCTCCGGCAACGGTAAATATGTGAGACCAGGTGTCGTCTTTCCGCTCCGCCGTTCACCGCCTCTGGTCCGTGCCGCCGTTCGGTCGATACATATACTGATGATGTGTGGTTGGCGCACCATGCGAAGACGTTGGCCGAGACGTCGACGCGTTCGAAGCAGCGGCAGCGGCACCGTACGATGTCGTCTGCGTGGGACGCTGGCGGTAATACGCGTTGTTGGTGCGCTGCGGGTCAGTCTGTGTGTGCGTGAGCACAGGCGACGGCGTGTTGGCTGCCACTGTCGGCATCGGCCACGGTAGGTTAGCGGCGGGTGGGGGTGCATTCTGGGTGCGTGCGGGGGTAATAGATACCGGCTGGGACGAAGGTGGGCGTTGTGGCTGCATGTGCGGCGATGCATTGGTTGGGGTCACCACAGGCGCTGCGTGAGTGGAAATGGAGGGGCTCTGCGCATTCGACGACGGTGGAGGCGCTGCTGCAATAGGCATTTGGTGGACAGAAGTGGAAGGGGCTGTAGGAGTCTGATGTGTCTGCTGCTGAGGTGGCTGAACATGAGTATCAGGGACCTCTGTCGCTGACTCAGTCTCCCGTCGACGCTTAGTCCCTCGGGATGTGCTGACTTTCAGGCCCAGATTTGTGGCCTTGAGGAGAATCTGGTGCCTGAAAGCAAGATGGTGTGAGAACCTGGGAATCCTCGAACAGCTACGAAGAGAGATATACCTCGTCCTGCTGTTTCCCCACTGCTGCACAACCCAGTCCCATTCGATCTCGCCCTTATTTTGCGCACCTCCCATCTCCTTGCTCTGTTCCGCGAGCCTGCGTAATTTCTCAGTCTCTTCCTCAGACCATGCTCCTTGCTGTCCACCAGCGGTAGCCGACCCGGTCGTGGCACTGAATGTAGTTAATGTTCCTGTCGAAGATGTCGTTGGAGCGGCGGGAGTCGGCGTGGTGGTCGTGATAGTGCTGGCTGTCGGTGCCGGCGCCGGAGCGGAGGTAGGAGGGGTAGGTTGTGTCGGCGGAGGGTAGTACGTCGTCGGTGGTTGGTATGAATAATAGGGCGCAGTTGGGTAACGTGCCCCCGGCGCGGCATACATGGGAGGATAGTATGACTGTGGGTGGGATGGTGGTGGCATGGCAGGCGCACCAAGAGACATAACGAATGACTGCGGGTTGGTGATCACCGTAGCGGGGGTGTTGGAAGACGTGCTAACCGAAGGAGGTGCACTCTGCGGTGGTGGGGGCATCTGGGAATATGATGGTATAGAGGAGTACATTGCTGGTGGAGGCTGCCCCACAAGTTGGCTTGGATTCGCGAGCTGATAGACGTAAGATCGGAGATGGAATAGGATAGAAGTGCGACGCACCAAATTGTCACAGACGCGCTTCGCATCTGCAATCATGGCAAGGGGATCAACCTTCGTCGCAGGTCCCATCTGATAGCATTGTGCGATCACCAGTGGTGAAGCGGCTTTCTGTAGATCGCGACGTCAGCACATCCTACAGTCTAGTTGGATACATACGCAGCGAAACTCACTACTAGTTCTTCCGCTGCGTTGTAGAATTCTGAGCATAGGTTCAGAGCCCGCCATTGGAATTCATAGAATTGCTGGTTCTGTGTTAAAGCACCGCCTCCTGGTACAGGCGGGTACTGGTAGAATCCAGGATGCTGGGTGTTGGCGGGGGCTTTCGTCGCGGTTCCCGCGGGTGCTCGTGGCTTCCGGTTCCTGGAACCTCTTGGACGGCCTGGCTTGCGTTTCTCGTTGCTGTCTGTGTCTCCCGTTGCATGGTGAGCATGGTCTTGCACGATGGATGCTTGGGCGCTGCATCCGGTGGACAAGGCAACGGTCACGGTATAAGATCAATGACGGCGGTGATCGACACAAAGAGCACGTACCCCGCGGTCCGAGCCTGTGCGTTGGCAGCCCGAGGTGACGACTGGGTACTACCAGGGTGGTGCCCATCCGGTTCCTGATGCTCAAGTTCCTCCTCGACGGCGCCCTCATCGTCGTCCTCCTCTTCCTCCTCTTCCTCGCGATTGCCTGTAGCAATGCCATTTGCGGCAGATGGCTGAGCGTGGGAGCCATAGGAGATATACTGCTGCTGGGGCGAGCGGCCGGCGGAGACGAGGGGGGGATTGAGAGCGTGCGACAGAGGTTGATAATACTGCGGATTGTCCATGATTTTTTGAGAAACCGAAAATGCCGCAGATGGAAGAAATAATGCTACACGAGCGGAGAGACCAAATCGTCGTCCGAGAACAACAAAATGCCGTGGGAATGCGCGCACAGCCGTCCATTATCCTTTCCCAGCGCCCCGACTGGTACCGCAGCCGCGCCCTCTCCGCTCTTTGCGCGCCGGGAGCAGAGCCTTGATTTTACGCACCCATGGCCACGCAAAATGTCAGAGATTCTGAATGGCGTTTGGCTTCCAGAATGATGGACATGGCCGCATTGGAGTGAATTCAGTGCGGCCACAGCGGCTAAAGAGACGCCCGGAAAACAACACGGACGCGTGACGGGCGTGACGGCGGTGGCCGGGCTGTGACAAATCGTGACTGAGTGACTTCACGGCTCCGCTGAGCTCGTTCCCCGGCTTGTCCGCTACCGCCACACTTCCACTTCTTGCATTGTTCATTGCCACTGACCCTCTCGTACACCACCACCACACCTTTCTCCTGACGGCGGCAGCCTCAACATAACTTCTCTTCATGCTCTCGAGTCCCTCGCCAGCTCCCAGCGGCCGCTCGATTGCAGCAAACGCCCTTCGCAAAGCAGGGCTCATGGATCGGGATCGAGACGAGCGTATGCGCGACGCCTCCGACAAACCTGGAGGACGGAAGGGTGCGCAGAAGTCCACACAAAGGGCTCGTGCACACCCCCATCGGCCACGCGCCATCGACGCAATCACTGGGAAAGATCTGCCTGGTGCATCTAATGCTTCACGAGTTTCTATGGTAAATCACACACTTGTCCTCACTCCTCTTCCCCTAGCCACCACAGCAGACGTTGTTACACTCTCTTCCCGTGCTCTGCGTCATCTGTGTCGGCTTTTCCTCATACTCTACGTGAACGGTTGGCTTACCATGTTCCATGTCCACTTCTGCCCTCGTCACCTCTGTCTCGCTTATGCAAGCTGGCAAGTCGTCTCGCCGCGGGAGATTCAATAGCTATCCGTGGCGCGTCGAAAGGGACGTTGGGTCGACTTCGCAGGAACGCTGTATCCGGTAGCACGAGCGCCGATGCAGCCACAGAAAGCAAGGTCATCAGTTTGTGGAAGGAATTCGTGCACAGGAGGTGGAATCCTGAAGCGAAATTCCTGAACCTTGAGGTATGCTCGTTTTGTTTGCTGTTGCGGCGACATTCTATAGCTGTGTTCTATAAACTAGCGAATGGCAGAGGACGATTATATCCGGCGAAATGCCCTGGTTGCTCCAGGCGCCCCAGGTTCCACAAACAAGGAAGCGTCTGTGATATTCAAGATCGCGTCCAAGCTTACTCCGGAGG
Source organism: Obba rivulosa (assembly GCA_001687445.1). Classification (NCBI taxonomy): domain Eukaryota; kingdom Fungi; phylum Basidiomycota; class Agaricomycetes; order Polyporales; family Gelatoporiaceae; genus Obba; species Obba rivulosa. The sequence goes on from KV722336.1 coordinate 227,123, forward strand.
TAAGTTCGCTTCATGCCATACATGGTCAAGTGTCTCATGTAGCGTATAGGTTGAAACTATGTCACTGGCACACAATAACATTACCTCGGCCTCAACGATCATCGGACTTCCCCGCTACCTCCCCAAGTTAGTCAATTTATCTTTGGAAGGAAACAAGCTGCGTATGTGGAAAGACCTCGATTATATCGCGGGCCGCAGAGGAAGGCTTGAGAACCTACGAGAGCTCGTACTCACCGGCAATCCCATACGGGAGGTCGAGTACCAGAACAACCGAGTGGACCAGTACAAGAGGTGGGATATATATACATCTTGATTGGCAATTCCTTAGGATCTAACTTCCCACAAAGCGAAGTTGCAAGGCGGTTCCCATCGCTCGAGATTCTCGACTCGGAAGCTATTGCAAAGATAGCATTTGACGTTCCCCAGGCATCCACGTCCACAGCGTTACCTGCTCAACCGGCCGCAACGACTTTCCCTTGCGAAATGGGACCGTCCTTCCTGACCGGCGTTGACGGTTCTATCATTAGCAACTTCTTTATGCGGTACGTTCATAAGCTGCACTAACAAAGGCAACGTTCCTCATTTCCTCCCCCTGCTGTAGATTCTTCCCTTTATTCGACAATCAACGCTCAGCGCTCGTCGATGCATATCACCCAGATGCGACGTTCTCATTCTCCGCCAACACCGCCATTCCTGCACGTGCGCGAATAGAAGGCTACCACCATTCGAAAGAAATGCCGAATCAACGCAAGCTGGAGTGGTCGCCCTGGCTATTAGGAGGGCACGGAGGCTCGCGGAATCTCAATCGCATGGGCGGTGGCGTCGAGAAGATGGCGAAGACACTCCACATAGGCAATCAAGAAGTCGTGAAGGCCATGTCCGATCTGCCGAAAACACGACACGATGTTGCAGGCGCGCCTGAGAAGTTCTGCGTCGATGCTTTCCCGGTGACGCACGGCGATTCTATGCACCTCTTCGTCACTGTGCATGGCCAGTTTGTGGAAGGTGAGCAGATTTCGTTCTTGGCTCCGATAAGCAGCAGCAGATCTATGTTCTCTCTTTAGAGCCTGCAGAAGGCATTCGATCATTTGACCGGTCTTTCATGCTTGCCCCCGCTCCCGAAGGCTCGAGGTGGGTTTGCGCCTTCCCGAAGCTCGCTTAGCACGGGTTCACTGAATCACATATTCCCTTATTCAGAGCGAAGCAAAGTGGCTGGGACGTAATGATTCTCTCTGATGAACTTGTCGTCCGAGCGTACTCAAGTCACGAGGCCTGGAGACCGGGACCTATGCGAGTACAGGCAGGCGAGCCGTTCCCACCCAGTGCGTCGCCTGCACAGCTGCCGCCGGCGAATGCGCAAGCGCAAGCGCTGTTGCAGGAAGCGTTGTCTTCGATCGTGAGTCTATCGTCTGATGCGCTTTGCATACCGACATGCTAACTTATGTTTTTACGTGTTGTAGCCAGAGCCACAGCGTTCGCTTGTCATGCAGATATGCCAGCGAACCGGTCTCAATGTGGCGTTTGCTGTCCAGTGCCTTGAAGGCAATGGGTGGGATTTGGAGCGCGCGGTGGCGAACTTCGAGCAAGTCAAGGTGCGTTCAATGCATGGTTGACAAGATAGTAACGTGTTCATCGTCGCATTAATAGGGCACGCTGTCGAGAGATGCATTCTTGTGAAGTATTTTCTAGCCCCCTGCATCACGATTTCGTTCGTGGCAAGTCGTGTATTTATGTCCACCACACTCCTCACTATATCGGGATGGGACAGCGTGCGTAAATTCAATGCCACTCCCCAAGGACCGTCTCCGTACCTCGCATTTCGTTCTCGATTATCACAATGTAGCCATGATTAGCATCTTGCGCACATCTTGTTTATACATCGCAGCCGCCGTTCTATACACACACTCATAACTCGTCTGCACGTCTCGTCATATGTACTGTGAATTCTGGTAATGCACTTGACAAGTACATCTGGCGTCATCGCAAGATAGACAACTGAGCGCTGCCCGTTGACGTCGTTGAGAACTTTCGCCCCGGTGCCTGTACATCGCCGTTCTGCCTTCGACCTCCATGTGCATCCGTTCATACAGCGGCCAATCGGGGCTATGACGGGCAATATTCGATGCTTCCTCCATCTCCCTCCCCTTCAGACTTCCGCTTTCACCTTACACAAACATCACTGTTTGGCTTCCTACACCACCGTGAGCTCACACGCAATGCGGCCTCCGCCGCTTGAAACTACATCGCGACCGGCGATTAACTCGGTGCTCGCGACGCGATTTTCTTGTCCTTCTAGCTCGGGCGAGCAGAACAATCACCTAAACGCCGCCTCTCGTATGGGAATCTTTGTCCCCACTCTCGGCGCAAATGGTTCTGATGGCGACTTCCCGCCTCGTGCTCATATAACGTACACCCCTCACACACGGCTTCTGCATATACATATGGGTCGGTGCACGAACCCTCTCCGCCCTGCCTCCGGCTTGCTCCCTCGGGCATCTACTACTTCTTTGGGACCGGCGCTCCTCCTTCTCGAACCTCAAAATTTGCTAACCCTCCGTGCTTGGGTATGGAGGCTTCAAGACACGTCCCTGCCGGACGTGACCCGACCTCGTCAGCCTCAGCGGCGACCATGGAATTACAGAATTCGGCTGCGAACGCGAAATTGGCCGACCTCGAGAGAGTTGTTCGGTCCACAGCGGACGTGAACGCTGCGGACGCCGCAGGCCGAACACCGATCATGCTCGCGATCGGCGGCGAGAGGTGAGCATCTCTTCGTAGAATGATACGCTCGCCGCCACCGTTAAGCTCCTGCTCCTCAGCTGGACCGACGTCGACGCGTCGGACGCGTCTTTTGCGCTCGAGGCGCGACTAGGCATTCTGAAGATGCTCCTTGGTCATGGAGATATCTCGTTACACTCTTTGAACGCGCCGGTGAACGGAGTAACGCCGCTCGGTCTCGCAGCATGGCTTGATGCGCCGGATATCGTCCGCTTACTGCTCGAGGAGAGTCATGGCATGGTGTCTGTCGACGGATCGGACTTGCATGGCGCGACACCACTGATGTGTAAGACACCTTCGTTTATAAAGGGGGCTGTAACCCATGACACTATAACTTGCTCTAGACGCGGCTCGCGATAGTAGATCGCATGTGGTGTGCATTTTGGTGAGTATTACCGTACTTTAGACAGCTCGCATTCGGTCTTAACACTTTGAGCAGCTTGCGCATGGCGCGAAACCTGACCTCACAGACATGAACCACCGCTCATCGCTACATTTCGCGCGCGACCATCCCCACATCCTTTGGCTATGTGAACGGACAGTGCGATTCTTGAGAGCTCGCGAAACGCAGGTAAGCAGTGGAAGTAGACGGTGATTGGTCCTGAGCTTAATAGGCTACCTGAAAGTCGGGTAATCCCAAGAAGCTCTCCGTGCTCCCACTGTCATACCTCGAGGAGATGCTTGCATGCACTGTACTCCACGATTTGCCCCCATTCTTGACATTCTCACGAGGTGACCTCACCCACCTGACCTCCGCCCTGGCCAATGCCGTCAAGTCCGCGGATATACAGACCCTATCCGGATTGATATTCTCGTCTATGGAAACGCACTTCAAGGCCGAAACTAGCACATTTTGCACGCCCACAGTCATCAATCTTCCCGACGCGGCTGGCTGGGGTGCTGTCCACTATTGCGTCGCTGCGGACAGTCCCTCCATAGAAGTCCTGGATCTGTTGTACCTCGGGGGAGCGGATCTAAGCCTATACAGTGGTATTGGCACTGGACATGGGTCTCCGCTTCATATCCTAGCATGGAAGGCGACGGCTTCAACAGACCCCGCTCATGCCAAGCTCATGCAGGCATTCATTCAGCATCTAGTCTGCGACCTCGGAGCTCCGCTGCCGGCGAAGGACGGTAGCCTCGACACATGTCTCCATATTGCGGCTGAGCATGGACGGAGCATCAACGTGTTGATGGCGCTTCTTTCTTGCGACAAGGACGGCTCCGCGCGCAAGTTGCGGAATTCTAGAGGGTAAGTAGTTTCGTGGTCTAGTCCGTCAAGCATGTTCTCACCTACGACAGATTGACAGCACTTGATGTCTGTCGGCCAGAATTTCGAGTGGCGTTCGGTGAATATGGAGAACTCTTGCGTCCCGCGTCATCTGCATCTATTCGCACAATTCGCCCAGTCACCATCGCTTCTTTCGAAACATTAACAAGCGCGCAAGACGTTCTGTCGGCATACTCGGCACCACAGGCGAATCGTGCGACTGGTACCCAACCAGAAGGCGCACTCGCAGCGCAGGACGATATTTCTCAATTACCACTTCGCATACTGGGAAACCTCCAAACTCTGTCACGAGATTTCCAGCAGGATAGCACTGTCGGTATCGACGCGATCAGCGCATTGCTTCAGGAAACGGCGGACTGCCACGATCGGCTGATGGCGAGCATGCATCATCGTCTCGAAGACGTGCAGGCGGACGTGAAGTACATAGGGCGCATGCACGGACAGGTGCAACGGGTCTTAACGGAGAGCGCGGAGGCTCTTGGCAAGGCTCTCGGAGTGTCCTTTGCAGCGACCATGGATCCCCCGAGGGCGCACCCTACAGACTCAGAGTCAACGTTATGTTCCCGCATGGCGACGCAGGGTTCCGTTCCTATGCGAAAATGCGTCTCGATGACGAACCTGAGGAGTAACAAAACGGCACCAACTTCTAGCCCCGGAAAGCTATCAACGAAGACCTCTCCGGATGTCTCACCGAGTTCAACAACGTCCGACAGCGCCTCTCGCATCCTTCGGGGACGCGCTTCGTGGAGGGTTTTACCGCAATGGAGTAGGGATGGCTCGAGCGATCGAGACAAGAAAGAAGGGGGCAGCAAGGACGATGAAGAATGGAGCGGTCGTGACCAGGCGGTTAGCGGCACTGCGCGGTTCAAGGCTTGGCTACTGAGGAAGTTTGGTCCGCGATCGCCGATCGCCGCAGAGCACAGCGACAGTCACGAGATCGTGGTCACGGAACCAGAGGACGCTTTTGCTGAGGGTAACTCCTATGCTCATCTGTCAGAGGAGCAAAACCAGGTCATCTCAACATGCCGGAGGGTGCTTCAAACAGCTCGTCGGGATATGGCCCGTATCCAGGAGTGTATGATTGCTGTAAGTTGAATGCCGGTGCTACATTTGGGTTGCTGACTTCGTCATGTCGTAGGCGGAGAGGTACTCGTCACTCGCAGAACAGGCTCTTGGTCAAACCGAGCGAAGATTGCTCAGAATGATTGAGGTCTGTCTTCGTTTTCGTGGTCGAGTTGCATCACCAATGTCAGCGTCTACAGAAACGGAGAGCAACGCTGGATGCCGCTCGTCTTTCTCAGTTTGGATCTACGGTTCCAGAATCTCCCTCGGTGGCAAATCTAACTCCAACTTCACCCTCTTCCTTTCATTTACCAGTCTTCGATGCACGCTTGCATCCAACCTTATCTCCCTTATCTCTTTCTAGTAACGCGTCTTCCAGGTCATCCATGATATCGTTCTCGTCCACCTTGATTGAAGAAGAGGACGATGACATTGGTAGCCTGAGGCGTCTGCTCACTCGCAAGATTGAGGCACGACTCAGCGGCGCCATCGACGAAATGGACAAGGCTGAGGTGTGGTTGCGAATTGTACGTGAGGTTGTGAGTCGCCTAAAAGATACGCATCTGCCTTGAGTCTGCTTCTGGCTACATACCCCCCAAACTACATACCACTTGGATTTCCCGTTTTAGTGGACTCTGCTATCATCATGTCGTCTCGCACCGTTATGTCTTTCGTTCGGATCATTGCACCACTATCCTCCCGCTGTATCTTGACTACCGCTTACATCATGTATCGCGCATTTTGTATCAATGAAAACATCAATCTTTCAGTCGGACCCGGAACACGAGGGAAGGATGGAATGGACTGCACGAGACGCGATCGTGGCGACGCGACAATGTCAAAACGCGGGTTCGATCGCGGGCACGTGTAGCCCGGGCAGCCCGGCCCGGTGTGAGTCCTGCTGGCGCCAAAGGTCGCGTCTCGCCCTGTCCCGCCGCGTTGCAGCGCTGCGACCTGGGTCTTTGCGATTATTGTGCGTTCTAGGCCAGACGTATATCTTGTCGTCTGATATGAACATTACTTGAAATCTTGAACTGTTGAACTTCGCTCAGGCCGAACACAAATGGCTCCATTTTATCCTCCGCATGCTGTCCTGAGCGGCTTCAAAGAGCGGGTGGAATGTCTGACAGTCCAAGGCACATCTCCTGAATTGTCAATCACGGTCAATTTCTCATACTCGTACTAGGGGACAGGTTATATTTCGGCACCAGTACTGGGAACTTGCACATATATGCCTACGGAGATACAACATGTGAGCATGCCGCGTTCCTGCAAGCACTCTCGATAGCAGACTCACAGTTTCAAGCATCGAACAGCGAGCCCCACGCAGAGCTTGTGGAGACGAAGAAGAGTCTATGTCGAAGAGCAATTGATCAGCTCGGCTACGTAAAAGACGTGAACTCCTTGGTAGTGCTCTCAGGCAAGTATGCACTCCATATGACCTTCTCTTGTGCTGAGATGTCCCCCAGAGTCTTTGGTCACCTTGTACCCCCTTCCAACCTTCTCTCCACCCACTCCCCTGATAAAGGCAAAATCAGCCTTCTCGTTTGCCGTGCACACTCGGGTTGCTCATGTCGACGACCTCGTGACCAGGTCTCCTAAGCCTGACCAGACAGATTTCGCAACGGCAACGGCAACGGCAATCCCTGCAGTTCTGACTTATCTCGCCGTTGGCTGTCGAAGGAAGATGGTGATATACTCTTGGAAAGATGGAGAGCCACAGAACGTTCAGGTATGGCGCGAGCACAATTCCGATGGCCCGTCTCCCTGACTGTCCGTAGGAAGCAACACTTCCTCATTCTCCACGGGCGATGGTTTTCATCGACTCGGAGCACATTTGCTTCGGCTACTCCCCCACGGAATATGCTGTTTTCTCTCTCAAGACATCGACCACCACTGACATTGTCACTCCCATACCAGCGGCACCAGCTGTGGGTATCACCAATATGGGCAAGGGCGCACTAAGTGGACTGGGTGGCTACATGACTCTCGGACTCGGGACAAAACCAAAGCCGTGCGTTGTAAGTGTCAGCGAGTCGGAGGCTCTTGTGGGGAAAGAGAGTGCGTGACACAATTTGGTATCTAGGAGAGGGTCTAAAGCAGTAGGGGTGCAGACAACGGATTCTTCGTTGATACTGAGGGAAAGTCGTCCAGAAGCCTCACAATAGACTGGCCTGCATCGCCAGAGGAGCTAGGCAAGCTCCCTGGAACAACCGCGCAGACGCTCTGCTGACGATATCTACTAGCATTTGTCAGACCCTACGTCTTCTCCGTCCTTCCGCCAGGTTCAGTTCCATCCGCTCAAGTGGAGGGCGACGCAGAACACCCACCAAAAGACTCAGCATTCATCACTTCCTCCGTCGTCGAGATCCGCTCTTCGTTATCCCTGAAAGCCGTGCAGATCCTTCCCTTCCCACCTCTCCCCCCGGGGACAGCGTCTCCCGCAGCCCACTATCTCGTCCGCCTGTTAACTCCGTCTCCTTCGGCCAAGTCATCGCTTTTCCTTGTATCTACACCATCCGATCGCGCGACAGCAAATACTGTTGGGAGCACGATCTGGCAGTTATGCATGAAGTCATGGAGCGAGCAAATTGACGAGCTCGTGCAGGCTGAGTCTTATGCTGACGCTCTGGCCCTTCTTGATACCCTGGACCCTGCAATTCTACCAGATCAGGTATTCACATACGTTTAGCACCCGGGTTCAGTGGTCTCACCAGTGCACAGGAACGGCGGCAACGTCTCGTCCGTGCTCTCCACGCCGTTGCGCAGTTCAGCAGCGGAAAATATGACGACGCCATCAACGCCTTCATCGACCTCGACATTAACCCCGCAAAGGTCGTGGCATTATACCCCGAGAGCATCGCAGGTAGACTATCAGTACCCAAGGATCAATGGATACCCTTATTCGGCGGCCCGGCAACGCCGCCGCCACCCGCAGAGGACACGGAGAATCAAGACGAGCGACAGAGTGCATCCTCCAGCTCTGACGTGCCTTCGCGCGTGCCTTCGCCAAAGGGCTCGATCCGCGGCACGCTCAGGACCAGCCTCGAGGCGGTTGTCGCGGCCGCGACACCGCACCGAGACGACGAGACCGCATCGATCCTCAGCGGGCGCAGGAGCAAGCAGCCCGGTGCGTCCCCTCTTCCCTGCCAACCCCGCACGTACTCACCAAAGTCCTGCAGATGAGTTCCACCGCTCCGTGGAGACGCTCATGCGCTTCCTCTCCGACCGCCGGCCCAAGGTCGCGGGTGCGCTTGAGGGCTTTGGGATCCGCGCGGCACAGTCGCACAAGCAACCGTCGCTCTCTGCGGCGTCGACCGAGGAGCTGTTCGCGCTGCCGAATGCGCCTTTGAACGCGCTGACGCCCGAGGAGCTCGTGCGCTTTGCGCAGATCGTCGACACGGCGCTGTTCAAGTCGTACCTGCTCGTGAAGCCGAGCCTCCTCGGGCCGCTGTGCAGGATCGGGAACTGGTGCGAGGTCGAGGAGGTCGAGGAGGTCCTGCGTTCGCGTGAGGTGCGTCGCGATTTGAGACGTGGCTGTTACTGGCCTGAAATTTTGAGACAGAAATACTCTGAGTTGATATTCCTGTACAATGGGAAGAAGATGCACGCGAAGGCGCTGGATCTGCTGCGACAGTGAGTATCTCACATATCCGGCGGCCTGTTGATCTCAGCGTATACGCAGACTGAGCGAGAAGGAAACTGATAAGCGAGACAAATTAACGCCGTCCGTCACTTACCTGCAGCGTCTGGGGCCGGAGCACCTCGATCTCATCTTCGAATACTCCCGATGGGTATTCGAGGAAGATCCCGACGTCGGCTTCGAGGTACTCGCCATTCCCAACACATACTAGTGCCATTCTGATTCACTGCACACAGATCTTCACGTCAGAGGAGGCCGAGCTCCCGCGACAGCGCGTGACCGAGTTCCTCGAGAAGATCGACGCGGGGCTCGCCGCGCGCTACCTTGAGCACCTCATCCAGGAGCGCGGCGAGGGGTCTTCGCTCTTCCACGACTGGCTCGCGGAGCTGTACCTGCGCATGACGCTCACGGCGAAGAAGCAGGGAAACGACGGTGCGCGCCGTGCCTCTCGTTGTGTCGGGAGCTGGACTGATCCTCCGCAGAGCTGCAGCAGAAGATGTACACGCGGCTGCTGAACTTCATCGACACGACGCACTACTACCACACGGACAGGCTCTACGGGCTGCTCCCCTCTGACGGTCGGTCCTCCTCGTTGCATTCCCCGCCCAGATTGCTGACCTGTGGCCTATACAACCGCAGACCTCTACGAAGCAAAGGCGATCCTCCTCGGCCGCCTCGGCCGGCACGACGCCGCGCTCGAGGTGTACGTCTACCGGCTGCACGACTACACCAAAGCCGAGGAGTACTGCCGCCGCGTCTACGCGCCGGGCGCAGACAGCCCCACCGCCGGCGTCTTCCTCACCCTCCTACGCATCTACCTCCGGCCCACCCCCTCCTCCCTCTCCTCTGCCCAGTCAGCGAGATCATCCACGTCGAGCGCGCCGGCGCTGCTCGAGCCGGCGCTTGCGCTGATCCGACGGCACGGTCCGCGGCTGGACGCGCTCGAGGCACTGTCGCTCCTCCCGCCGCTCGTGCCTGAATCGGACGTGCGGCCATTTTTGCTCGCCGCGCTGCGCGCCCCCGTATTTGACCAGCGTGTCGTGCGCGAGGTGGCTCATGCGCGGGAGGAGCAGGTCGCGCGGAAGCTGATGCTGCTGCAGTCGCGCAGGGTGCGCGTGTCGGACAGTCGCATGTGAGTTGACCGTTGAGCTGCTGATAGTGATAGAAGGCTGACCGGCCGGACGCGTTCTAGATGCCCGCAGTGTCATAAGAGGATTGGGCATAGCGTCATTGCTGTGCATGCGCCGCGGTAAGTCAGACTGAACAAAACCCGTGAGGATCCCTCCTGACTACACTCTTTATCAGTGGTGAGGTCACACATTATCAATGTCGGGAAGTCTTCTCTCGCAAGTTGAAAGAGATGAGGTCATGATACTCCGATGGATGTACCGGGTTCGATACTATCTACCGCATTCTAGTCTACTAGATATGCTTTCCTGTATGCTGTCGGCCCATTGTATTGGTACAGTCTCCAATACTTCCGCACCTGTGACATCAACCTCTAATGTCTCTTCTGTAACATACCTCACGGACGGATTATGTTCAAATTGGCGCAGCCTACATACTTAAAGAGCTGCTGAAGCGAGGCATGCTCCAATGCAATGTCGTTGCACCTCTTAACACATGGCATCGATGGAGATAGCTGAATCGATCGGAATAGCCTCCGTTGCTCGATGCACGCAGATGCTGATACCGTCACGCGATACGACGAGAACGAGGCGTCATCAAGAGTTTCGCAAATCCAGTCTCCACAAACCACGTATTACTTATACACGCCCTACGAAGACTGCAAGAGGACCGACTCCGCTGTCCGCTCAGATCTTCCTGACGATGTTCATCTCCTGCAAGCATGAATGAGAAACAATTATGTGGGAATATATCGCACGAAACGTACCTGGTAAGTGGTAGACTTGCCAGTCGAGTCGTTCTTGATCGTGTAGCGGGTAGTCTGAAGCAGTGCACGTCAATATATGCATTGTGAGATGGGGAGTACACAGCAACACACCCCATCGTCTGCCTCGAAGACCTTCTCAATGGTACCGGTCGAGTGCGAGACATTGTCACTTTCACCACCGATGGGGCGGTACTCGACCTTGTCACCCTGCTGTACGACGAGTCAGCACAGACAATGTTTTAGCAATGAGGCAGACATACCTGGTAAGCGGCCATTGTGGAGAGATTAAAAGATGGGGTTGGTTGGGTGCGATGTTGTGTAAAGTGGGAGAAGTTCTGAGACATCGACGAGCACATCGCTGCTGTTTATATACCCGCAGAGGGGCACTGAGGGACGACGTAGAGTCATTGGTGTCGTCACTGCTGCAGCAGTTGGGATCAGGTGACGTCGCGGAGGGCCATTGACCCACGACTGCGTCACAAAGGGCAGGGATCGGACTTGGTCGCGGCCAGCCGATTCTTGCGCCGTTCGAAGCACGAACTTCTCCGCACTTGCCATATCGGGCGCGGCGGATGCGCGGCGCGGGGATTGCCGAGGCGAGTGCGCGGCGTGCGCAGGTAAACCCTAGGCTAGGTTTGCTCCGACATGGCAGACTCGCTCAACCCAGAGGAGGAGGGCCTCCTCCAGGTGTGTGCCGCCCTCCTCCGCCGCCGTCGTTGCTGACACCGCCGCAGTCCGCGCTCTCGACAGCATTCACGCCCGCGCCGCTCCCCCGCCAGTCCGCACAACCTCCGGAGCCCACGCCAGCGCCCGCGCCCGTGCCCGAGCCTGCAGCAGAGCCTGCCCTCGCGCCCGCGGACCCCGCCGTCGCCGCAGATGCAGACGCCGTCTGGCGCGCCGAGTACGAGCAGCACGTCGTCGAGTGGCGCCTGCGCTCGGCCGAGCAGCGCGAGAAAGCCGAGCAGGAGCGCGCCCGGTGGGAGGAGCTCCGCGAGCGCGAGCGCAAGGAGGGAGTCCATGCAAAGGCAGAGAGCGGCTGGGAGAGCATCGGCGCGAGCGCAGCTGCAAGCACGAGCGTGAGTGCGCCCGCGCCCGCGCCTGCGTCGCCGAGCCCTGTCGACGCAAGGGACCTGGTCGCCGGCGAGGGCCAGGGCGGGCACACGCAGGAGTTCCTCGAGGTATGCTCACCCCCACGCGTCCCTCATGAGCTGCGCTAATGCCGCGTCAGACCGTCCTCCCAGGCAGCCACGCGCAGCCATCCTCGAGCGAGTCCCCGCCGCCCGCACCCGCGCGCGGAGCCGCCTCTGAACCAGACTCGGGCTCGGGCTCGAACAAGCACGACAAGTGGGAGGACATCCCGTCATCACTGACCTCGTCGTACCCCTCGCTCTCCTTCCCCTCCGACCCGCACTCTCCGCAGTCGCCCGCCCGCACGCTCCACCCGCGCCCTTCCGCTGCGCTCCCCCATGCGCACGAGCACGGACACGGACACCACGGACATCACGAGCACCACGGACACGAGCACACGCATGTGCACGCGCACGCCCCAAAGGGCGGCTCGGCGACGCTCGCGATCTTCGACGGGACGCTCTCGACCGGTGCGCGCGCGCGCGCGCTGCTCGCGAGTGTCGCGATCAACCTGGTGCTGCCGTTTGTGAACGGCGTCATGCTCGGCTTCGGCGAGATCTTCGCCAAGAACGTCCTCGTGCGCTGGCTCGGGTGGCGCTCGCCTGGCGCGGTCGCTGCGAATCTCGGGCTGAGCTCTACGAAGGATAGGGAGAGGCGGTAACTGATGTTCGGGAAAGAATAAAAATATCGGAGTTCGGGAACTGTGGAACGAGGTCCGCTTGGTATATGCCTGTGCACGATAGATCATTGCTGTAGAATGTCACGACGGGTATCAACGGTTCGTATTAGCCTGCCGCTTCCCCACCCTCAATTACAACACGGGTATCTGTACTATGGTATGTATGCTCGACAAGACGCACCCCATCCTTCCTTCATCCTCTCCCCCTCGACTCTCCGCTAAGAACTTTCCCCACTGCCTCCTCCTGGCGCGCAAGCCACACGCCAAATGCGGGGGTGCGCAGCCAGCGCGTGTAGAACTCCTGGCGGCGCCCGCCCGACTTGAACGGGAGCGCCGCGCCGTGCGACGCCAGGCTTGCCAGGAACGCGCGCTCGCTGAACGGCTTCAGCCGCAGCGCCACGCTCCCGTCCGCCGCTCGGGCGTGTGCAGGCACCGGGGTGACCCTGCCAGGCGGGGGTGTGTTGTTCGCTGTGCGGGGGAGGCTGGCAGAAGACCCGGTGCTGAGTGAGGTGGATGAGAGAGATGTCCGGGGCAGCGGTGAGACGCCGCGCGCATACGCAGACTCGGAGGGTGTGGGGATGAGAGATTGCAGGTATCGTTGAAGGGGGACAAGCAGAGCTGCCGTGCGGGCGGAGAAGTGCTCGCGGAGGGCAGTCGACGCGTCCCGCATGAGTGCTGTGTAGCGCCGTCAGTATACAGTTATGATGAGGCCAATGTAGCGATAGCAAAAGGCACAGCATTTGGAGAAAGACGCACCAGCTCTGCGTGGATCGTCATTACTCATACTGCATGCGTCCTCGAGCCGCTTCAGCAATGCGCGGTCGCGGGATATGTACCGCTTGTGCGTATGTGTCGTCCAACCGGGAGACGGTCCCGGGCCTATGGAGCTTTCCTTCTCCCTGTTTCTCCTGCTTTTCTTCGGTCTGACCCGTATGTTAGTACCAAATACGTTCTGAGAATACAGCGAATGCACTCACGGAATCCGCCCCAAGCTGAGTGCATGCGGCCAATGTTTACATGCACGCTCGAAGAACGGATTTGTCACGCCGAGCAGGAGACCCGCACGCGGAGGTCGTGGGTTGACCAATACAGCGTGCTCCGCGTCGTGTATGGTAAAGAACGGGCGGAAATCGCCTGCGAATGGTATCTGTGGGGACGGAATGAGCCCTATGATCCATAGAAGATGCGGGAGCGAGTGAGACACACCGGGCGGATGAGGTCGCGCAGCCACCAGATAGCCTGACTAGTCATTGCTGGGGACGACCCAAAGATGAGGATGGGCTCGCAGAGGACAAGACATTCCCAAATCGACCATAGGTGCGAGAAGCTGGCCTCAAAGAGGGTCAAGATGGGTGGATCCGACGGTGCCAGGGACACTAAGATCTGTACAGGTGAGGACACTACATCAATACTTGGTCACGTAAGATGGGGTACAGACATACCGGAGGCTCTTGCGTGGCTAGACGACCCCTCCGCTCATTGACTACGGCTGAATTCGCGCCTTGTTGCGCATCGTCCGTGTGCGGAATCAAGACGTTCAGTACTGCACCTAAAAACCCCAGTTCAAGAGAGATGCCAGGGCATGGATCCGGCCTTCTCTTCGCTAGCATCAGTACCAAGCTCGGAGTTAACGGAGCGGGACGTGAAGCGTACCAGCCAGCGATGTTATGACAGGCAGACTCGAGCATCGGTCCCCCATGTGCCATGAACATAGGTCCGAGCTTGGCCAGGAGCGCATAGAAGATGGCTGGATACGAGAAGTGCGTGAGGATGACTAGAGAGCGCTACGAGACGCATATATTAGCATGCGCTTCGTCAGAGACAGGCTCATACGTACCTGCTGGTACCCTCGCCTTGACGACGCGTCCCTCCTCTGTGAAAAGTACGAGAACCCATATAAGAACCCGTCATGTTCCGTCGGGCGCGGTGCACCAGGCGCGTGCTCAGGGTCGGCCTCGGACGTGTCCTGCAAGCGGATGCGGAAGGAGTGCACCTGCGCGCCCTCTTCGAACTGCGCCGAGTCAGGGAAAGACGAGAACGCTCTGGAGAGGATTGGTTCAGAATCGAGAAGGCATTCGAAGCAGATGCCAGGCAATTCACATGTTCTCTGCCTCTGACGGAGTCAGGTCCAGCGGTGGGTATATGCTGCAGATCTTTGGCCCGACGTCTAGGTCAAAGTCGACTGGAGGTCATGTGAGGGTAAGTCTCGTGTACGAGCAACGACCGTGTGCGCTCTGTACCTATGGCCAGACCCTGTAACCATCTACGCAGCTTCACGATCTTTTCGGGCTCCATGGACAGCCCGTCCATACTGCCTGTCCGCTTGTGAGAAGACGAGGGCAAACGAGGAAGGGTATTGCTGCGCGAAAGGCGGCGGGGCTGCACGGACTTGTTGCGGGGTAGATGCGGGGACGAAGGAGACCTGAGGGACAGTGATCTGCCGGGAGGAGAGTCGGAGGGATGGGAAAGAGTGAGTGACCCGATGTCTGTCTCTATGTCCTCGGCCATGGTCGAGCTCGAGATGTGTGGAGGGAGTGTATGCGTCTATATGCAGCCTCTTCCAAGCCGTTACTCCAACTGTCCCAGAAGCATCGGCATATGGCAGTTACTAAATTTGGACCCACATGTCCTGCATCCGGAGCGATGTCTCTCAATATCAAAATGGATTACAAATAGCTCGTACAGTAATGTGTACTGGATATGCTCGGTATGATAATCCAGACATGCTCGAACGCGTAAAAATACAAATAAAAATGAAGTACAACAACCCGAGAATGATGCGAATGAATGTGGAAAATGTGAAACTGCAGCCAACTCTCGTATTGATACACCGTAAATCCTCGCCTAGACATGCGCAGTTCGCACGTCTCCGCTTCCAGCGTCACAGTCTGGCATCCTTGGGCATAGTCCTGATGGCCTGTCGGACGCCCAGGTCGCCGAGCACATCCTCCGCTGAAATGAAAGGTCGGAATCAAACACTCAGATCTGTTATGAGGGGGCGCACCTCCTCCAAGGATAGAATCGAAAGTCACGGTCCTGTGATACTATACACAGGAGTGAATACGTAGCAGACAAGGATGTGAGTGAGGTACATACGTGCTCAATGTAGCGACCCATTCCCGACTTCGTAATTCCACGACCCCCGAAGATTTGCACTGCATCCTGAGCAGTATCTTGGGCACACCGGGTACTGTACATCTTCAATAGGCCAATTGGGCTGACATAAAACATGAGTAAATGCATGGCAAAATAATCGCAACGAACGACGCACCCAGCCAACAGCTTGGCTTGCTGCTTGTAATTCTACATATTCCCACCTTTAGCATACGGGCTCTCAAAAAGCCAGACAATAACTTACCATGTTAGTCATCTGGTAGGTAATATTCTCTAGCCAGCTCTGAACAGTCTCCGCGCGGGCAATCATGGCTGCAAGTTTGCTACGAATGACTGCCTGAGTGTGAAGCGGCTTGCCAAATGCCTTCCGCTGGTTTACCCATCTGAGTAGTGAAGCGTCGGAAACCGTGCTGCACTAGATCAAGGAGCATGCTTACTTGAGGCATTCCTCGACAATGAACCGCTGTGCCCTGGCTGAGCTGCAGCACATCACCCAACGCTCATGATTGAAATTACTGTAGCCAATATGAGTAACACGTTTCGAGGTATCAAATATCGCGCTACTTGCCTAAGAATGACGAAGATGCCATCCCCTTCTGGTCCAAGCGTGTTCTCGACAGGAACCTTCACATTTTCGAATATAATGTACGCTGTTCCTGCAGTTGCAGAATACGACGTCTTGATGTGCTTCGTCTCTACACCCTCTCCACGCTCGATGAGCAGCACAGTGAGGCCACCCTAGTAATGGAACAATCAGATAGATCGGACGCGTTGAGTGTATTCGTACTTACGTCAGTTTTGCAGCCTACAGTGAAGCTACCGAAGACGTTAACCGGTGCTCTATGCATGTAATTTAAACTTACTAGTCTGAAAAACTTGAACCCAAAGTTAGTTTATTCGGAGACGTATATACATGAAGAACACTTACGTTCCGTTCGTGATCCATTTCTTTGTCCCATTGACAATCCAAAACTTGCCGTCCTCCGTTTTCTCGGCAGTAGTCTTCAGGCTGGCCACATCCGAGCCTGCGAAGGCCTCTGAAATGGCCAAGGAGATGAACTTCTTCCCTGAGAGAACATCTTTCACCACGCGATCTCGTAAAGCGGGTGCGCCGAAGTTCATGACCGGCGGGAGACCAATAACAGCACCGGCGTTCAGGCCATCACCGTACCCGCGGCAACCGTGCCTGGTAATCTCCTGGTTGATGATCATCTGGGGCATGATCGTCTCAAGGCCACGCATGAAAGAAAACAACATGCTGCACCTCATGGAAGTAGTCAAACTGGACAAGTACGCTTAACAAAGATGAACGGGGCAAATGGAACGCAACTTACTTCTTCAGGCTTTACAATACCACCCATGAGTGTTAGCCCCTTCAGGTGTCTCCCGGGGCCCATCCGCATAGCATGCATATTCACCTCACTGCAAATATATGAGATCTGTACGAGGGAGAAGATAAAATACATACGCCATCTTCTCAACGACGCTGAGACTCGGACGTTTTCCATCCTCTTCTCGCGCCTAGGCAAAAATCTGCATCTGTACATACGCTACGGAGACGGATGAATGGAAGGCACCTGTGCATCCGGAATGATGATCTCATCCACGAACTTGCGCACTGCACGCTGGAATCGCTTGTGGCCCTACACGCGACATAGGTACATAATTCACAACCCTGCGAATCTGTGGGAATGAGCGTACCTCAGTGAAGTACGGGCTGTGGTAACCCTCCATGAGCCAGGACGGTTCAGCATACGGGACCTTGCTGATTGCTCCGGGGACATTTCCCTTGACGAGACTCTTCTCGCCTTGGATGGTTCCGATTTGGAGTCTAGCGTACTGTGGCTTCTCTAGGATCTCTTGACGGTGAAGACCATAGAACGCTTCTGTAGCGTCCTGACCGGCTGTAGCGCGGAATGAGCGGTTGTTTCAGACGCAATTGTTTCGGATGAGACGTACGTATTTCATCTACGAGAAATACAGAAGCTCCTCCGGGGTGAAGACCCTTGAACTTCGATACGTCATATACTTTGGCGTCTATGATAATCCACTAAGACACTTGAATGTTCAGGGCTGCTTCGGACGTGGAGAGACATCAGAGGCTCACCAGGTCGTCTGATTTGTTATGCTACCACGGTGCGAACCAGTATCAACATACAAATCGCGGACCTCTAATTCAATGTCTATGACGGACCTTCGCAACCTCGTCCCGCGTAAACTGCTTCATCTCCTTCGTGGCCATATCGTATTTCAGAATAAAGTCTAGGGGTCGAGGGAGGAGAATTGATAATATGCAAGCGACATCATCCTAGCTGCACTTATAGGGAGGGGAGTTCGAAATCACATGCAACGCCGCGTATGACGCCACGTGAGCGCGCTGCACGCGGAACCCGGACAACAAGACAGCGGAGGCTGCATGCTCCGACACGGCCATGCTGCGCGCGCGGAAGACCGTCAAACGGGAAGGTATGCCCATTGGTAATCATCTCTCCCAATATATCACGCCCCGGAGCTGCTCAGGGATGGGTGTGGGGTAAGTTGGAGTTACCTGCGGGTGTTCAACCAGGGCCAGCATGACACTCGCGGATCAAACTCAATATTCGATCCTGGATTCCGCCGCGAACGCGTGTTTGCTCAAGAATAAAGGCTTCAAACTATGATTTGCGGGGGAACGGAATGTACTATCATTTGTTGTCTGCATCACACCAGTCCCATCACAACATATAGCATCGACTGTCAACGACATTGGAATATATGAACGCCCCTCAAGTTACTCTTCCTCATTTTCCTCGTCCGAGAACAGACACGGACCTTCAAAGACGCGCCCAACACGCGGAGATGGATTCTCCTGCTCGCCAATTTGAGCGCCGGGATAGATGACAGGTGTCTCGTCCATTTCGTGGCCGTGTACATCCGATAGCGCGCCTGGAGGGTAGTCGGCGTGTGACGAAGACGCCGGAACATCCTGTATATGCGGGCTTTGACACTCATCAGTATGTTTGGCGGTTACGGTTGCACCGGGGATATCAGATCTTGTGATGACAAACTGGTCAAGATCCGGCTCGTCTGCGTGCACCGGTTGTGAGGCAATATTTGTCGGGGAAACGAGCGGCCCTTTGATATCCGGATTAAGAATGCCTTCCGCAAGATCTATGCTTTTGGACTGTGACTGCGTTGTCGAAGCTGCCGCGGGGTAATCCGCCAAAGATTGCAGTAAATTGGTGCTTTGCGAGACTTGGTCCTCTTCAAAGACTCCGACAGGCGGGTCAAGCTGTGAGTCCAGCAGGAAGTCCGAAGTAGCCTTTGGTATCACTTCTCCGCTTTTGGATTCGGCAGCCCTCTGAAGGGGTGACGATGCCGAGCAGTCGACCGGAGAAGACTCGACCCGCTTGGGCGTGTATCCGACACCTCTCCTACCCAGCGTGGCAGGCCACAGAACATTCAACGCAGGGTCCAGGATGGAAGTGATAGCGATAGGACGTGGTTCATTCGTATCGGAAGTAGGCTCAGGACATCGCTCCAGATCAAGTATATCGTTAAGACCGTCCCAGGGATCGGCACCTTCAAACAGTCTACCGTTCAAGGCATCGTAGAGAGTTTGCTCGACACGAGGTTCTTCGCGTGAGCCTGTTATGGCACTAGATTCCGGCGACGGAGTGGATGCGTCCCCTTCTACCTCTGAAGAGCCATCATAGGCGTAGGTGGGGACAGAACTCGTAGTGGCCGTGCTGGCAGACTCCAGAGTGGGGTGAACGGCGTCTGACATGGAAAGGATGGATTCGATGGAATCAGAAGCCATCGAGTCTGGGTAGGCCGCAGGGGGAGTGGTCTGAGTCAAATAGGAGAAGTCAGCAGTAACGCCGTCCACATCCTCAGGCGCACGTATCGCTATGTCCGGTACATCATCGTGTGATGGCGTCCCAAGGATATGACCGACAGTAGCACCAGAAGCTAGAAGAGAAAGACTCAGCGCTGGGAGTCTCCTGTCTGACTGGGAAGTCGAAGAGCTATATGTAGAACGCAAGCCCAGGGAGCCGACCTTCGACGTGCCAGGCAGCATAATCATCCTTGACGCTGTGCCGGGATGCGAACGTGCGAGGGGCGAGCTAGACATGCTATTGCTGTAGAAGGAGTACCTTGTCGGTTTGTGGTCCTGAGGGTGCAGACGTTCTTCCACCATCTCTGAAGCGAATACAAACTCCGCATAGCCCGAATCCTCGTGGATGCCTCTGTTAGCGACGGGGCTGCTATCGAGGGGCATGGGCTCGAAATCAGCGTCCGCATATGCAAAGTCTGAGAACCGCAGGCCGTCGATATCTAGGACAGCGGGGTGGATAGTGCGTGGAAATTAACATAATGTCATTCATGTAAGAGAGTCTCACCTGCTGTGGATATTGGAGTATCGTATCCGCTGCGAGCCTTCTTGGGGCGACCCGTACTGGATAGACGTCGAGAAAATGCAGGAGAGGTCCTCCGGGCCTGGACAACTGCTGAGATGGATAACGTCCCTTCGATCTCGGCATTACTTTCGATGCCGGAATCTGGAGATAACTTGCGCTACAGGTGTTTCGGCACGTGAGATACATTAGAGCACGCATAAGGTGTGATGCACCTTTTTATGCCGTGCATGGACATGTCTGGCAAATTCGGGACTTATTTCCGGAGAGGGGTCATGATCGTGGCGCTTTGAGTTTATAATAGTTGAGTTTGGAGGTTCAGGTATCCTCGGCAGTCCCAGAAGGTCTGGTATCTTTGCTATGCGGTCCATCTCCGCTCTAAGGAACAAGGCTGTCCGCCGAAGCCGCTCAGAAACGTCGATGAGCAGCATGTATGCTTTGAAAACATACGTTCTGATATATCCAGAGCGCTGAGAATCTTGCTCCTTCTCAGAGGCTTCCTGCTGGCGCGGGAAGTCGCGTGAGATGCCCTGCTTGCGTATTCTCCGGAAGGCGTGGCTGGCTCTTCTTCGTCTCGCCGTGAAAGGTCGCTGGCTCCTTCATGAGATACGCGCCTGGCGTGTGCAAGCGAGATCTCTGGAGCATTCCTTCCTCCTGCTCTCCCGGCTCTGGCAGCTTGTGTGAAGGCTTTACCGAGACCCTTCGACAGAATATCGAGTCTCTGCTTCCCGAAGTGATTCTTCTGAGCCTTCCCGACGGCATCTTTGACGCGTGCCCGCACGGCGTTTCTGTGTGGAGGCTAAGATCAAGGTTTCCGGTCTCAATCGGTGGATTACGAGACTCGCCTCTTGCCGCCCATGTAATTAGCTCCAGCCATGACGAGAGGGCTAGGTCAGGCAGCAGTGAGGCACAAGCGGAGTCGGAACAGGAAGTCTCGGGTCGCAATTATTGGTACACGCTAAGCTTGCGCGCGGTGCTGTGTTGCGTCGACGCGTCTGAAGAACCGCCGTAGCGCAGCGCTGCAACGGTGCCCGGGAGACAAGTCGCCGCCGCGGCAGACATCAAGTGTGTAGCAAAGATTCGCGGCGCCACTTGACAGCCAACGCCCAAAGGCAGACTTCTCGAGTTCCAGAGAAGATTAGGATGGCGCGAATCTGTACTCAGATAAACGCTGAAGTTCACAGACTACAAAACGTGAAAAGAAGTGGGCTTCAAAGGAAGCGACTATTCCAAAGATTACAAGAGCGGCTTGGAATTGGAACCGGCACACGGAACCCCCTAGTAAAAGGCGAGGGGATTGCGTCTTGCACCTGCTCCAGCCGTCGATAGCATGGGGCCGGCGTTTGAGCGTGCAGCCAAAGTTGGGTATTTTGTGCACCTCGCGGGTTTTCCGGAGCGAGGGAAGACAAGAAGCAAACAGGAGCAAACAATAGACGCCTGACGAGGGTGGGCGCCAGAAACGAACACATCTCCTCCACCTCCTGCCACAACCTCCGCCTCGGCCCAACTCCATTCTCCTTTCTTATTGTCTCCGCAGGTTTGCGTGCCGCGTCTCTCTGTATTCCGATTTGCAGGAGTCAGTAGAGGACCTGGACTCTGTCACTTGTATCAATACTTGTGAGATTTGCTTCACTGGCGTGGGGATCATTTTCTCTCCGGACCTGTATCTGACTGGCTGTATCCTGTCGCGTCTGTCCCATCTTGTCTGTTGGTACTCGCTCGCCTGTCGTCGTACCTTGAACTCAGAACAACACGAAACTCGCTTTACATCTCACTGTCCGCTGTCTTAAGTTTTCGCGACCATCATGCCTGAAGACGACTTCGACATTTACGGCGAGGACGACGGTTTCAGCGTCACCAAGCCTGGAGAGGTGAGTTTCATTGGTGCCTCGAGCAATTTCGCCGCTCACATGACCCGATAAAGTCACTCGATGAGTACCAAGTGAGCGAAGAAATTAAGTCGTCAGAGCAGACCCCTGGCTCCCCGGTGGTGGGAGAAAAAAGGCAGAGAGAAGAGGATGACGCAGACCACCGCGGTCATCCGCACGACCATACACAAGACATCAAGCCCGGTCCGGATACTAAGCCCAACGTCTCCCAAGATCCCCGAAGCCCGTTAGGCCAGGCGAATGGTAATTATGGTAACAACGCGATGGCGGGCAACCAGATGGCCAATGGTGGTGCTGGGCAGAATGCGATGGATGCGCTGTACATCGGAGATTTGCAATGGGTCCGTTTGTCCAGATATCTAGTCCTGTCACGTGCATTGCGTTCTGAGACCGTCCTATGTATGCATCATTTTCTACAGTGGACGACTGATGAGGATCTTCGGCAAGTCGCCCTCAATGTTGGCATTAACCTCGACCACAAGGATATTACCTTCTCCGAACATAAAGTTAATGGCAAAAGCAAGGGGTAAGGTCGTTTGTGTTTATCGTTCGAACGGTCTGTTTATAATGATGTCGTGTTGCAGCATTGCGTACGTCGAGTGCCATGGCCACGAAAATGCCATGGTACTGAAGAATTGGTTTGAGAACAAGTGAGTGCCTGTTCTCATCGATTCAAGCTTCTTCACTGAGCCACTGGTCCACAGCGATTTCCAGAATCGTCGTGCAACCGCCACCTTGACAAGCTCATCTCAAGGCAACCCGTTCCGGACACTGCCGAAAGGTGTGATTCTTATCCATTTTAGACTCAGAAAATGAAGTGACATGGGCTTCTTTGCAGAACCTCCTCCACGAGAATTCAGGAGCCAGGGCGGTGCTCCGATACCCTCCGGCGGGGGCCCCAGTACTGGGCGTGGGGGTGGTAACTTCCGCGGCGGCATGAGTGGCGGCGGCCAGATGGGCATGAACAACATGATGAATATGAACATGCGTGGCGGCGGCATGATGGGCGGCGGTATGATGCGCGGTGGCATGCCCAACATGATGGGTAGCATGGGGGGCATGGGGATGGGCGGCATGGCTGCCGGCTTCGTCCCCAATGCAATGGGCGGCGGGTTCGGCGGCGGGCGCGGGGGCATGATACCCCAAGGTCCTCGAGGCGGCATGATGGGGGGTGGAGGCTTTGGCAGAGGAGGTATGATGGGCGGCATGGGTATGATACCCTAGTGTCACAGCTGTATTGCCTGGGACTGACTGTTCGCTTGTGACTTGTAGGTATGGGCATGATGCCAATGGGACGGGGTGGCTTTGGTATGCAAGGGCACTTCAATCCTGCGTTTATGCAAGGAGCACAAGGCGGTGGAGGGGCCGGACAGTTTGGGCCCGACGGTCCCCGGAAGAGATTCAAGATGGAAGAGAGCGGATGAATACCAGCCTCCTGCAGCCCGCCGTCGAACGCTGTCGCCTCTCGCATTAATATTCGCTTCGCTGCACCAGTATCTTCCTAGTCTACAGTTCTGTGTCCTGCTTTCCGCGAAACATCGCCGCCGTTTTTGTAGTAACATAATGCATAAAGAGACGGAACCCACAATGGATTCTATTGCAACATGTGTTATTACAAGTCGTGTGATGTGGGATAGTGTATGACATGCAAGTTCTACTGCGCGTCAGATGCAATGCACGAAACAATCGACGGAACGAAGTATGTGTGGTATATACATGTGAACATATGGGGATGCCAGAGTACGTAACTCCGAGACCGAGTCGTCCATGAGACATATCAGATACATGGCACTGTGGAGTGCAGGAAACAGGCAGACGAGTAGCGTTGTACATACCGCATATGATTAAGCTCTTTTCTCGCGCATCTCCCGCTCCTTCCTCCTCCTGCGCTTCTCCTCTTCGTGGCGTCGTTCTTGTTCCATAGCAACTTCGTCCTCTTTCTTGGCAAGTCGTGTGCTGTAAATCCGTTCATGATGTCAGCATCCGCGGCCACAAGAACTTGTGGGCGTGACGGTTGAGTGTAATCAAACGGAATAACTGACCTGTACATCTCCTCCCGCTCGAGATCACTGGCTCCTGCCTCCATATCCTCCTCGTCATCGCTGAAGATATCCCTCGCGACATACTGGTTCCGGTCCTTGCCGAACATCTTCCAAATCTCAGCGCTTAGACTGTTGTTCTGTGGCGGGGCCATAGCACGCTTCTTCAAGGACGGCGCGGGGGACAAGCTGCGCGAGGGCGAACGAGGGCGCTTCTTGGTGACAGGCTTGTTTGGAGGCGTCGCGGTGCCGACTTTGGTAGTCGCGGTGACAGTGAGTCTGGAACCAGTTGCGGCAGGCTTTTTCTCCGTCATGAGAGACCGCGCCACCGAAACGGCTGCCTTTGGCGTTGTGACGCCAGAAGCCCTGGAAAGCTGTGCCCTGCTGGAGGATGCAGGTGTGGTAGAGGATTTGGAGAAAGAGGGGAATTTGGGCGGTGCTGGAGAGACCGCTGCAGGGGATGCAGAGCCGCTGATTGCTCTCGCACTGGCCTGGGATGTGGGAAGTGCAGCAGGAGTGTTGGCACGAGAAGCAGTAGAAGAAGGCGTCGCCGCCGCCGCTTTCTTCTTGTCAGAGAACCAGTCATTGAAGTGGCGTGCGTCCTCGCCTTGCAGGACCTTCTCTGCGCGGGCCTTCTCTCGGTCTTGCAGAATCTCGTCAATCGTGCGCGTATCCCGTTTGTTGACGTTGAGTTTGATCAACATGGAGGGTTCCGCCGCGATGCGCGCTTTCACCGATTGCGAGCTGGAGCTGGGATCGGACGAGGGCCCTGTGGTCGTCGTTGTTATGTCCACCGCTCCGCCCGGAAGCATCTTGCCATGTCTGCGGTATCCCGACGCATGCGGCGCACGGCGATGAGAATTTGCCCCGTAGCGCATCTCGACCTCCATGCGGCGTTTGCGCTTCTCCTCACGGGTAAGGGCAGTGCCGCCATCGTCGTCGTCTGACGATGGCTTTCGACGAGAGGCCGCACTTGAGACGGGATAGCCATTGCTAGCGCGCTTGGGACCGTATCGCAGGGCGTTGCGCTGCTCCTCCTCCTTGCGCTGGAGCTCCCGCTCCTTGGCCTGTCGCTCCTTCTGCTGCCGCTCCTGCCGCTCCCGCTCTCTCTTCTCCTCCTCAAGCTTCTTGAGCCTTAGCTTCGCCTCCATTTCCCGCTCTCTCTTGTCCCTCTCCTCCTGCAGTCTGCGCTTTTCTGCCTCTTTCCGCTGGCGCTCGGCGAGCGCATCCTTGACCGCCGCCTCAGTCTGTCGCGTTTGTGTGGCACTCAGCGCCATGAGGGCCGCGAAGTTCGACATGGCGGGGAGGTATAGTCAATGAAAGGGAGCAGAAATCGATGAGAGGGATGGGAAAGGGGGAAAAGAGGCTATGAATGAACGTGGTAAGGAACAAGTTGCAGACTTGCGGTACTGGCATGCCACACCTCCGCCTGATATGGCAGCGAGTGGCACCAGCGCTCTGCGCCTCAGCCTGTGAACCACGAACTGCCTGAGTGAGAACAGTCGAGCCAGACAGAAGGCCAGCGCATTAATTCAGACGGCATTCACAAAACAATGCTATGCTGGGGAATTTACAATGCGAAGGAACAGCTCGTAATGAGATCATGACTCTGCCGTTGTGTCATCCACCCATACCTTCGCCGGCAGCAGCGTGCCCACCCAAAGTGCGACGAACGTCAGCCCGCCGAGCGCCCAATATACAAGATTTCCATCCAAGTAGTGATGTTGCTGGTCTATAGAAAGAGAAAACAGCGAGTTTGCTATGGATGGCCCGACGGTTCGCATAATCGACACGCCCATTTGAGCAATCCCGTTCACTGATCCGAGCGATGCTTTGTTTGGCGAAGAGGCCGTGATATACATGAAGACGCTCCCTGGGCGATACTCCGTCAGCGAGCGCTCGATACGCGTGACCAAATATGACTAACCGTATGAAAAGTTGATTGCCATCGAGATCGTAACTTGCAACGCGACTGCAGCCCAAACGATTTTATGAAGACCGTATAGTCGCGCAAGGGTGTTGACAACGGGGAACATTGCAAAGACCGGCAATGCAGAAGAAACCCCAATAAGATAGATCTTCTTGGCACCCAAGACGCGTAGGATTCGAGAGAAGAAGAATATCTGCAGCAGTCCGTTGATGATCCCATATGAAGAAAGGATTATGCCGATTGTCTGCGGTGACAGTCCGAGACCTCCAAGATGTATAGGAGTGGAATAGAATACCGGGAGTACAGAACGCAGTGCAATGTCGACGATGGCGAGGAAAGCATAGTTTCCGGCGGCAATAAGCACACGAGGGATGAGAAGGGCCTTGAGAGGGAGAGGTTTTGCGCCAGGTTTCGTAGGGGTATCAATGGGTGCAGTTTTGGGGCCTTCCGGACCTGTGACTGCTTGCAAGGTCACATTAGCCTTGTTCCGCCGCATTTGGATAATGCGACGAATCGACATCGGTGATGATACCGTCTAGATATAAATTTATGAGCACAGATAACGAAGTGAAAAAGACTGGTCTTCTACCTCCTTGAGAAACAGCCAAGTGACCAAGAATGCAAGGGCGGAGAAAGTGGCTGGTATCGCGCACGGTAGAAAATAAGGATACTTTTCCAAGAAGTCTGAACGACCAAAAATTTTAGGGAAACGTTCAACAGGGTGTGATAGCGATCCCCCAATCAGAGGACTATGATGAATGCATGTCAGAAATTCGTCCGGAACCTCACATGGATGACTCACCCTAAGGTCGAGCCAGTAGACCACGCGATTGGCAGGTAGGAGTAGGCCTGAGCAATGTTTGTCGAATCGGTGATCTCAGCCATCATACTCTTGAGCACACCAATGTTACCATTGAGGGCGCCGTTGAGACTCCGGCTAAATGACGACCATTGAGTACTGACGGCGGGATTCAGATGGATTACATATGCAGCGCACCTTAACACGAGACCCCAGAACGTCCTCGACAACCCAAAGCAATACATTGACAATGACAGTCCAATTAACCCCGACATGATCACGGGCTTCCGACCAACATGGTCAGATACGCGACTCCAGTGGAGGACGGTTACTGCTTGCGTGGCGAAGAAGATAGAATGCTGTGCGAGCCGTCAGACATGAGCGCACGACATGAACATCTGCCAGAACCGCTCACCATCAGACCGACATAGTACCCGACCTTGGTCTCGTCGCCATGGGTGATTCCTATGTGGCGGATGAGCTGAAAGAGTGCCGTCAGCAACATGGCAGAGAGGTCCAGCTCTGTTACTCACGTCGGGGGCGAAGGGGGAAATGACTTGACTCGTGAGCGGCTCGGCCAGCTGGAGAACGAGTAGGATGCAGAGCTGCGCCCACGGCAGCGGGGTGTGGGCGGGCTTCCGCTGCTGGCCCTCGGGCTGGAGCAGTGGGGTCTCCTCGTCGGCCTGGTGGGCGGTCATAACAGAAGGGGCATCTGGGGAGGAAGCAACCAGGAGGGTATTTGAGGGATGTCTCAACACGAACCGAACCCGATCACCATGTGAGGCATCGACGAACGAAGGCCGACCCAGTGTGGAAAACAGAAGAAGCCGACCTGCCGTATGACTCGCAAAGTCGGCGTCATTACTCGCGCCCTACATTCCTTTACCTAACCTGATACATGGAGTCTAATGTAGCAATGCGCTTTTGTTTTCTGCAAGGTTTGGGGTGGAGTCCGACTCGGACACCGACGAGCAAGAGACGAAGACGTCAGCCACGGCGCCGATCTCCTCACCTACCGCAAACGTACCGGCGTACCTGTCCGCGACCCATAGATAACCAGTGCTCTGAATCGTTTCCCAGCACTCTCGAAGGACCCGAATGCACGGGCAGACTACAGAATATAGGCTGAAATCAAGCCGACTGTCTCGGAGTGCTGCAGTGGGTCCTTGGAACATGCCAGCAAACTCTTGAAGGTTGAGACGGACATGCGCATGCTCGGCGTCTTCTCGTTTGTTCCGAGACTCCGATGTCCGTCACCTGCTCGTGGCCCATCCTACGGATCTGCGCATGACGCTAGCAGTCTCCGGCAGCCGTGTCTCGCGCACCGTACAGGTATCCAATTTCTCAAGACGAGCAAGTGTTTCAAGACCTCTGTCGGACGCGGAGTTACATCGGGTTGCCTCCTCTGTTCACCAGAGCACGCCATTTTTGGTCAGAAATCTGCTGACAATTCAAGCCAGGCCAATCAGGCGTCCAAGGGCGCCTCTGATATCCGCGCCTGAAGCGAGCGTGAGGACCTTCTGCATTTATATCAACACCTCAGGCGCCAGGGTCACCACGTATCAGGTAGAAGTTCCCACTCGTATCTTATACTGCAGTTACGTTTACACACTGGCGTGGTCCAGACCTGCTCAGAAATGCGCAGTTTCAGTGCGTCTAAAGGTCTCTTTCCAGAACATTAATTGCGAGTCTTTCCGCTGAGGCCTTTGCGCATGGCACCGGCAAAGGATTAGTCAGCATTTAGACATACACTGCACGTTACGAGCCCCGTCAAGCGTCAAGGGCGGCGTGTATTGCAGTGTTGCACGAGCCTTTGCTCCGCGCACGCAGATCTGCCTGGTGTGGCTGCTGGCTTTGCCAGCGATTGATGCCACCGCTTATGTGGCCGCGGCGCTTGAGAGTGATGCTAGCCACACCAGCCACACTTGCGGCTATATAAGAGCCGTCTACTCTCGATCTCTTCTTTGTCTCTTTCTACACGTCTCTCTACTTCATCAATATGACTTTGCTCTCTGTCATGCACACGCAACCTCATGCATTCGTCTCAAAACTCCATGCTTGCAAGTCGCTCGGCCCATATTCGGGACCGATCGTGTCCACAATACATGATTTTGACCGTGACTGCTCATCTCAGAGCCACAGTTCAGAGAATGTCTGTCCATTCTCGTACCATGACACAACTAGTTAGTGCATTACCTCTGTCTCTGTTCTTAGCATGCCTTCTAACCTATGACTGGTGGACAGCAGGACTCAGTGATGTGTCATGCGGGTGCTACTCGGTCCTGCCAGTCCGTGCCGTGGCAGACGTTCCATCGGCGAGACGTCCTGCTTCGACGAGTTCATCGGCCCCTACCGGCCTCCAACAACCTACGCGCGACGGTCGCGAGAGCCCTCGGCCTCAGTTTTCAAATGCCCAGCTGAAGCCACGAACCAACTCTGAGACCAACAGATCCGTTTCTCGACTCTCCTCGTCCTGGAGCAGCAGAACGGTTCTTGCAACTGTGACGAACCGAGACCCTACTGTTGCTGAGCAACGCTCTAGTCCTCTACTGGCAAGTTACGACTGGACATCTTGCCATGATCACGGACAAGAGTCTCTCCGGACGAACCGTCACGGCCGTGAAGCCAGATCACGTGATGCAGAATTGCCTCAGTGGACTGAATTGGAAGATGACTTGGTCAGATCGTATCATGACTTGCCGAGGACCCCACCGAGCATCTCGTGTATAACACTCTATGAGACCTCTGTTACCGTGCCTACTAAATATGCCACATCGCTGTGCGCGAGCGCAGATGAATCGGGCGATAAAGAAACTGCACTAGCACCCGCAGTTCGATGGCTGGTGTCCACCACGCCAGGTAGGCTCACTTCGACGGAGGATGAGCGAAGACGATTGGTGGCAGCTGTGGAACTCGAACGCTCCCTTGTGATGCAACAGTGCTCGCAGCTTCAAGACGAATACTGCAGAAAACGGTACAAGGAAGGACGTCAGCTTCCGAATGGCTACGTGGTCTCGCTTCTCAATCCTTGCTGGAGTGATTTGGAATGTCCGTGGCGTCTCCACGCAACTTCTAAACAAGTCGTGAAGCGAGGAAAATCGTACGATCGGTGCCTATCAGATCTTCGTGACCAAAAGGATGTGTACGCCCTTGTTCCTCTATCGCTCTTTTGTTCGCTGATTTGGTATATACATAGGTGGAAACATCTCCCTGAGATACCCCTCCGCATAGCTCTGCTGAAGCAAGCACTATACCTGTTATGCAACACATGTGTCGAGAAGAAAAGTTCTTCTGTGTCTGCAAGCAACACTGAAGACGGCCTGCAATAATTACCAATATGAAGTGTCGATATACCCCGGACAATGTTGGGTCTTACATGTTGCGATCATCATGCACAAGGAATTTGTATCCTGCATCATACTACACAATCGAAATGCTGTTGATTCACTATCATACACTACCGACAGTTCCTTATGAAAGTCCCAGAACGAAATCAGAACAAGTTGTACACTCTCGTAAGAGGAAGACGATCGGCAGGCTGGATGTCTGCAAGCTCGCCATCCGCGATCACGTCGTAGCTTTCGGGGTCTACACTCATTTTGGGGGTGGCGTCGTTCCATTTCATGTCCTTCTTCGTGACCTTGCGGCAGTTCTTGACGGCCTCGAACCGCTTCGAGAGCCTATATGAGGCGATGACGCCCGAGGTGATCGAAATCTGCGAGACAAAAGAGACGGAGTTGAGCGCCGCAGAGGCGGGATGGGATCCCCACATGGCCCGCCCGAAGAATGGCTGCACGGTCGGGATAGACGCGTTGGCGTCGCCCATCTGTATGAGTCACGTTACCGCGTTATCGCCTTTAGTGAGCTGCGTATGAACGGACCTGCGCCCACGCGATGACTCCCGACTTCAGGACCATCTCCGGCTTAGTCCCGAAGTTCTCAGGCTTCCATAACACGAGGTCAGCGAGCGTCCCGACGGCGACCTGCCCGACGAGGTGACTGATACCGTGGGTGATGGCGCTTCATTCCACGATGTCAATGAGATACGGTGGGGGAGAATGAAACCCGACTTACGGATTGATTGTATACTTTGAGATGTACCGTTTGACTCGACCATTGTCATGGCCTTCAGAGTCTCCCAAAGAAGCCAGAGGACCCCTGAACTCCCGGAGCTTGCTCGCCGTCCGCCATGTGCGGCTGATGACCTCACCGACCCGACCCATCGCTTGCGAGTCTGAGCTTATCATGGAAATCGCTCCGATGTCATGGAGGACATCCTCCGCAGCCACAGTCTCAGCACGGATACGTGAGTCGGCGAATGCGACATCCTCAGGGATAGACTTGTCTAGGTGGTGGCATACCATGAGCATCTTTCATCAGAGTTAGCACAGGTACATTTGCAAGACTTTTACGTTGCTTACGTCCAGATGCTCGTCAAGAGTGTTATTGGTGAAGGGACGCGTTGGGTTTGTCGAGGATGGAAGCACGTTGTTGTGCTCACAAACCACGATGATATCGGGCGCATGTCCCCCACCTGCATTGATCATTGAGTAAACTGCCAACCATTCGGACATCATGCGGCATGCCCACCAGCTCCTTCCGTGTGGTACGTATGAATGGTACGACCCCCAAATGCGGCAATTGTGCCTAGGAACCACTGTCAATATGGCGTAATCTGTGATGATGAAAGAACTGACTCTCCACGAAGCCACTCTCGTTCAGGGTATCTGTATGGATGTTTACCTGGAAGCAAAGTCGGCATCCAGTATGGCGCGAGACCCTATGCGTGATACATGCCTGCACATCATATTTATCACCCACGTCCAAGCAAGTCATGATAGCCGATGGTGTTGACCCCCAATCTTCATGCAACTTCAGGCCAGCCGCCCCAGCCCTCACGATCTCCTCCAAAGCAGTTGCCCCTGAATCGTTCCCCTTACCCGTGAATGCAAAGTTCATCGGCAATCCATCTGTCGCGGCAAGCATGTGCCGCATATAGAACGCGCTTGGCGTGCATGTTGTCGCGTTTGTGCCCGAGCTAGGCCCAGTACCGCCGCCAATCATGGTGGTTGTGCCAGAAGCCAGGGCTTCAGTTACTTGCTGAGGGCAGATGTAGTGCACATGCGCATCGATGGCGCCCGCAGTAACGATGAGCTTCTCGCCAGCGATGACCTCGGTGGAGGAGCCGATGATAAGCTCTGGGTGCACGTTCGCCATGACGTCCGGGTTGCCTGCTTTTCCGATACCAATTATAATGCCGTTACGGACCCCGATATCTGCCTGCACTCATGTGAGAACGCTTGAAATACAGACAGCTTGAGATTAGATCATAGTCAAACCTTGTAGATTCCAGACCAGTCGACGATTAGGGCATTGGTGATGACAAGGTCTAGAGTGGCCGCAGAGGTACGACCTGTGGCTTGACCCATTCCCTCTCGAATTGTCTTGCCTGTGCTTAAGATGGGTTCGTATGAAACACAGCAGCGGGCTGCAAAACTCACCTCCTCCAAACTTCACTTCGTCTCCGTATACTGTCTGTGACCAGATGGTCAAAGCAGGTAAAGTTACATTCACAAGGTAACTCACTTCATCTCGCTCGACCTCAATCCAAAGTGTAGTGTCTCCCAATCTCACTCTGTCACCCACAGTTGGTCCGAACATGGATACATAAACCTCTCGCGAGATGCTCGTATCCTCTGAGACCTCCAGAGCGCCCGGCTCAGGAATGTGCCCAAAGCCTTTCTGGATAAGTCTCTGTACGATCCCATCCGTTCGGGGCAGGTCGACTGGTCCACTCGCGAGGCGATTGCCCCCAGAAATCACCCTAGCTCCCGCAATCGCACAGAGAGTCACCGTCTTGACATCTCCAGGCTCGAATCTCACAGCTGTGCCAGCGGGTATATCGAGGCGCTTTCCGTAGGCTTTACCTCTGTCGAATGATAGCGCCGGGTTGGTCTCGATGAAATGGTAGTGAGATCCCACCTGTATACCAATGTATCAGTGTCTCCATCATACAAAGCTGCTGAAACCACACGCCTGTATTGGCCGATCACCGTTGTTAGTTACGCGAAGTTTAACGCGCTCACGCCCTCTGTTGATGACGATGCGTTCATCTTTGACGATGATCGCGCCCGGTGCCTTGGACCGGGCATACTCAGAGTGATCAACGTCCGGGAAAACGTCGGTTGAAGGTACGGGAAGGAACGATCCATATAATGCGGCAACCAAATCTCCTGTGTCGGTGCAGATGGGATCATGCACTGTGACAAGAAATACCCTGCAACAAAGTCAAGTTCACGAGCATCGGTACAGTACTACAGACGAAGACTTACCCATCCTTAAATGTCCCTTCTACTTGTATCTCATGCAGGAGACTAGGAACACTAGGGAGAACGTGTCTTCGTCCGAGCAAGGTCTTCCCATGCTGCATCAGCTGCGCGACAGAGTGTTTCCCATCTCTGATGCGTTCCTGGAGTTGAGATGCGATTAGGGCTACTGCTTCTGTCTGGTTCAGCTGGAGTCCTCGAGCGAGGCGCTTTTGCGCGAGGAACCCGGCCTACAACATAACCCTCTGTGTTATCGCTGTCCAGATAACAGACCGCAGGGAGTTCACCGACTTGGTGCAGGAGAAGCTTGTCTGCTTCTCTGGGAGAGATGCGCATCTTCGGGATTCAAGTTGACGGTAACCAAGAAACAGCAAGATGGGCGTTATCCAAAATGAAGAACTTCCTAGAGCGGTTCTCGCCTGTAGGCAACTGAAATATCCTCCAAACGGAAGTTCGAGTCGAACGAGACTTGGCCAAGTTTAGCGGAACAATCGGTGAGATAAGATCCCCTTCCCCGCACTAGTGCGATAAGATCCAGATCTGCGCCTCATGTTGATCGTGCCTCCAAATTTTGGGCCACCAGAGGCAGTCAGGGGCCCTCGCTGCATCTTCCCATTTTCTTCTCTCTACGCCTATCTTCTGTGGTCATCTAGGTTTTTCCCAGTCTGTTGTAGCTCTCAGGGACCTTGCTGTGCCGAGTCCTTCCATTTCAAACGCTAGGAGCATTCCTATCTCTGATACTTGATGCACTGTAGCTGGCTATCGCCTCAGAGTCTCCCCGTCCTCGCTGCTGCCACGGTTGAAGTTGTGGGCCTGAGCTGTCCAGTTCGGACAAGCTCAGGGATGCTCATACGCAGATAGCCCTATGAGCCTGTTGGCCGGACTCACGACATGTCGATCTCTGCCAACTCGGGTCTGTTATGTCTGGCGCCTTGACAGGTCGAACGTGATGCCTGCAATACATCTGCATCATGACTCCGAAGCTGCTGGGACTGTCTCGGACTGTGAACAATCATAAATGCTGCTATCAAGTGATTGTTCATCTCATCACTTGACTACCGTCCCGGGTGGCATTCGAACACGTCGGGATCCCGCGCTGCGCGACCCACACGGGCAGTGACACGGGCTAATTGAGATTGTGTGAGTGTTCATTGTCTCGGCACGGAACACAGAGGCGTGTACGCAGCGTGTCTTGCCTGCGGACCATTGCGGAGCCGATGCGTTGGCCGAGGAATGCACTGCCGCTCGCACCTTTTTCGGAGAAATGGATCACGTGCGGGCTTACCCGCTCGGCTTCAAATGGACGCACGTCCAAGCTCCGCGCCCCACAGAGCGCAGTCCTTGTCCCCTCCCAACACCCTCATACCCCGCGAGGTCGCCGTCCACCTAATACCCCAACTCCTATATGTCCTGCATTGTCGCGCCCTCGGTCGAGAGCCACTCATTTGTTTGCAGCGGTACCCGTACTCGGAAACGCACCATGTCCTTCTCTTCTCCCTCTCAGGATCGGCAAGGGCGCAAGCTGCAGCGCACAGGATCATACCTCTCCCTTTCCGACATGCATGCGGCACCAGTAACACCTCTCTATGGACGTAAAGGTGCACCAGCAGCACAGCGCACATCGCGCTCTAGGGACCAGCGTCGCCGGGCTGCGTCACCCCAATCCCCGGTGGCATTCTCCAGCTCGGCTTCCCCACCACCTATCACCACCGCACTCCCGCTCACTACCTCACCTCCCCGCGCCTCGTCCCCCTTGGCGCCACAGCGCTGCACACGACCCGCCCGCGCTTCTTTCCCGCGCTCAAAACCCGAACCAGACCTATACCGCGTGGCGATAACCACTCGAATGCGCATGTCGCCGGAGGGGCAGAAAATACTGCATATGGGGCCGCGGTTAGCATTGTCAATCCTGACTGCGACAAAGGATCTGGAGAGGTTAGTCGCCGCTCAGCGCGAGCGGGAGAAGGACGTTGCCATGACAAGTGCCGAGCTGAGTAATTCGTGGGTCGTGGTTCCAGGCGAGGACTGGGAGATGGTCGACTGCAGTGCTTGAGCGGCCCAGAGCATCGCTTCATGCACCTCGACCTGGCTGCAACCCGATTGGGCTGCGCGAGGAAGATACATTTGGCTGACAGGAAATTATCGCGTTGTGGCACTTTCGTAATCTGCACATACTTTGCCTATGGTGTCGCCTTTGCCTATGGCCGGTTTTCACGCATACTATATCATCCTCTAGTCTCATGTTACGACTGCGACACCTTTTTGTCCTATGATACCGGGACAATGTAGCTCATGACTTGTATAACCATTTGTAGCCGTTTTCAGTCAATACATTTCGTCTTCTCCATATCCTGGTGGTTATCACATGCGTGGTCGTGCTCATAGCGATTCCTGTCTCATCTATTATAAGATTTTCGCCCGCTTGAAAGCCGACTTCGGTATGCATTGCCAATGTTATCGACCACTTACAATAGCTATGATACGTCTGTATCGCGAATGTGGACCCGAATCCAAGTCGACTACGTTGCAGACTCCCGATTGGTGATGACGTACACGCCGGCTGAGAGCTCTGCGACCTTGAGTCCACTTCTGACACTACTGGCCATCCACCCTCTGAAGCGATGCACTGCACACGTCCGCACGTGTTCCTTGTAATCCAGACTTAGTGAAAGCAGACTCTGGATGACTCCGTGATCGCCGCGGGACTCGTTGGTTTGACGAGCGTAGAACTCATAACATCTTATTCGTTCCATGACACTGCTTCATACCGGATTGCGCTTCCGGACATCATCAGCAACTTCAGTATTATGCCAACATAACAGGAGCGTCAAACTGTCGTCGTCGTACACGACCGCGAGGTGGACCGCCCAACTAGCGCCGCCCAGTATGTACCCACAGACCTCGTCTGCGCTCCAAGCTGACTGGATGCATTAATCATTAAAGGTACCACACTCAAATGGGCGTTGTTATTCACGTCCTGTGCTGCGTGCACCGTCTGGACACTGCACGCTGGAAGTCGACGCACGATGCACGCGGACGCGTCGTCTGATTCTCAGCGCCACAGGGGCAATGTCCGTTCATTCGCGCCGTCTCTCTTGCTGTACGCTGACGCGCGACCGGGTGCAGGACAATGTGCCTCAAGATGTACCAGTACCCGAAATTAAGATAGCAGACGCAACACACGAGTCTGGGGTAGGTCGTCGTACATCCACCCGTGCGTCACGGAGGCTTACACGGGCCGTTCGTCCCATGGCGCGTCACTATATGCACAGGTAAGCCTATGAAATCGGGAAGCTCTCGTAGGAACGCTTACGATTCTCTTTATTAGTCGAACTGGCGTGGACTGGCATTCTTGAAATATTCCGAGTCCGTCCAAGCGATCTCGGATGCGATCTCCTCCTGGTCGTGGCCGTCGACTCCCGATTTCTCGGAGTTGCAAACTCGCTTCAATGCACTTCTCCTCGAGTTGGGGCTAGGTCCAGGCTCCTTGTACTCTGACTTGGTTAACGGACCCCCGGATCTGGACGTCAACCCAGAGTGCGAGTGGGATGCAGAGGTGCGGCTGGGGGACGACCTGTGTCTGGCAGAACGCGCTTTCCTGCAATCTCGCAGGAAGGTCATGCACTCTGCCTTTGCAAACTTCATAGGCGTACCGGTGAGCGAGGTTGATGAGCGAGATGTACCTGTGGTTGCTATTGCAGGCTCAGGCGGGGGTGGGTATGTCCGTGTTGGAGAGCAATTCAAGCTCACCTTGTAAGCAGGGTATCGTGCGATGTTGAACACCCTCGGCGGGCTCTCGGCGGCACACCGCCTCGGTTTTCTAGACTGCGTCACTTATCTGGCCGGAGTATCTGGTGGGTATCCGTCTAGATCACGCGCATATGTCCGCTGGAACTGTTCATCTAGGAAGTTGTTGGGCTCTTGGCGTTATGTATTCTGGCGTTGCCGGATCTAACGATCCAGAGGACGCAGCTATGCATGTTAAAGACCGCATACAGACTAGTTACCTAGACACTGTTACGTTCGATGCTCTGATTAATCCTCCTACTAATAAGGTACGCCGACACGAGTCCCATTGTTATATGAGTTCTTTATCAGATATTCTGACTGGCGTTTCGTATTGCCTATACCCATCGTCAGTATTTACTGGTAGGTATGCTCAAGAATCTGAAACGCATGCCATTGAGTCTAATATTGATTTATTCAGTCTGGAATCCTCCGTAAAGCTGCGGGACCAGCAGGGATGGTATCGCTCGTGGATGTTTACGGGACATTTATAGCATCAAGACTCTTCGTTCCTACCAACGCACCGTCGCTGGATCCACGGAATCTCTCACTGCATCATTTCCGCGCCAATGTGGACACCGGGAGGCTCCCATTACCCATATTCTGCGCTATCCAACATGGTACGTCCGAATTCATGACCTAATTCGGTACAGGTGATGATATGATGCATCGCTGTTGTCCCATACTATGACATTTCTAGCCACGCCTCCAGACCAAGTGCAGGCCCTGAAGGACATCAGGAAAGAGAAAGACAGTGGCGTCGCTGCATTTGAGCGGAAAGGCGAACTTGAACGTGAAGAACGGCACCTAGAGGAGCAAACGAGATTTCTCTGGTACGAATTCACACCGTATGAAATTGGATGTGACGAGATTGGAGGTAGGGCATGGTCAATGACTGAACAACTTACCTCCCCGCTGATGGACTTTCAGCGTGGATACCATCGTGGGCACTAGGCCGCCGCTTTGAGAATGGCCGTAACCTTGAACGTCGAGTAAGCGCAAGCTGCATGCCCTGAATTCCTTCCCCTGATTGCTGTGGCTCAGCCAGAGATCAGCTTTGCGATTCTCGTAGGGTGAGTAGCCGGAGATGGAAATTCATGACCAGCCGACCGATCAACGCTATTAGAATTTTCGGGTCCGCTTTCTGCGCCTCCTTGAAAGTGGGCACATTCTCGACCGCTTGTGTTGCAATCACTCATACGGCAACGGACTATAGCACTATTTCACCGAGATTCGCCCAACCCTGCAGGCGCTACCCGCACAGCTGTTTCAGTGGTTGGTAGACATCATCACAGAGAACGAAGCGGACCTCGGGCTTATGCACCCGGTATTACCTGATCAAGTCGGTCCAGTAATCTTTAATAATCGCGTGGCGGCTGATTCTCTACATGACTGAATAGCTGCCGAATTTCTTGAAAGGCTTAGATGGGCAGCTCCGCTCCGGAAGTCCTCCTGACATCACCGAGAGAGACAGTCTGACATTCATGGTAAGAGGTTCCGTATCTCCCAGTGGTTAGTCTTAGTTTGCGTTTAGGATGCCGGAGGTAATTTTCCCGGGCATAACAATTTGCGTCACGGTCAATAACTCGCCTGTAGCTGAACTGAACATACCCTATTACCCATTGCTGCGTCGCGATGTGGATTGCATCGTCGCTCTGGATGCAAGCGCTGATTCTCAGGTATGTGAGCTGTGGCCTCACATTGGCTCATGACTGAGCGAAACCCAGGATCTTTGGTTCACACGAGCAGAAGGTATGAATGGTGGTATACTCCTATGATTGTCTGATTCACCGTCAGCAGAGCTGGCCGCTAGACGCGGTCTTCGAACATGGCCCCGCGGCGCTGGCTGGCCCACAAAGGTGCAACCCGTGGAGGAGACCTTGACACCCAGCAAGAGAGCGATAACCTCACCTCCGTCGTCTTCAGCAGAAGCAGCCAACGTGAAACTAGCTCGCACGCAAGAGTCCACTCTGACGAAACAGACTGGCAGGCGGGAGTCGACTGAGCAGCGCAGCGTGCCAGAAGGTTCGGTGCTCAAACTCTCTGTTGCTAACAGGATTAACCACGTGCACAGGTCCAAGTGAGACACAGCCTCGCTCTCCTCTGAGCGCATGTGAAGTTTGGATCGGTTCGTCCAAGGCACACGAATTGGCTTCTTCTCGGCTGGACGATCTGGACGAAGATGCGCTGCTCCACCGCGATGGGCTGGGTGTTGTTTACCTTCCCCTCATGCCGAATGATAAGGTCGCGCCTGGATTTGATCCTTTTGTGGTATCGACGTGGAGGCGAGAAGTGACTGCGGCTGAAAGCGATCAGCTGTTGACCGTTGCAGCGGTACGTAATCGTGATTGGGCGAGTTCCACAGCTGATCCTCCTGCGCTTGCATAGGCCAACTTCACGGAAAGCAGGGAGAAATTGACAAGATTACTCCGAGCAATATGGCTGCGGAAGAAATTCGAGAGAGAAGGCAAGGCGAATGAAGAACGTCTTCGACGTTTCCGTCGACGAATTAGGGAACATTTCCAATTGTGAATTGTGGCCAAGTACATCCGTTGCATATATCTATTCCATACAGTTTCCTCAGATCCGAATGGTATACATGGCATTCCCGATAGGCTACAGATTTCGGGGCGCCTCTTTGGTTAGGCAGGCGTATGTCTTCGCCGGTAGGCACTTTCGGCTACATCGGGGTCTTGGGTTTCTGTGTTCTTAGTCGACAAGTCACACGCTTCTCAAGATGCGCTGGAGAGGCGAGCTCAACTCTTCGGGATTGCCGACCCACTGGACGACCTGGTCTCGCGTGGTTATGATGAAGGCTGTTTAGAACTTGTCAAAGCCAGTCAAATATTGCAAATAACGGCGAGTACCCAGTGGAATTGACAGGTTCTGACCGGGCTCAAATATTACTATCAGGGATCAGTGAGAAGTACGTTCATACTGCCATCATGGAACCACTCACACTCGATTGCGATACGATTGACATCAATATATATCGGATAGATCATGTCATCGCGATCCTTAACGAACTGCTTTACAGCTGCAACGTTGGCGCTCGCATTGGAGAAAATGCCCTCGTGGTTGAAGGTGATCAATTTGACGTCCGGCTGGGTAATTGCGAGCTCTGACAGATGCTTGCTCTCGGCTAAGCAGGGCTACCGAAGCAAGTCAGCTCGGAGAGGAAGAACCGGTACACTCGGACGTACTCGGCACCAGCTATCAGATGCAAGTCATAAGCGGCGCCAAGCACAATCAGGAGTAACCAGCTCACGATGCCCAGAACTCGAGAATGAGGATTTTCTTCTCTTTCCAGCCGTCTTTACCTGGCTTGACGCATTCAAAGGAGCCGTTATCGATCCAGCTAAGATCGACCGTTTTGCCGATCAGCGGGCTTTTCCATCCTGGGCGTAGGAATGGAGGAGGCCCTTTTTTTAATTGTTCCTCCAGCGCATTCCAAGGCGGAAGCTTGGCTCTCTGCCAAACTTTCTCAAGGACGGCTGGTGGATACTTGGACTGAAAGCGGGCTGTTCGAGCGTCTGTTAGTATTTCAAAACGCAGCGCTGAGAAGCAGCCGGTCTGACCGACGGCGGTGTCCCATCGAACTACGAATGTGATGTGAGGATGATCATCCGGTCTGAAAGAACATGCTGACTGACCTTGGTCCCATTTGTCCTCGTACAAGTCTTGGAAGACTCCCCAAATATTCGTCCTGAAATCATTCAAGGCTGCGGACTCTCGAGACGACTCGGACGCGCGTGCATTCGCCATGCCAGGTTGTATAGTCTGTCATTGAACATGGTGTCAGTGCACTCATGACCCTTTACAGAACTGCAGAGTAAATTTCACTTGCTACCAGTCGGCTTGAGTGGCGAGTTTGAGTGGACTGCAAAGGCCGTATAAAACACCCATGACGAGCGCCTTGGAGCGGAAAGCGGCGACTATAATTATGGGCATTCGGGCGGCACGAGGCTGATGATTGTCCATGCGTAGCGGCGTGACTGCATGAGCATTTGCAGGTCTGGATCTCACAATTAATCAAACCTGCTAGAAGTGTAGCGCGCAGCCATCTAACCGAACGTGGGAGAAGATCAAGAGATCCAAAATCAGGCTGTCAAAAAAGTGGACGCTGAGGGGTTTGAACCCTCGACCTCATGCAAGTCACATTGGCACCGTGTTCAGTCACATGACCCCGACGTGCAAAGCATGCGCGCTACCACTGTGCCAAGCGCCCATGCATATTCACTTGTCAAACACGTACATGTAGGGTATCGAGATAGCAGCTGTCACCTCCAAAATCGATTCGTGTGCAGCGTTGAATATGCTTTCAAGATGAAGTAAATACCTTGTTGTTAGATTCGTTGAACGGACGGTGTGACCGTGAAGAGCAAAGCGTGACTTTGTTCACCAGTTTCCATTTTACCGGTCGGAGCTGGCATTCAATATCACGACCCATCAAACGCAGACGTGCCATTCATCGATGCATTCAATCGCCCGGTACGGAATCATTACAGGCAGTTTACAACCCACAGGATCACGAACTGAATCATAGGCTTGGGTACTAATACAGCTATATTCATCAGGGAACCAAAGAAGAAACAGATTCTGACGTCGTTGGAAACGCCGTCGGTGGAGGGATCTTGTCGAACTTATCACGATCGGCGTCTTGAGGGACATTCTTGGTGACAGCGGGACTCAACCGCGCGCTCCCCAGGGCCAGAAGACAGGTACTTTCCTGCGGAAGCGCGATGTGGATGAGATCGTCGCCGAGCCAGATCATTCCGGATACCAAGAATAAACAAGGAAGCCAGAGAAGGGCGATGGAGGCGCACGGGTTAGAAATGGGCATATGAGTGTAACAACACTGACCTTTTATATTCCTGCCACTCGGGATCTTTCCCGAACTTCTTGTCACCGGATCCCTAATAAAGGCGATGATGACGGCATTTCAGTCTCGGTTACAATAAGCAAAGTCTTACTCACCTCGAGGGGCGGGACCCCCGAGATGCAGCGCAAGAGCATCCACATGATGAGCGGACTCGTTGCCGTCCACAGCCAAGTGGAGGCAGGGAAGTAGGTGCTGCGCAGCGAGGGTACGGAGAGGAGCCAGATGCCCGTCCAAAGACCGACTTCACCCACGTAGCTGGTGTCAGACAGCAAGAGGTTAGATTGTGATACCCGACGTTCCGGAATCCAAGAAGAGAAGCCAGTGGGAACACATCAGATGAAGAGCGTGAGCGAGAGTTCTGCACATGCAGTTGCATTGATCATCGTCCTAGGCACTACCGCCGTCGGAGAGCCATGTACTCGCACTCTAGCGCCGAGCTGCGTGAAGAACAGGATCCTGGAATGGATTGCATACTTGGGGTGACGGCTAATGCTCCATAATCCCGACCGAATGAATTTCTCGTTGTGCTGCTTCCTGTCTTTGGCTCTACGCCAGGCGGATTTCTGATAGTCAGCCACTGTGCATGCAGCGCAATGTCAGCGAGTTGACACATGTTCGACGAATTTGCGGCCACGAGGGGGGATTGTTATCATTATATGCGGCAGGAATGTTTAGAATTCGCTCAAGACATGAAGGCATTGCCTTACCAATTTCAAAAAGCCAGGATCCAGTGAACAAGGCGGCCGCGTAGTAGTCGAGAAGTCCGAGGGAAGGCTGAGCCTTAGACGGCATGATGTTCACCTACCGAGGATAGTCACATTGGATGTTGACATGAGGCCTTGTCAGTGACCCAGAATGTCTTAATGGCGATGTTCGAGACATCAAGGACGCACTAGGTATACCGGAAGGCCGACAAGGATGTTCCAAAATGCTGTCAAGACATGACGTGCGGCTGAATGAGAGTACTGAAAGTGGCTATATGCGCCTCATACATACCCTGACCAATCCAGTATCCAGTAAATTTTGCCGGCTGGTGTTTAATTTCTTCGAAGAAGGAGTTACCGCCGGTGTTGAGGGTCCTCTATTCCACAATATTCTGCGTCAAAAAGACCCAACAAGCGATTCCATGCGCACCATTCCCAGGAACACGCCTAATCTGACGCTCCAACCCAGGATTGCGGCATTCAGGAGCATTTGACGTGGCGCCAAACTAGACAGCGGAGGAATTGAAATGAAGTCCATGCCATCCCAGAAGCGGGCCTTTATGTAAGGGTAGTAAAATGACACAAAGGTTGCGGAAATGAAGCCTAGAGCACCACTGAGGTCGTAGAACTTGTCATTGGCTC
Organism: Obba rivulosa; assembly: GCA_001687445.1. Taxonomy (NCBI): domain Eukaryota; kingdom Fungi; phylum Basidiomycota; class Agaricomycetes; order Polyporales; family Gelatoporiaceae; genus Obba; species Obba rivulosa. The sequence continues at coordinate 270,106 of KV722336.1, forward strand.
GCGGGACGAAGACCATTGCCATGGCTGCAGAGGGTTTCAGTGTCCAAGTTCATTGAGTCACAGAATCATCACCATAAAACAGTCCTCAAAGTCTAGTAGTCTCAAAAAAACTTGCCTGTTTGCAAACAAAAAGCAGTCGCGAGAGTAGGCAGGAGTTCGGAGAAAACCATCTTATACGGCTGTGGACTTGTCTTGATTGCTGATAGACGATCGTACAGAATGTCTGCTTATAACCTGAGACGACGCGTTAACAAATCCTTGTCCTCGCGTGAGACTCCCAGAGATGACGGAGAGTGTGTTGTCTGGTTAAGGCGCGTTTTGAACAATCCGATGAACGGCGGGTCGCCATCTACACGCACAAATAAACGCGCCAACACGCCCACGTGACCGCGTTCATCCGACAGGGCGGGTCTGTAAAACGTGTTCGAGCTGTTCAAGCGCATGCACCCGTAAAATGCTCATGATTAAGACTATTTATTGAGACATGAAACCTTGGGTGGGGGGTTCCCAGTTGAAGAGTGAGTATAACCGATAGAAGGCTTCAAAGTTACGGTGGCGCTTCCTGAATTGGTGACAATATTGTGCCACAGGGCGCGTCTCAACTTCCGCTGCCATCGCACGCACAGTATGAAGTCGCAGTTATCAGTCCACTTCGACTGGATTCCAGCTGACGGAGCCCGCAGCTCCCTGGTCGAGCGCATCGATCTTAGCCATGTCTTCTGCGCCGATCTCGAAGTTGTACACATCTGCATTTGATACCACGCGGTCTGCATTCGAGGACTTGGGAAGTGGGCCGAATCTGTAGGGATGGGTACGTCATTATGGACGGCCTAGGGAGCTATATGTTATAAAATGGCGCACCCGTGCTGCAGGGACCACCGAACAAGGATTTGAGCGACATCTTTCTTGTACTATCAAGACCAAGTCAGTCAGTCAGTATTAATGCAACCGACATCCAGAAAATCACCTTCTTCGCGACTTCCTGTAATATTAGGTTGTCGAACTGTCCCCGGATGAGCGGGCAATACGCCTGCACGGCAATTCCGTTCTTCTTGCAATAGTCAACTATGGGCCCCTGCTGGCAGAAGGGATGCAACTGTGAGAAACAAGGGCACAAGTGCCGGCATCCATCAGTCGATTGACTCCAGTGGCGAAGCAGAAGGTAGCAATACCTCGATCTGATTGACCGCGGGAACCTCCAGACCTGCTTCACGTATCTCCTCAAGGTGCTTGACATTACTAACCGTTGTGACGGCATGATGAGAATCAGCAATCGGTGACGATCTGTTGACACGCACTAGTTCGACACACCAATTGAGCGCAGCTTTCCAGCATTCTTGGCGTCAACGAGTGCCTTCCAAGTCTCAAGTCGTTTCTGTTTTCCCGACAACGCACTATGAATCAGATAAAGGTCCAAATACTCTGTAGCAGATGTATCAGAAACCTCACTCAGCAAATAAGGCATATACGCACCAAACCCGAATCGCTCTAATGAGCTGTCGACCACCTTCAACGTGCTACCATATCCATGCTCCGGGTGATAAATCTTTGAAGCTGGGAAAACCTGTCAGATGACACAGGAATGAGATAGTCATGAGGGCTACGCACTCACGAATACCTCGGTGCGAGGGATGCCGCTCTCTCGCACCGCCTTCCCAACCTCTGTCTCGTTCTGGTAGTAGCGTGCCGAGTCAATGTGCCTTGAAGCGAAGAGAGCACCAAAATGAACACAGGTGTCGGCACGCGATCAATAATGTACGCATGGAGCCACGAACCTGTATCCATGCCTCAGGGCAGCAAGACAAGCCGGTCTGCATTCATCATTCTCAAAGACACCAAGGCCAAGGAATGGCATATCATGGCCTGGCATCGCAGTAACGTCAGTCGCATATCACATGTAGAGAGCCACACTCACCAGACAAGAGCCGAACAGATGAAGTAATCGAAAGGGTCATACTGCCTGGAATGTATCGCAGTGGGTGAAGAGACTAGAGAAGTCGAGAGGCGATCTGGGGAATTCCGGTGGAGAGTATGCCAGGCATAATTATTTTGAGAGACGCCTTATTCCTAAAATGACTCAAGCTTGAGCTTCGCATCCCACGACATCATGAGCTATCATACCCGAATCTGCCCGGAATTTCACAATCACCAGGACCATCGCCTTCGTAAGTCTTGATATGATTTACTCTTTGACACCACGATCTTTTCAAAGTGAGCTCGCGGACGGCACCTGCATGATGTGATGCGACCCAAATGTTTTATTGTCAAGTCCTGAACAGCAATACAGATCTGAAGTTGAACCCGGGCGTTCGCGACGGCGCGTGACGTCATTTCATGATTCATCTAATCAGATTAAGATCACGCGAATCCTCTGCTCCCACGAATCTTTGTCTTCTGTCTCTCCCCTTCCTCAGTCAGCCTTACAGCCCACAAGTACTACGGAAAACTCAGTACTCATGATCAATGCACGTAAGCTCTGAGATGTACCGAGAATACATCTATACATAGTTTTCTTAACGAGGGCGAATTATCCGCCGTTTATACTTTATACCACATACTGGCCGCATTTGTGAACAGCAGTGCTGTTCACAAATGCGAATGATTGACTTTCGACACCGCACGAGCAAGAAAGGACGTAGAAGGATACCAAATCCGCGTCTCTTCTTCGCCTTCTTCTCCACCACATAGGCACTTCAGAGCATTCGGCATTGAGTTGACATATCATCCGAGGTGACATCCGTCGCCTTCCTTGCCATCGTCTGTCCTATACGGACCCCAGTCCAAAGTTCTGCTTAGTCACGACATGTTCGCGGTCATTGGCGCACTCCGGAAGCGCGAGGAATTCCATCTCCGTGGCAGACATTTCGGGTTCTTCCCCAATGATCGGTGGTCATTCCCGCTCCCAGACTTGTTCGGGAAAGCTGCTCGTGACACATTCCAACCCGAATTCAACCGTATCTCCGTTCTTGAAGTAGGTATCCACGGCCCGTAGGTCAACACTTGTAAGAAGACTCTGAGAACCATGTCCCACCATGCCTTTCCGGAGACTCTGTCCATGGGACGCCGGGTCAATTCTGTTGTCGTGGCAAGACCGTCGACGTTACCGCCGAGCTCGAGTAAGACTTGCGAGACCACGTCGAAGAGGATGCGACGGCCGTCGTAAAGTGTCTTGGTGACATTTGGTCTGATCTCGACAAGTAGTGGTATTTGCTCGTAAAGTCTGACGACAAGGTCTTCAGGGATAAAGTAAGTCACTCCATTCAAGCCGTTCACACCGAGCATTCAAACTGACCTTGAATGCGCCAACTCAGGCGTGGGGACAGCCATCCTCCGACACACCGTCTGCATGTACAATCCCAACTATCCCGCCTCAGAAACTCTTCGTCCGTGCCCCCCACGTTCAGATCGCTCCCTGCAATGGCGTAGAAAATCGCATGCCATCAGGGGAGTGAGGCCACAGCACTTGTCACGATCGGACAAATCCTCCTGCGCACCAAGTTCTAGCAGGGCCCTGAGCGCAGGGATATCGAAGACAGCGGCTGCGAGGTAGACGGGCGTGAAGCCTTGCTCGTCCTTCTTGCTGATCGTCTCCGGGTTCTCGGCGAAGTCGGAGCGGACGTAGCTCTCGGCAGGTTCGTTGAACAAGACGAGAATATGGAAATGAAGGGGATAATGTTCCTCGTGGTATCTTTTCCAAGACGACTTGTCCCTCGGTTCACCTTGGTTTACAGGCCGCCACCATTTAACCTGATCATCGTTCGCGGATGAAATTTGACGAGAGGGGTAGTCTGGCTTAGGGGAGAATGCGAGGAATTCTGTCGCACCGATTCTTCGAAAATGGTTCTACTCAGAGTACAGAGATATATCACTTTGTAGTCTGATCAGACAAGTCACCACCCATCTTGCGAAAGAAGGAGGCAAGCGCATTGCATTGCGGTAAGTCGAGTTCGATCCCTTCGTAGCATGTCGCGTTGACAATAGCGAAGCTGTTCGCCTCGATGTACTTCAATGACAGGAACGTCCTCAAAATCCTTGAACTAAGACCTCGACGTCGCCGCTGAACGTTTCTGACGTCAGTACTGGCAAAAGTAAGAGCTGATTAGTCTTGCCTTAGCGTTCATGACTTTGATATGTGTTGTGCATACGAGTTGCGACTCCAACAACCGGTGCCTCTGAGAATCTCATCGTCGACAGTCCAAGGCTTCAGTTCCCCATACTTGTTGGATGCCTTGGATGAAGATATATCCCCGGCACCTTCTCCTCGTGCAATGGACCTGGCTCGTCGCGTTCGGCAATTTTGAAGAAGAGGCCTTTCTCGGAGCATTCATATCTCCGCCAGATTTCCAACGCGCCGGGAGTGCTGATGGTTCTGTATGTGGGATGAAGAACTTCCATCGAAATGCGCTGCACGAGGCCTCCATGGAGAAAGGACGGCGTGCGGTCCTCAACACCGAAGGTAACGGTGCATTCCCGCAAGTCGATAGCTGATGCGGCTTCAGGCATGTAGGCGGTCGGAGGGAGGCAACATCCAAACCTTGGACATCGTAACACTAGAGCTTTTATTATGACTGCGACACTCTCGAATGCAAGATAGAAGCCCAATCGTCCGCATACCGTATCCAGCAGAACTGCTGCCCATCTTGGAGTCATGACATTATACCGCACTCCGGGCAGCATGGCACTGCGGATCCCAGCTAGCGACTCAATGTCACATGCAGAAGTGTTTACTGTGGAAGACGATATTTTAGCATGTCGCGATTCGTCAGCGAACAGCCAATAAAGCCTAGTTATTTCGGCCGGAGTCCTTGATGAAAGAGAATGGTTAAAGAGATATGTACCACTATACAAAAAGCAACAGAGCGGCTCACCGTTTCGTAATACGCAAATATACGGCTGAACTTGTGGTCGTTACGCGGTGCATAGGTAGTCAATAATCACACTAAACAAGGGTACATATTACAACTAATAGAAGATACACTTGCATGTCGACGTCAGTCCCAATCCCCGGTGAAATACGATAAAAAGAACGTGATGAATATCATATCATCTCGAGGTCAGGTTCCCCTTCGGCGTCTACATCCTCCTCCCCCTCCGCATCCTCCTCGCCTAAGTCTTCGGCGCTTATGGTATCGGCATGGCGCTCGGCAGAAGGGACATCTTCAGTGTCTGCTGCTCGCCCGACCGGCGGAACCTTGCTCGCGCCAAGCTGCTCTTCCACCGCAATCGTGTCATCGCTGGGAATGCTATGCCGGCCAACTGCGGTCAGCGGCGTCTCAACGTCTTCAAAAGTGAGCTTCTCCGGAGGCCCCGACGTATCAACGAGAGGTAAGGGTGAATGCTGCGCTGGGGTCAGAGGGCTGATAATACCGTCGCTTGCTGTTGAATCCAGGACGTCCATGCGATCTTCCCTTCCGCGGTCCTCCTGCTCATTCTCTGCCGGGACGTCCTGTGGGACTTCCATCGGGACATCATCAGCTGGTGAGATCTTCTCTCCCGCATCCTGAACAGCATCGCTCTCTCGGTCTCCACCCGCAGATACATCGCCGTTTGTCAGCGATTTTGATTGAGCTATGTGAGACCGCCGAGAACTCTTGGAAGGTGATTTCTGATTGCGACTGGGCCGACGAGGGGTGCGTCGCATGTCGGGGCTCGATGGGGCAACATCCACCTCAGGCGACGAATCCACGCGCCGGCGCTTCCGCGGAGACATCGACCTCGAAGCCGCTCTCTTCCCGTGTTCGGAGTTAGACCGAGCTGCACGGGGACGCTGCCCTTCCGGTGATGCTCCAGCCGCCAACACCATCTCATCGTCACCTCCATTAACGCCATCATGTTGTCCGTCCTTCGTCGTCCGCGGGGTCGGCAAGGATTTGGAGCTTCCCGATGTTTGCCTGTCGGGTGCACTATGGCCATTGAACAAGGAATCGGACGAGATAGCACGGCTGCGAAGGCGTCGATTGGAGGGCGGGGGATCCCTGGCCAACTTCTCAGCCAGGGCTCTGTCCCGCTGAAGTTGCGCCTCGTCCTGTGGTTCAGGGCTGGGGGAGTGAACTATGAAAGAGCCTTGCAGAACGGCCAAGGGCCGCTCTTGAGGAGTGGGTGTCACGGTCTCCACGTTCTCGTCATCGAAGAGCGAGAATGCACTCGACTTGTTGTTTGAGACGCTCGTCAGTGACTCCGACTTGGTGGACAGTGATGCTTCGGAGGTATGTGAGCCATTAACTTCAGCCTGCGCGCGACCATTGGTTTGACTTGATCCGCCTTGCTTGTCGGGCCGCGAAGCATCCCCATCGGCGTCATCTGCTATACGCTCGGATTGGCGCGTCCTTGTGAGAACGAAGGGGCTCCATTTCAGCTTCTCCGGCTTCAGAGTCAGATAGCCCTTGGCCGCCCATCTGGTCATATACTCATCCACCCGCGCGGGGTCCCACCGTATTCGGTACCGAGTCGGGGGAACAAAGGGGCCCTTGACTTTGTCGTCGTCCTGTGTCTGTGTGCGTTGCAGGTGTTTCCGCGCGATGCCGTTCTTCCGACCCTTCGGAAATCTGATGCTTTGCCCGGGTAACGGCTTCGGTCGCACAGACTCGTCGTCAGTTTCAATCATGTCGAGGTGCACAAGTGTGTTACAGATGTCCTCGATAGTCATCGAGGTTGCTGCACTGATGTCTATTCCGTGGATCAGATGAGTCCTGTCTGAGAACACCAGAAAATCAGTAAACGAACCTTCTAGACGAGGGTCGGGCGGGGCGATCTTGAGATAGCGCATGATAGCAAGAGTCCAATAATTTCTGTAACCCAGCGCACCCAGTGCAGAGAGCGGTTTCTCCGGTGAGCCAGCTCTTCGCTCTTTCTTTGAAAGGAGATAACCTGCAACTTGATCAGAAACGAACCACAGCCACTCAGGTCGTACTTACTGAAGTCTATAAGCAAATTTCCCCAGCCCTGACGCTGCCGAACGGGAAGGGTCATAATACAGCTGACGTTATAGTCTTTAGGACTTCGTTTCTCCTTGCTAAAATAGCCCACGAATCGTGCTCCCGCATCGTCCGTCTCCGTTATAACGTAGAACAGAAACGGCTCTACATCGTAGAACAGCGACTTGTGGTCGAGGAACATCTTTGACAGGAGACACAAGTTTTGGCAGTAAATCTTGTTCTTCCGCCCGTCGACCTCGAAGATAGAGATGACGCCGTCGCGGTAAATTTCGTCGCCCGGCGGATGCCGCATCTTGCATTTCATCTATGCCATGTTAGCTACATCTTGACTCACGAAATCACTGGATATACCTGATGTCGACTGGCGCTAAACTGGCTCTTCATGTACTTCAGACAGAACTCACAAATCCACAGCCTGCCCTCCGGGATGCTCGCATACTCCTCGGGGAACGGTGCGTCATACCATGTGTCAATCTCATACTCGCCAAAGCGGATCTTGCGGATACGCAATTCCTGCCCGTGCTTCGATGTCGTCGGACCGGGCGTAGAGGGAGCGGGGGATTGAGACGGTGTAGGCGTCGGCATCGTCGTCGGTGCAGACGCCGGTGTGTGGTGGACGCTAGAGCGAAGTGGACGCGATGACGGACCGGCCACAGCGGTGTCCAGCACTTCTGGCGCGGGCAGCGGGGGTGGAGGGTTGAGCTTCTGCTACGAGATGCATGATGTCAACATGAATGTCGATTAACGTAGCAGAGGGAATTTACCTCGGCCACGGCGCGGCTACGCTCGAAACGAGCCTTATCACCATTTACGATAGACGTGGCATTAGTGTTGCGATCGTCCGGGTTCAGGATGTCGTCAAAGAGGCCTTTAGGGGCTTCCTCAGGGTCTTCTTCGCGTTCCTTGCCCTTCCCTCGCGGTGGCAGTCGCAGACGGATGACGGGTATTGTTTTGGGTGGTGGCAGTGACGGCGGCGGCGGCGGTGCTGGAGAGGATATTTTGAGGCGCATGCGCTTGGGGGCGGGTGTTGGCGCCGGTGTCGACCCGGCCTCGGGCTCGGGCTGTCCTGGCTCTTCGCGCGCTGGGAGACTACCCTTCCAGCGTATGCGCTTCGTCTTCTTCTTAGATCTCGTCGCGGTGGGTGTCCCATCGCCTTCAATGTCGACATCAGCTTCTGACTCGGCGGACACCAGCATGGCGGGTTGTTCAGCCGCGGATCGAGATGTGGACGCGACTGACGAGTCACGTATTGTCGGTCCTGGTGGCGGAGGTGGCATTTCTGAAGAAACTTCGAGTGTTGCATCCGGGGGAAGAGCGAATTGGGAAAGTGGAGGACATAGTGGACAGTGCCACTTTCCAGGAGGTGTTTCCGAAAGTGGCGGGTTAAGACAGTCCATATGCCAGCCTGAAACCTACAGTCAGCATGCGAGGACTGCATTACGAGAACTATCATACCTCGATCGCAGAAGTCGCAGAACATCATGCGGTTCTGTGAGACAAGTCAGCAATAGAATGCTGTGGCAAAAGCCTGGTACTCACGTCATCCTCTTTACTGTGGCACACTTCGCAATTCTTACACTCCATACACTTCCAGTCGTAAGAACGCATGATGTCTCCGATATCGGCGAGGTCCAGACACGCAGGGTGAGCTGTGTCGGCAGAACTTGCGTTAGCCAATGCATATCGGATGAACGGCTACCTTACCACTTCGTCCGCACTCTGCACAAGATACCATGGCCTCTGGCTGATCGTACTTATTCTTTGAATCGTTTCCCTGGCAGAAGCCACATTCCTCCTCGCGACGAGGCTGGCGCTTCTTCTTGGCTGGTTTGGCAGAGAGCAGTGGCGGTTCTTCGGCAGGGACGTAGGGAGACAATACGTGCGGAGCAAAGGGGTCACCCTGAGGCCCCTGAGAGTACTGTCTGGGCGGCGGGATGGGTGGGGGAAAGAGCACAGGTGGAGGGGATACCTGTAAAGAGCGAGGGTCGGCCAATCGACTCAATGATATTGCGGAGACGCGACGCGACGCGAAGCGTGACTGTCGCGTTAACTGGAGACACATCGACCGAACACACACCTCTGTTTTACGAGCATCTACTCCCTCGCTGAGCAGTGCCGGATCTAATGGCGGGCCACTGAGTGCAGGGTCGATGGGTATATCGTCGGGAGCGAGGCTGAATGGAGTGCTGAGTTCGCGTGATTGCTCGCGGGGGAATGCCCGACCGGGGGAAAACGGTGTACCATGCATTCTACGGGACCTCCACGTCCCTCAGTGGCTAGAAAACGGGGCCTCGAGGTGCAGCAGTTGGTCGTCGAGAGAGACGGCGAGCTGAATGTGGATTATTTACACATTGTTTGGCCAAGTGGGTAGTGTAAGTACCACTTGAATTTCCGCAGACCGGCATATCCTCAAGGAGTGCGGCCGGACCCTTGCATAAGCCCATCGCCACCCCATTCCCAGTGCACCGTCCTCAAGGTGCACGTACTTCATCCGCGATGACTCCCCTAGGGTGTGTCAGTGGATGGGTCGCCCGGCACAACGTAACGTCACGTGACAGACAAGTGGCATTCATCTCGGAAGCAGAGACGGAAAGCTCTCGACGTTTGACTTTCTCTGGGCTGCCATCTGCTGCCATCCTGTGGCTAGAGCGGCGGAGAGAGATGCAGAAGTACTGGCTACGTGTACAGAGAGGTGGAAGGGGGGTCGCCACAGGAGACCCATAAGCGGGGTCCTGCGGAGACAGGAACTTAGGAAAGTAGTCGCACGTGAGCCACCTGATGGGCGTCGACGCCAGACCACAGCGAGAAGAGAGCTGGATCCGTCTATTGTCCGGAACATCGACCAATGAAAGTATTCTACTTTATATGCCAAACGGGTGCTCAGTAAGGTCGCTGGCCGTCAGCCGCGACACGGAGATGTGCAAAGAGGACCGCGACCGCCATCGCGGCGATGAGGACTTGCTGGTGCCCCAACGCGCGATCCCGGGCGAAAATAGAGCGGTATGGATGCGCAGGGGGGGCCTGGATGTGGGACGAGGGGATTCTGGGCGGGTTGCGCGATGCGAGCCTGCAGCCGGGAGAGATTTTGTCAGAGTGGCTGAAGGCGTGGCTGTTGACCCAAACAAATAAGGCTCCGTGGGCAGCGTCTCCCAGTTGCAACTCGTTCTGGCTATATCAGTCAGATAAACAGCCCCCTCACCCTCTTGACCGTCAACCACCACGACCGTGCCGTCGTCGAGACCATGCAGACCGCGGTGCATCACCTTGCACCGCCAATGTTGTCGCAGTACCCCCACACCCCGCTCGCCCGCCTCAACGACAATCCCAACGTGATACCGACTCCCCCGATTGCAACACGCAAGCGCAAACGCGCCCATCAGTTCACCGTCAGCTACAGCGAGGTCCAGGAGGTCGACCCATCCGGCAAAGTTCGCGAAGTCATCGTCATTGAGGATACTCCGCCACCGTCCACAGTCTCACCCGCGACCACGCATACCGCGCTCTACTCTGCCTCTTACCAGCCTCCTATCTACTCGGCCCCCGTCAGGACCCGAGCTCGCGCTGCTGCGGAAGCCCAGGCATTATCGGCAAGCAGCTCATCTGTCATCGCTCCGCCTGCGCTCAAGAAGCGCAAACGAGACCCCGTGGAGGATGTTGGTGCCCTTGCGAAGAAGGCGGTCAATGGCCACCTTCAGAACGCTATCGATGCCAACAAATCATGGGCTAGTGGTGGTGCAGCTGTCACTGATGATGTACGTGCTCCTAAATTATCCGCGCTCTGTTAATGTGACGAGTTCTGACTAGACTTCCAAGGCACAGCCCTCTTGCGACGATAAAGAAGGACACTATATCGTCGCTCCCGACGATATCATCAACCGGCGTTGTCAGTTTCGTGTTCTTGAAATGATGATATACTGTCTAACGTCAACTTTTTAGATCGGACGGTTCGGCTTTTGGGCCAGGGTACCTTTGGGAAGGTCGTCGAGGCCGTCGACACGGAGACTAATAAACGAGTCGCTATCAAGATCATCCGTGCGATACCCAAATACCGAGATGCTAGTAAGATAGAAGTACGCGTCCTCCAGAAGCTGAAAGAACGCGATCCCCTCAATCGACAGTGCGTGCCTTACTGACGTTTCATGTATCTGTGTCCGACTGAGGTCTGTTCGCAGCAAATGTATCCATCTACTATCATGTTTCGACCATCGTAACCATGTTTGTCTGGTATCGGAGCTGTTGGGGATGTGTGTGTACGATTTCCTCAAGGAGAATGACTTTGCTCCTTTTCCTCGCCATCACATTCAATCGTTCGCGAAGCAACTGCTTGGCAGTGTGGCCTGTGAGTCCTTTTCCAACTACTGTAATGACGGTTCGTCACTCACTGTCCGTAATATTAGTTCTTCATGAGCTTCGTCTCATACATACCGACCTCAAGCCAGAGAATATTTTATTGGTAAAAAACGACTATCGGATCACAGAAGTTCCCGTACACGGAAAGGTACGGAGCCCCGTTCGTTGACACAATCGCATGACGTGACATTGTCGTGCCGCCAGCGCAATGCACTACCGAAACAAAAGCGGATACTGGATTCAACTGACATACGCCTCATTGATTTCGGATCTGCTACTTTCGAGGACGAGTACCACTCCAGTGTCGTCTCGACACGACACTACCGTGCTCCTGAGATCATACTCGGTGAGTCGATCCCCGTACTCCTCTAGGCTCTTGTTCATCACTGCTCGTATCTGCAGGTCTTGGGTGGTCCTTCCCTTGCGATGCTTTTTCTCTCGGATGCATCCTTGTGGAATTCTACACCGGTGTGGCATTGTTCCAGACGCACGACAATCTGGAGCACCTCGCGATGATGGAACAGGTTATGGGGAGGGTACCGGCGTCGTTCGCTAGACAGGGTGCTCGCAGCAAGCCAGAGTTCTTCAAAGAAGGCAACAAGCTCGACTGGCCCAAGCCGAAGGCGTCGAGACAGAGCAGGAAAGAGGTCAGGGCTTGCCGGAGCTTGCTGGTAAGTTTCAAATTGTTCAAGTGCCTGGGCTCCGGATTCTGATGCATGCTCGCAGGAGATCATTCCTCCGACAGACCCGATTAACAAAGCCTTCCTAGACCTTGTCAAGAAGCTCCTCACGTTCGATCCTCGGGACAGGATAACTGTCAAGGAGGCTCTCAAGCATGAATATTTTTCGTTCCCAGTTCCACCGGAGCTGTGAAGCGTTATCCGATTCCTCACCCCCGTCACTCGTTCCGCATACGAAATCAAACAGGCGTCCGCTTTAAATCCTTGTATACTGCCGTCATACATTATTGCTTGCCGTCGTACCATTCCTTCCCCACTCTTCGTCGCTTCTGGAGGTCTCCTGTCCATGTATAAACATGCAATAGTGCGCAGCATCTTGTTTCCCTGCATTGTGATTCTCCGCCTCGTCATCTCGCATCGCTCCTTCTGTTTTCTTTCCTCCGTTGTCCGCGACACAGCTTGTCTTCCATCACAATGCGTAACTTCTGTATCTAATCCAGGTTTCCCATGTCTTATTGGCTCTCGACCCATAGATACGCCTGTTATTTTAGTATGCAAAGCATGCAAGCTCCGAGAATTAGTGTGCGCGATAGGATATTTTGGACTACCGGAGGTACCCGTGCTTCGAAGGTGTGCTCGCATTCTACCCTTGCTCTTAATCGGGATACTCAAAGTCTAGACATGCGGGGATATGCCTGCGGCGCACTCCATCGACGATCTGCGCACTGACCACCCTAGGAAAACACTCGGACAAGAGCTCACCCCTTCGCGGGATGCCGATGCTTCCTCCAGTCCCGCGTTGGCTGCGCCTCTGATGCATATGTAATATGCGTCCGGAGCATCGCCGCATTGAGGGAACAAGATGGGGTACTGATTTTACGTCCCACGGCTCCCACGAGGTCGGTCAATTCATTTCAAGCCTGACACTCCGGCCTGACGCTGCGTCCCGCTGTGCTCAAATGTTTCGATTCCCAGGCACATCAGCGCATAGCACAGCTACAACATAACCGTAAGACATAGCACCGATACAAAGGTCCAGCCGCGACACAAGCAGAGCAGACGAGCCCGGATCTCTCTAAACCAGTTTAGCGAGCGATATTTCGTTAGTGTTGACGTTAGTGGAGAAGTAGGCGTTCTTCAGGAAGACATCTCCGACCTATCGGCGCACCCGTCAGCGGCCTGCGGACGGGACTTGTGAAACGAAAAGCGACATACCAGCCATTCCGTAGCACCGCCGATGTCGCCCGACGAGATACCAGAGACGCAGTCACCTTCGAGGTTGTTCGGGTCCACAGGGGCAAACAGCAGGTCGCGTGGGTCAATGGCAAAGGCCTGGCCGCCGAACGTCAGCGCGATGCTGGTGTTCGTCGAGCACGGGATGGTAAAGCCGCCCTGACCGTCGCTCTGGGAGCCGGGGATGGTGGCGTGCACCGCAGCGGCATCGCTGTCGGGTGCGACGATCAGGGTGGTGCCGGTGTCGAGGATGGCAGTGCGGCCCTGGAGCCCGAGGTCCTGGCCGTTGGAGGACACACTCATCGCGCCCTCCCAGAAGCCTTGCTGGTTGACATTGTCAAACGTGACGAGGGTGTTCGGGTCGAACTTGGTCTGGTCGAGGCCACCGAACGTGATCTCACCGTCGTTCAGCTGGTCTGCCAGACGCGAGATCTTGAACGAGGTGATGGCCTGACTAATCAGGTTGTTCTGTGCAAGCGACTCCACTGGCGTAGCGGTTTGTTGCTCTGACAATGTCTGACACGAAAGACGTAAATAAGGCGCGGTGTAGGTGTGGGACATCGCAAGTACTGACCGACTGTGCAAGACCCATCAAGCCATCGAAGGGCACGCTGTCGCTGGAAAAGTCGACACTCTCAGTGGTCGCAACGCCGAAGGTGTGGTTATTTAGCGCAAGGCCGGCCACATTGATGTTGTCGGTGATGATGTCGCCGGATACCTCGCCCGTGCCGTATGTAACAGAGAACGGGTTCCCGGAGTCCACAAACGTGGAAGAACTCTGCGGCCCGAGGAACGTGTGGTTGCCCTAGAAACCAACAATGGTCACACAGGGAACATGCTGATTCTCCATGGAATGTCACTCACGCAACCGCCTCCACTTGACGATTGGCAGTTCTCGGCACCTACCCACAGATCCGCGGAACCGGAGTCCATCAGAATCTTGAAGTCGCGCGGAGGCGTCCCCATCTGGATGGTGGCAATGTAGCCAACGTCATTGGCCCTACATTACGCGAGACACTTAGCAAAAACACTAAGGAACGCAAATGTCAAGACGTACTCAATGTCAAGGCCTAGTGAGTCAGAATCCGTGGGGGAGTTGGCAAGAGTCAATCCGCCATTGTCGGCCGCCTCCACGTCCAAAGGGTTGATACCTGGCCCACCCTCGTTCGTGTCTGCACCAGAGGCCCCAGTGGCACTGCCAAATAACATATACTTCAGTTACGCTGTGACATTACGATGAAATGAGCACTCACGCGGCGGCGCCCTGGCTGCCGTTGCCACCCTGGTTCTTGCCCTTGCCCTGGAAACCCTTCAGCTTCCCCGGTTTCGCTGCATTGACTTTGGCTGCGTCCGAGTTAGTCTTGGGCGCGGTTTGGGGGACGCCAAGACGGTTGTACCTCTTCTCGTTGCGCGCGACGACCTGAATCTCGGATGTGTCCAACCGTCTGTGAATGTTGGCCTTCAGCTCGCGGGCGCTGGGTTGCGCACGACCGGTCATGCGCGCATGGCGGTTCAGGCCACGATTGATGTGCTGCTGAAGGAGCTGCACGGGCCCTCAGCAGACGCCCGATGAGAGAACGGCGTTCTGGTACTCACCACTTGCGGGTGGATGTCATCGCGCGCTTGGTGGATTCGTTTAAGCGGCAGAGTGACTATCCCTACATCGCGTCTGGTCGGCAGAGCCTGGGCGGGTTCGGCATAGGACAGGGAGAGTATGAGGCTCCCTAGGAGAGTAACAAAAGAGAGTGCGAGCTGCATAGTCGTGTGTCGGGGCCTGCCTCAGATAGAATGATACAAAGTGCCAGAGAATCAAAAACCTTGAGTACAACGGAAAAAGAGAGGACAGCTGAACAGCTAAAGGCCCGGCCTTGAAGAGAGAAAGGGAGGATGGAGAGGTGAGGACGCCACGAGGGCCTTATAAGAAAACGGGGCGCTGGCCATCATGATTGTTGTTGTCACATTGAGTTTGGGTTGTTCCATTGAGGTGGTTGCCAGGCGAGCACGAAAGTTCAAGCAGAAGAAATGCACCCCCGGGGCACGTGTGGCGCTGGCACGATCGGCTCAAGCGCTGATCGGTCTCCTTCCCAGCTGCGGCCTGCTGGGCCAGGCAGCCTCGAAGCTGGTGAATTATCGAACGTCTTCACCCATTCCCCGGGCCCGGAAAATTATCACGTCCACGTCAGGCTGACACGCTGACAGCGGCCAAAGATGCTGCGGGGTGAGTTAAGAATAGCCTGCACGACAATCATCTCACCATTGTGAGCAACCCGTCCAGCACTCACGCAACGTCGACATGTCCGAACAGCAATCCACCAGTGACTATTTATGAAGCCACAACACGGCAGTAGCCAAGTTTCTCATCACTTTACAGCCTCGCCTTCGCCGCAGCATCATCCGATGCGACATTCCGGGGTAGCACGTCTCGACCAATCGCCTCCAATGCATCTCGGTAGACATCATGCTAGGTCTCATGGTATCAGATCAAGTACGTTCTGGGAAGGAGATGCGGGTTACCTTAATCAGTCCCCATGCTCCGGATCGCGGCAAGCTGCTGATAGACTCAGCCACGTCTTGTGCTTTCGCTATGACAGCCTCGGTATTGCCATTGACAATATGGTCGACGAGTCCGGTCTGCAGGGCCTCCGGCGGTGCGAACCTGTGGCCCTCGAGCGCGACCTTGCGCTGTGTCCGTGCATCATACACTTTCGCCCGGAGAACTGCCGCAAATGACAGCGGCCACGCAGCCCCAAAATGAATCTAATGTACATTCACATGTCGGTGCCGAAAAACACGCGTGTGCCACTAAAGCAGCTCACCTCGTTCATGCACATCCATGCGTTGCGCTTGCTGCCATCTGTCATGACGCGATAGTCGCAGCACAGCGCGAGCATCATGCCAGCGGCGAAACAGTGGCCATTAATTGCCGCCACCGTCGGAACTGAGATTGAGGAGATTCGTGAGTATAGCGCGCAGTATCAGTGCACATGACTCACTTGGGAACGCCAGCAAGCGCGACAGCAGTGGGTTGACTACCACTGCTCAAGCAGTAAATAAGAATTGCACAGCACTGATACGTGCAAGTACATACGAGGAAAGAAGTTTGTATGGAAATGAGGGCTCTTTCGTGCGTTGTCGTAGTCGAGTCCTGTCCCAGCTGAGTATACACGTCAAATGGACACTGTATAAACTCTGTTACCATTGCTGAAGAACTTGTCCTGGGAACGCTTCCCGACGATGATCAGGGCACCCTTGCCGCCTTCCTTGTCTTTAGCAGCAGACGCAGCCCGCCACGCCTGTCGCCAACTGCTTTCCACAGCATCTAGTGCCGGCTTCAGCGCCTCCTCAATGAACGCCTCACTCAGTCGGCTGTCCTCGCCATTATGCATCTCAATAATCCATATGCTCGGCGTCGCTGCATTGAGGACATCAGTAATAAGTTGGGGGAGGAACCATCAGGGACAAGTAACGCACGCTGTGTGACCGTGAGCAGGGGATTCTTCGAGGGCAGCTGCAAGGGGAATATCATGGTATGTGCGGCGAGAGCTCCGCAGGACTTGAGGGACGTTTGCTCAGAGAACGTGAACTCTGTCGAGACGATGCTCAAGCTCAAGCTGAGGCTCGGTCGTGAAGTGTTGTGTACCCGAGGCTGTCATCTGCGACATGTGATACACGCTCTGTGAGGAAAGTGTGCGCGCCTTTAGCGAGTGTTCACAATGATCCAGCCAGAAGCATCGCTCAATCCTCGAGTAAATGTAATCTAGCGCCACTTTGATAGATGGAAGAGGCTGTAAACATTGCCCAGCCAGGCTGCACGAAAGTAAGTACCTGCGAATGCACGACTTGTTATTCCCAGAAGCGCCCATATGCCTTCCCCACGTGACAATCGCGCCTGAGGGCGCCTACATACCATTGCCAACGACCACCGTGTTCAGCCATCCGCCATGGCCATTTCCGAGGAGCAGGCTGCGGCTATTCAGGGTGAGTGTCATTCCCGTAAAACAAAGATTAAATACTGAGCTACTTCAGCTACCCTCAAGGAGCGGAAAGAACATATTCGCGAGTCCTGGGTCCGCGCTATGGAGATTAAAATCGTCCGCGATAACCTCTCCAAGTGCCACAAGATTGAGGGCGTGAACCACATGCAGAAGTGCAAGCATTTAGCGGAAAGATATATCGATTTGCTGCGGGAGAACAAGGTATATGATATGCTACTGTCCTCCGAGATTAGGCGCTGACAAACGTGCAGGTCAAGGGGTACAAGCACATAGATGTTTAATTATGCTGCGATATCTACTCGCGCAGCTCATCAGATATGCTACCTGTTGATCAATGCAATGGTCGACGAGTGCTTGCGTCCGCGTATACTTCATTGATCAACCCAAGCGCAGTGCGGTAGCAATCCGGACCACGAAGCAGAAGCAAACTGGCAGACAATGTTAAATATGACAGTATCCCCAACACCGCGCACTTCGCAGCAGTAGCAGCAGCAGCGCTTTTGTATTTCCAACAAGAGGTCCTGCCCACCTACTTCCTGCCCTTCCGTTTCCTGCCCTCCGGTCCACTCAGCTCCGCGCCGCTCGTCTCGTCGCCGCTCGTGGCAACGCCCGATTTCGCTTTCCGCGTCTTTGACTTCTTGAGGTGGTGCTCGGGGATCCACTCCTCTTGGTATCCCCCCGCGCCGGAAGCCGTCACGGTACCGACCGGCTCGCTGATCTGGGGCACACGGCGTTTGCGCTGCTTGGGCTGCGGGACGAAGGTCAGGTAGGCGTAGTAGCCGAGCCCGCCGAGGAGTGCGCCGACGATGAGATATGTGGACCACCTGCTCCGGATGTGAGACGGTTGAATAGGGCAGGAGGGAGATACGCACATCTTGAGGTCAAACCATGAGCCTTCGGGCTCTACGACGGTAACGATGGAATCGTATGCTGTGACACGATAGATCTTGTCCTGCTCCGAAGTCAGCAGCTAGATTGGGCTGTAAAGAACGTCGATACATACGTCTGCACTGTGCTCGAGCCAGATATTCAGACGAAGGTCACCGGGCTGTCACAAGGCTGTTAATATACGTTTGATGAGAGGGACGATGTGACATGCCTTGAACCTGTCATGAAGATCAGTATGCTAATGTTAAAGTAAGATAGACATACTCACTCGCTGTGGAACATGTAGGGGAGCTGCAACTTCGCTCCCTCCAGCAGCGGAATGTTGTAGGCCAATGCACTGGTCTATGAGAAGGTCATGAGATGCCATCATAGAAAATACTTCACAAACAGCTCACATTCTTGACCAATGCGTTCGACTCGGGATGGTGGAAGGAGCCGGCAATGCTCTTCAGCGTGACATTGCGGCCAGACTGGTTCTCCACCGTCAGGAAGATCTTGTTCTTTTCTCCGTTCACGATATCTGCAAGAGATCATACCAGTGTTAGTATTTGTCAGTGTGACACACTGATTGCAGCGTACGTCCGAAAGCATTGTCCTCCGCGAACGCCCCAACAGCCAGCACGACCGGCTCGGCGGTGTCTACCTCCTCAGCTGACGACGCGCCATTCCGCATGAGTGCCTCGTTCACCTTCTCAGAGTTAGAGCAGTCACGTACAGGCCAATGCCAGCTGGAACAACGTGACAGCACCGAGGATGTAGCCGAAGAGACGCATTTTGCCAGTAGAGATACAAGAAAACCAAGCTGCTCCTCCGTGCTGCGCGCCTCCCAGCGGAGATCCTGCCAGTGCCACGTCCACGGTCCACCTTCCATAATGGGGCAAGATGTGTCGCGTGATTGACGCGCCTCAGAGACGCCCGTGGACCGTGGTGCACCGGTGACCCAGGTACTGGCATCGGGGGCGAAGGTCATGAGTGTCTCTGCCAACAACATCCATCTCGTGGGATGCACATTGCAGTGTTCGGTTAGACGCGGTGTGGCCGGCTCCTTGCTCTCGCCGGTCATCCCGCATTCACCGAGTAGGATCACTGGCCATTCCACAGCTGAACAAGCTTCCCTGCGAACATTGCCCTCGGTAGAAGTGCCGCCGTCGACGAACCAGGAGCTTTGCGGCGTGCATGCAAGGCATGCAACTCAGAGTGGCCCCGAGTGATCTCACGATGACGCTAGAGGCGTCGACCACGCGAGAATCCGAGCTCTCATGAAATGTTCTTCCCGTTTCTTCCGTCCGGCAGCCGGTCCTGGAGCGATGATAAAGCGTAGTGCTCAAGTACTCACATAGCTCGCTCGTCTATCCGCCATCTCCCTCTCACCCGCACATCATGTCGCTCAGCATCAATTCTGCAGTTCGCCTTCCTACGGGTTAGTGAGACTTGTGGCCCTTGCAACGAACTGCTCGCATTTATTCTATCAATTCAGGCTATGACATGCCCGTCATTGGTCTTGGAGTGTACCAGAATGAAGACTGTAGACCGGCATGTCTTGCCTCGCTGAAGCATGGATACAGGTGCGAATGACTTTGAACCCACGATAACCATATAGCGTATGATGTTGCCCGCTTGTAGACACATAGATTCGGCACGTCTCTATAACAATGAAGATGAAGTTGGAAAGGCGGTGCGCGAGAGCGGTGTTCCGCGCAACGAGGTTTTCTTGAGTGTGTATATTCATTCCTAGTCAGCCTTAAGAGTTGCATCTCATGATCTGCCGATAGCCTCCAAGGTTATGCACCATGAGCACGGATATGAGAACACCCTGAAGGCAATTGATGACTCCTTGAAGCGGTTCGCCTTCGGTACGTCAGTACCTCACCTCATAACTGGGCAGGAAGAGCTTATTATCGGTGTATGCGAAGACTATTTGGACTTGTATCTGATCCACAGTCCTCTATCCGGAAAGGCCAAACGTCTTGAAGCGTGGAAAGCTCTTCTGGAGGCGAAGAAAACCGGCAAGCTTCGCACTGTTGGCGTCTCGAACTAGTGCGTTACTCTGACATGATACATTGATTTGGTCTCATTCTCTTGTCAATTTTAGCAATGTCAAGCACATCGAGGAGATCCGTGAAGCAGGCCTTGAGGTGCCAGTTGTGAACCAAATTGAGGCAGGTGCTATTGAACTCATAACAGGTATCATGTCTCAACAGTTCAGCTGTACAGCTCCACCCATTCTGCCAGCAGAGACCGATTGTCGAATATTGCAAGAGAAACAACATACTCATTCAAGCGTACTGCCCCCTCGTACGCGGCAAACATGACAACCCGGTCCTTCAGAAAGTTGCCAAGAAGGTGAGTACTTCCTGCTCTAGTCTGTACCGTTATAATGTCAGCTTCTGCAGTATAACAAGGATGTCGCGCAGATTCTTGTTCGTTGGTCTCTCCAGCACGGGTATGTCCCATCAGATGGCATCATCTCCCGAGTGCTGACGACTGTGTACTCGTAGCTTTGTGCCTCTCCCCAAGTCGTCTAAACCCGAGCGCGTGGTGTCGAACGCGAACGTCTTCGACTTCCAGATCAGCGCAGAGGACATGGCTGAGATCGATGGCTTGGATCAAGGCAAAGCCGGCGCAGTCAGCTGGAACCCTGTAGACGCGGATTAAAATCCAGATGATGTAAGTAGTATACGGGCGTGGAATTGAGATGCCTGTTACAATATAGGCCACCGACACTGGTTATTCCTTGTCTGAGTATCCAGCGGAACGCAACCCGAAACAGGTAACCTCCCTTCCGCTTCTGGCCATAGTGCGATGCATGTCAGCTTCCCCTCTGGGGATGCTGATACTTCTAATGAAGATCCGATTGGGACATGATAAAAGCCAAGGACCTACGGAACATCTCTTCGTCTCGAACCCCCATCATGCCCTCGTCCACCAAGAATCATCCCGGTCCAGACGCACCTTTCCGCCTGAATGACTGCAAGGTTACTCTCAAGGTCACGAAGGATTCCCAGCAGCCCACGGTTCTGAAGCTTGTCTCTGTCACTGCTGACCATCCTCATCTTGGCACGGTCGCGCGGCTGTGTGCTTTGTTGATTGACCGCCGTCCCTGTGTGCGCTTTGGGACTTTCCACGAAACCCTCGACGAAGAGCTCGACGAGTGAGCGGAGTTCTCCACCAGACTGTTCAACAAATTCGGAGAGCTCAAGGAGCATTGGATCAAGGACGACCTACTCAAGGGTACAGGATACTGGGGCTGCGAGCTCGACGAGGGCATGTTGTTTTACCTCACCCATGTGCACGTCATGGACGAATCGGTCAGCATATCATGACACCACTTTGAGCCAGGCTGAGAAGTTATCCAATAGCTACGCGGACACGGGTTAGGCTCCTGGGCATTGGGTCAGCTTCTTTCGTCGGAACTAGTCAAGGCCGAAGATTGTGTCATTTGCTGGCCCTCGCCTTATCCATACAGACAGGCGAGAACCAGTGATCAGTGGACTGAAGATATGGACAGAGCTATCGCGTTTTATCGTAAGGCAAGTTTACATGTCTGGACGCGCGCGACGCAGGCATTGACTAGATGCGTCAGAACCACTTCCGGAGGATTGGCCGCCCACAATTTCTGGCTTATTCCCCCGATCCCGGGCACCCATCCCACATGATCCTGGCTAGGGACGATGTTGAAGATTCATACAAGTGGCGCGGATCGTGGACCAATGCGCCCATTCCTACGTCCGATGGTCAGAAGTCCCTGTCAGGGTCAGACATGTGGCTAGTGCAAGAGTGCAGGAAGGAGGAGCGTCGGTTGTCTATCCTCTACATGAGGATATCCGCTACGTATGCGACGAAGGAATCGACTGTTCCATCTGTTCCACCTTTGCAGATGACCCGCAAGCGATACGGAAGAAGGACCACGTCGGCATGACTCCCATTCATGTCGCAGCCGCATCACTCAATATCACAGCTACGAAAACGCTCCTGGATCTGGGAGTGGACGACGATCTTTTGGACCGCGACAACCGCGACATGATGACGCCTCTCATGGCTTGTCGCGTCAAGCTGGAGGCCGACAGAGAATGTGCACAGCGGGGGGGTCCGCAGTGGCTGGGGCATCCTGAGCACGGTCTTGACACCGAAGCTGTGCTGAAGAGAGCTATGAGCGAGGCAGTTGGAAGCGACGTCGAGTACGTACAACAGAAGAAGTGGGGCTGCACGTGTGGGCAATGCACAGGGGGATGGCTATCACCGAGGGTGCAATGCACAGGGGGATGGCTATCACCGAGGGTGCAATACTGCCTTCAAGGTCAGTCATTGATTCCGATCTTGGTGAGACATACCATTGACGTGGCCTATGCAGGAAATGCTGACTACACGTTCGACTCAATGTTCGACTGTATAATGGAAGAAGACTACGAGCCTCTTGAGCCTGATGTCATCGAGATGGACCTCTGGCTTGCATAAATTCCTAAAACGCTCCATCAAAATGTCTTAAGACCTTCCATGAGGGATATCGCTTCGTATCTCCCAAGTGCTAAAGGCTATGACGCCTTCCGAAGTACTCGAAGCCGACAAATCCATGGATGCTCTCATGACGAAGCTCAATGGGAGAAGCGGCTGGGATTATCACTGGGAAAGGAATGGTCCGGCCATCGATTTCTACTTCAAGAAAGGCGGCAAGATCGTATACGTCCTCGACTGTCTTACGGATACCCTTGCTGAAGAGTGGCACGACTTCGGAGATCCCGGCGACGACGAACAGTGCGACTACGTCAAGGACTACTGGGCCCTACCTCAATGCAATAACGATCGGGAGATCGTGGTTGTAAGGCAACACCCGGGGCTGCAATGGAGTGAGGAACGTGGACCTTTCGGTAAGAACTAACTGATAGCGCCCCGTCCGGTATCACCCTGCCAGGGATAAGGAGTTCAATGGCTGAGGAAGACGAGAAGAGTGGGACTATGAGAAGGCCTAGGCGGCCAAAGTGGAAGAAAGCTTTTGATCGTGCTGGGGCGGCGTTGCCCCCTTGTTCAGATTGCGCGTGTACCTATATCGTTCTTGCTGATCTCAGCGCAAAAAATGAATGCGCAACGAGGTATAATCGCTGTCAACCTGGTTCTGCACTGGTTGGTCTGGTTGCACAAGATCGCGAAAGACGACGCATGACTGTCCAATGTCAGAGCTTACAACTAGATAACAAAACTCGAGCAGATGTAGTGGTGACAACGAAATGAATGTGGATGTACAACTATGTAACGTAACTTTGGGCGCTCAACCACTCTTCTTCCTAAGAAGTTCCTTCGCAATCTCGTCCGGATCACCTGAAAGATCGGGTAGCCAGAATGCCTGTGACACTATACGTCAGAAAAGACTAGACTTGTGATGGGAATCGGCTCACTAGCTCAACTCCCGCAGTACACATCATTGCCAACCGTGGATTGAAGCGGACGCATCTTGATGGACCAGGATGGCCCTCGAGGACCGTGATTGGCTTCAAGCGTAGTGGAGGCGTCTTAAGGTCAACGTCACCTTGCTTCACAGGCAGGTTCTGCACATCCCACACGTAGACCTTCCCGTCCAAGCTTCCACTGACCACGAACTTGCTGTCGGGCGTCCACGACACTTCCTCGCCGCTGCTTCCTCGAATGGGTTCGATGCCCGGCGGAGCTCCTATCTTCCGGCGCTCCAAGCCTACATGTCCCTCTAGCTTCGCTAGAAGATGTCCCTCGAAAGCATCTATGATGTAATGTGCATCGCCGGAACAGCCAACAAGGAGGTACTTCCCATTCGAAGAGAACGCAAGCGAGGTTATGAAGATAGCTCGTGGAGGGAAGCTGATTAGGGCTAAGGTCGGGTCGTCCAGGGTGATCACCAGGAAAGGCGCTTTGTCAAAGTTCGCATGGTCGTATAGCAGTATCCGAGAGTAGTGGTTCACCCCTACAGCGAACACGAGGCCGGACGCATCGTACGCCACAATGGGGGTCGACGGAAGGTTAAGGAGACCTCTACATGTGGGCGAGCGTAAATCCCACAGACGGACAGTTTTGTCCAAGGAGCCCGACATAAATCCATCATCCACCGGAGACACCTCGAGTGACACGACTTTCTGCTTATGCCCCTTGAAGTACTGCAGGTACTTGTTGTCGTGCAGAGAGTGATACCGGATGGTATCGTCCTCTTTCGTGGAAGCATGGAGGATGGCAGTGTTCTTGTGGGTGAACCGGGGGAGGTCGACTCCATACTTCTTTGAATATAGTATTTTCAGAGGTCTGAGTACCATTGAAGTTAGCGAGGGAGAACATGAGCTGCCTCAAGAAGAGAACTCGCTTGCCGGATTTGCAACTGTAAAGACGAAATGTCTCGTCCTCCCCAGCGGTAATAACCTGATCACCCCGGTCATCGAAGTTGATTCCAGTGATATGTCTCGGCCCTGCGTTTGGCGATCTTGGAGAATGGGACCCGGGAGAGGGCGGTGGCGCCTGCTCAACGGCGTTCTTGAAGATCTTTGCAGGCTTCAATTTCGCCTGTGATCACCTTGCATAAGAATATCATAGTATTGGAAATATATTCAAGTACCATCAGGGCAGGAGTAAGAACCAACGATGCATTCGCCGACGCATCTTGGCTGGTCGTCGCTGTCGGTGGCATCGTCGAAGTGCAAGTGTAGGTGGCGCGGAGTTTGAAATACTTCTTGCTCCTGACCTCGATGGCCGACCAAGACGAGTCCGCAAAGCTCTGGAGAGTGAACCGCACAATACATGAGCTCGTCAAAGATAGAGTCAGCTAGAACAACTTCCCGCTGTGAAACTGGGTCTAATGTTCTCCGGGCCGCGTGCAGGGCTTCCAAGTCTCCGACGATGAAATCAATATGGACCTGGCTACTTTCCGCTCGCACTACGCGAATAACAGCGGCAGCGTAGAGTGCGTGGCTCATCGGAAATTGCTCTGAACTGTCGCTGAGACCTCTATGCTAGCCGGAGTCAACTGAATTTCTTCACAAATCACACAAGCAACCCGGCGGTGCAGATCTTCGTGTTTTTCTCAGACGAGAAGAGTGTTGGTGTGAAGACGATGAGGAAGTGAGTTCTCATGTACTCAAAAATTGTTCCTGAATCGAACGACTTCTTCCAGACTACTAGGCATACTTGAGGAGAAGAACATTCAACAAGGCGTTATTGTCTTCCCCGGAAATATGACGCCTTCCGCCAGAAAGGTGAACACTTCCGGTCCTTGTTCCTTGCGATCAATCGTGACTGGGCCGGCGGCGTGTTCTATTACAGGTGATCGTGGCTATGGCATCGCAATATAAACTGGAGGAATTCTCAGAGTCGGATCTACTCGTCAACATCACACACCACACGCTAGTGCCAAGGCACGAGGTGTTGACATCAGAAGAAAAGAAGGAGCTTCTCGAGACATAGTACGTGGATCGCAGATCACTGTATTGTTGCAGTACTCATTATAGCTGATCCGGCGTGCAGCCGCCTCAAGGAGACACAGCTACCACGGATTCAGCTAGCAGATCCAGTAGCCCGATACTACGGTCTCAAACGCGGTAATGTCGTCAAAATCACGAGACCTAGTGAAACCAGTGGACGATACGCCAGCTACCGAATATGTTTCTAGTATTCCACAATTATTCGGTTCTGTAGCGAGTTGGCTTGATATCCCACTGGGAATATCGCGGTTGAATCTGCAGATTCTCCGCCTGTTTTTATTCCTGTACTTTCCTGCACGTCCATAATTCCTGATCGCATCTCCGTTCGTCATCTGCTGCACTGTATAATCTGCTGTGATATCATAAATTGCACTGTCCTCCGTTCCCTTCAGTCTCCGCAACCCTTCCGACTCGAACTATTTTACGAGGGGCTGCATTGCTGTGAGTCCTAAATTCTCTTTCCGATTGACATATTGGCACGACCTGAGGCTAACCAATCCGCGACATAGCGAGTGACAGGAGCCCTGCGGAAGGATCGGAAGAAGTACGTTGTGATTGGGTTCAAGCTGTGTCATGGCTGGTAGGCAAATTATCTCTAAAAGGTCCATCTTGCCCAATGAAGAGTCGAAGACTCGCGTGACTTAAGATAGCCAGTCAGTCCGTTCATTTCGCCTACCGTTCCTCCCCGCTGGGGACGTCGTCGGCAGGGCACTTTGTGCTTCATACGGGCCTCTCATCTACTATGTTCGTCAATTTTGTCCGCCTATCGTACGGCGACGATGCTGCCAGAGGTGAAGGCTCGGTTCGGGCGGCGTTACCTCAATAGTGATGACGAATTGGCTCAGTCGCTGTTTGCTGTCTCGACAGGCGGGCACTCGGGGTTTCTTGGGTCTCCCTCTTTGAGTGACTCTGTTTTCTCCTTTTCGGCGGTCTTTGCACTGCGTATTCTAAACCCGCGCTTGGCGTATGACTTGGCTCTTCTAACGAGTCCGGCAACTGAAAGAAGACGATACGCAACGCCACGACGCCCAGAGGGACAGGAGGATGTGCTGCAGGACGTTGCATCAAGATCTATGATTGCACACTGTCGTGCTCAGACGCCCCAGAATCATGTGTGCGTCCACTTTCAAAGCGCTGAACGCGGAACCTGGAGGACATTGCAGGCGGATATAATAGACGAGAAGGACTAAACCTCTTTGGTGAGTTATGTGCCTTGTGTCGGCATGGTGGCTTACAGCTCAGCCTACGGGCACCATCAATATGAGCGTCGGAGATGTTGGTATGTCAGCGGCGATCAAGTAAAGCGTGTTTTCTACCTCCGCTCAACAATCACGAGCGCTCCGGTTCAAGTCAATGCAATAGAGGACGTATGTCGGTGTCGTGGGCAGGCACGTTCGGTAGTCCGGATCTTGTCGTCACTGGTCAGACGATGGCAGACTTCGCTTCGCAGGTGCATATGAAACATTTCCGCCTTCGTCTACTCGTCCCATGTTGACAAGAAAGGGTACAGACACATGTGGACCTTTTGTTTGCATCTCAGAATCATACCGCAATTGTTCAAGTTTCGCTAATGGCGGTACCTGAAATCTCGAGTCAGCATCCAAGTACGGGTCAATCTCCCAGATTCACTGATATCCTTGCGATCTGTGGCCGCAACTTCGTTCAATGATAGGTCCGACCGACCGACATTGAGAGTCGACAACAAAGTTGGCAACTTTCCTCTAGGCCCCCACTACTTCCTTCGTCTCAGGGCGATGTTCCGATATCGTCGCGACGTTCTGCGCATGATACTGTGGCGTCGGGCATGTCTTCTCCGTACTGTCCAGACCTTCCCGTATCCCGAGGCCTTTGGGGTCACGCGTGACATTACGCGTGATCACCGCCGAAACGTGACATGTTAGTCACCCTTCCGTGACAAAGCGTGACAAATTCAGCCTAGCTAAGGTCTGGACAGTACAATAGGCCATGCGAACGACGCCGTATATCGCACACATGCCCATCTCATTTTGAGCTAGCAGATCGCAGTAGCATTAGCGCAAGATTATCTCGCGTGCGATCTATGGAAGCGGTGTGTGATCTCGCACTTGATACATGATGTGCTGACTGCGATCCTGTCTAAGCTTCCGTTTTCGTAGCACTTCACATGCTCACTTATGGCTGTGTATGAAGATGGAATTTCGGATGTTCCAGATGTTTGTGACCATGTGTGAACGGGACGCCGATTGCGCGTCCCAGCTCACGCAAGCTGTAATTTGATCCACTACGCTCCCCGAATATCAGTATCACTACATACACTACATTCCTGAGTTAACTGATGGTGCGGTAATTTATCTCATGACCGCAGAAGATTGCGCTTCGTCGTTATCATTACTCGCGACAATTCCGGGGTATACGGGACACAATGTGGGACCCCAGACAAAATTGGGACAGGCAATCGTTCTTTCCGTACCCTGGTAGTCGTGACAGTGTTGTTCCTGCTATCCGATTGAATCAAGTCGAGCCATAACGTCAGAAATGAATCCCGATCAGGGACCGTAGATTATCTCTCATTTGACTCTTGACGATCGCACTCACCCCAGGTTGAGAACAAGAATGGAGAGCTGAGACGGGGCACCCGCCGGACGGAGGGCGGAGAGCTGGGCGCCAGAGCCGCAGCGGAAGCAATTTCGCTGTAGGAGCCACGTGTCTCGGATCGCTAAATAGGGCATGTGTTGATCTGCATATCGGCGATCTTGAGAACCCAGCTCTTCGCTGTGTACGGATGTATTCGTAGTCCAGGAGTCCTTCGCCCGGCTAAGCTTCCGCTTGGCCTGCCCATCGGTCGTACAATACTGGGTGGCAATACACACATTTGTCGCCGTTGTCGAACGGCTGCATCGGCCTGGCCTTCAAGTGGCACGCCATTGGTTCCACAGTGGTGCCGCGTGCGACGATAGGCATTTTCATCTCCCGAAGCGCATGACGAACCGGACACGACACCGAACTGGCTAGATGGGCTACAGCAGATCACGTACCTGCCGGGCCGTACGCTACACTCGTAAAATTCAAAACTCCATGGGATCTAGAGGGCGGGCTGCTGGCCGTGATTGACGGAAATGGACGCCCTCGGACAGTTCACGTAACACGTCGGCGACAATGGTGTGTCACTCAGGGCGTCTCCATTCTCATTTTTTTCTTGTGTTGTAAGATCTGGATAGATCTATGAGGCTCCCTGCCTCCCGACACGTCCGACGCTGGGCGCTAGCATGGGTATCACTAAAGTTCAAGACGATTGACGAAAACAGTTATTCTGTGCCATCGCCCAGAGCCACTGATAATATAAAAGCAGAGCTAACGGAAAATCCATGGCAAACCCTTCACGACCTCGTCATGTCTTCCACATCGCCTCAGCAATTTTTCCTCCCCGACCTTCTTTCCGTCTGTCCTCTCAGGGGTTCTACGAATCCTCACTATGCTCAAGCCGCCGTTGAATCTTCAGCTTGGGTTAATGGCTACAACCTCTTTACTGACAGAAAGCGCGCATACTTCATTCAAGGCAGTAACGAGCTGCTCGTCTCCCACACCTACCCTTACGCTGGCTACGAGCAATTCAGAACCTGCTGTGACTTCGTTAATCTCTTGTTCGTTGTCGACGAAGTCAGCGACGAGCAGGGTGGCAAAGATGCCCGAGGGACCGGCAATGTCTTCCTGAAGGCCATGTGCAATGCAGACTGGAACGACGGCTCGCCTCTGGCGAACATGACGAAGGAGTAAGTTTAGTCTCTCGCGCTAATCACAATTGAATCTGCTTCTGACACCTGTCATAGCTTCCGGGCTCGCTTCCTCCAGTACGCCGGCCCTGGGTGCCTCAAGCGCTTCCTGAAGCACTGCGAAGACTATGTCGAGGCTGTGGCCAGGGAAGCAGAGTACCGGGAGCGCGATGAGATCCTCGACATGGCTTCCTTCGAGGATCTTCGCCGCGAAAACAGTGCCATCCGGCTCTGTTTCGGGCTCTTCGAGTTTGTTCTAGGTGTTGATCTCCCTGATGAGGCCTTCGAGGACACCGTGTTCATGGGCTTGTACTGGGCTGCGGCGGACATGGTGTGCTGGGCGAACGTGAGTGCTGATTTATTTCATTTGCAGCAGTCTCGCTGACTCGGTCACGGGTTCATTTAGGACGTCTACTCCTACAACATGGAGCAGGCGAGGGGCATCGGTGGTAACAACATTGTTACCGTGCTGATGCACCAGAAGGACATTGACGTGCAAGCTGCGGCGGACATCGTCGGCATCAAGTTCAAGGCGCTCATGGACCACTTCCTGGAGTTGAAAGCGGCCTTACCGAAGTGGTCTCCTGCCGTCGATGCTGCCGTCTCTAACTATGTGATGGCAATGGAGCACTGGGTCATTGGCAACCTCGAGTGGAGTTTCGAGACCCAACGCTACTTCGGCGCTGACCATGCCACGGTCAAGGAGACCCGTCTCGTCGTGCTCCGTCCTCGTGAGACCGAAGCCTGAATTAATCCCCTGGTAAAGTGTTCTGTCCTCTTCAGATTACGCTCCGCTGACTTGGAAATGATCAGCCTGTTGCTCTTCGTTCTTGGATTACCGCGACTTAATCTCGCTAGAGCTCGTTTAAGAGTTCATTTCATTTTACGTCTACTTCATACATTACGACCTTTATGATTGCTACGATACGCGAGTCTCGACAATAGTATCAGAACGTTGCTAATGTTTCATTGCATTCATTGGACCGTTGTAAACCCCTGTGCAATTTATTTAGGAATCATGATGACTCCCACTTGCGTTATCCGCGTCTCGTGATGGGACCTGGACCATTGGTAGACTCTGGCACAATGACGACGAAAACTCCCCTTACCGACAGCGGCGCAAAAGAGGAGGCCTCACAATTAACTGAATCAGAAAATTCTTGTCATCTGGCGTGGCGACACCGAGAGATCCGTACTCGTGCGAAAAGACTCAGCATAGTGCGTGAGTCAAGCGGCGTCTTTCTCCGGCATTGGTACGATGAAGCCTGTCATCGCGTTCATTTACACTTCCCATTCGATTCGAGACTTCGAGTTGATGCACCTTGAAGTGCTTCGTGATACACACTTAGTAGAGTGAATGCCAAAGTTGTACCTGTATCACACCAGTTTGCGGAGTGAGTCATAGGCATCCTGGTAGGCAGATCCTGATAGATTCCTCGCGTCCGACGACGGTTCACCGCAGCGGTTGCTCACTACGCTCGA
This sequence comes from Obba rivulosa, assembly GCA_001687445.1. Classification (NCBI taxonomy): domain Eukaryota; kingdom Fungi; phylum Basidiomycota; class Agaricomycetes; order Polyporales; family Gelatoporiaceae; genus Obba; species Obba rivulosa. Next base: position 300,848 of record KV722336.1, read on the forward strand.
ATGGGAAGCAACGGTGTCTAGTTGACGCCTCCGCCAGAATACCAGCTGTCGTCATTGAGACAGCGCAGGGCTCCGTCGTCATGTGTCCCTGAACTGCGCCGTTATGGGTTGTCGAGCAACACTTCAGGATACCGGGGTACTATAATCATGTCTGGCTGACAATAGCCTGACACAGCCGTTATATTTGTTCAGAGGATCGACGCGGAGTACAGTAGTTGGCTCGTGAGGTACATACTAAACCGTCGATCTGGGTCTCTCCGTGATCGGACCCCATAAATCTGGGCGGCGAGGATGTAGCAGCCTTGAGTGCGATGATCGGCGCAGTCAAACACTGACAAAGTTCCTGTAGATGTTTAGTAAGTGGCTCGTTACGCATTCCGTCCGAGTCGCCGCACGGAATTATGGTTGGGACGATTTGAAAGCGGTTCATGATTAATCCGAGCAAGTCCGACCTCAGCTAATGCCCGTCCGAAATGCAACGAGCCCCAAGTTTCAGGGTCCACAACGACTCCGTCCTCTTCCTCGAAGAGCGGAAAATTATGACGCTGTCACGACCCATCAGCTTGGCCCCATATTTGTCGCCTACCCGGGAGTTGTCTTATACTACAACCCTTGTGGTCGCCTACTGCCTGAAAACTCCAAATACGTACAACAGGACTTGGAATAGAAGAACACCGTACAGGGCTCAAAGCTTCTGTCGGCATTATGCGAAATTAGAGAACGCGCCTGTTTTAGACAGCGGCTAGGAAACAATTTTCGGAACCTAAACCACCGCACATAAGGTCACACTGGAAGCGATTGAGGTAGTATGGGCACCTGATCGCCCATGAGAACGATAGAGATTGTAAAGAAATAGCGTACTATTACACGAAGCAACTATCCACAACGTCTGAAGCAAATGGCGCGGGTCCGTGCAGCGCCGGCACGCGGAACCGCGCCGCTCATTTTGGCCTATAGCTTTTGCGTCGCAGGGCGTCTAGGCGGCGGCGGGGGGCGGGGTTGTCGGTCTGCTGACGGAGTTCTCACGGTGCTTACGGAGAAGGCGGTCGAGCGCCTCCTTCTGGCCTACTGCGAGCTCGCCCGACTGGATGCCGGAGTGGTATACACGCAGCAGCGAGTCGACGTCGTCCATCGACTGCGTACGCACGTCTGCAAGTTCCTTGATCTTGGCGGTCGCGTCCTTAATCTGTACAAAGTCATCCAGTTAGTCCGCGTGGAGGTGGAGAGAAGACGGAGAATGGACGGACCTCATCATCAGTGAGCGTGAGACCGAGCTGCTCTACACGGCTCTTGACTGCGTTCCAACCGGTGAGCCTGTGTCCAATGGACACGTAGCGGGTGAGACCGAAGTCCTCAGGCTTGAGAATCTCGTAGGTAGAGGGATTGTTCAGAATAGCCTTAGCGTGGATACCGGCCTTATGCGTGAACGCGCAGTATCCACTATTCCCCGAATCGTTGAGTCATGGTGTGATACAGCATGAAAGCTCATATTACGCACGTGATGGGGTTCATGAACGGAACGTTGACCTCGACGGCCTCCGCGACAAGGTTCTCCACCTCACGCAGCATGGGCAGGTTGTACTTGCTCTTGACGTATTCAGGGTTTGCGGCGTAAAGACAAGCGATCAAGCCTCCGAGGGGAGTGATACCGACGCGCTCGCCAATTCCGAGTACGGAGGTGTCGATGTGCGTCGCGCCAGCCTCAAGCGCGGTGTAAGCGTTTGCAATTGCTGAAGTGTCACGTGTTGTGAGTGTGATACTGAAGACGCCAGTGGCGCAGTAAACCCGAATAACCACGTACCCATGCCGGTGTCGTTGTGCAGGTGAATTTCGATATCGCACCCGACAACCCCGCGAAGCGTGCGCACGAGGTCATAGACTTGGCGCGGGTTAGCACAGCCCACGGTGTCCGCAATACCGACGCGGTTGACACCGATCTTGTCCACGGTTTGGTAGATCGAAAGCAGGTCGACCAAATCGGACCGGAACGAGTCCTCCGACGAGAAGCGCACCTCGATGCCTGAGCGGGAGTTTAGATTGATACCATCAGGAACACGCAAGACCCATACCCTTGCTCTTGACGAATTCAATCACCTCAATCGCAGTCTTGGTAATGTAAGCCATGTCCTTTCCGTGCGAGAATTCACGGAGGAAGGACGAGGTACCGATGACGACATCGACACCATCGACGCCTAAAATGGATCTCTTCAATATACTAGGACCCTCATTTGCATTTGTGCTTCATTTACTGACCTGTCTCAACGGCAATTCGCGCATCATCCATGTGGCACCGGATGTGGGTGAGGATCTTAGACTTGAGCCCGAGCTTGCAAATAGCCTCGCAGTCTAAGCGGTCATTAATGACATGATACCAACGATCTGGTCCCATGACTCACCCTTGCGGGACTGCTCGGACGCAGCGGGACTGGTCAGTTCGATGTAGTCAACGCCGAAGGCGTCAAGAGCCTTAGCAATGGCAATTTTGGTCTTGGTGTCAAAGAAGGCGTTGGCAAATTGTTCACCCTCTGCTGGAAATGAGCGTTACAGCCAGTGCGAGGGCATCGGGCACGGACCTCGCAGTGTGCTCTCAATGATCTTGAAATTTGACACATTGCTCAAAAAATCGGACGCCCGGGGAGCATACGGGTTGCGCTTCTGTGTCTCGTTGACCTTAGCAGCAGTGGTGCCGTTTGTGTGGACGTTCACGCCATTTATCTTGGCATGAATGCCATTCGTGCGGGTGCCGTTCGACATGTCAATGCCGACCATCTGGGAGGGGTCGTTCGGGAGGGAATTGCCGTTGTGGGGGCACATTTTGATATGGATACGTCTATCGGACGGCAGATGTGCGATCAAAAGTGGCGTTTTGGTGTCACGATGGAGGGAGAGTGCGAGAGGCCGAAGAGATGCGAGGATGGAAGGAAATCTAAAACCAAGCAGTCGTGAATTTGAGCCAGTCGAGAAATGCTTTGGAGTCAGAAAGAGTCATGTCACGTGGTACTTCCATTCTGGGCAACTGCACCCGGCCGCCGTTCGCCACGGCTCGTTCGTGATCCTCCAGAGTCCTCCACCTAGCTTCCAGTCTAGCTTGCTGGTGGACTCATCATGTTCTCACCGGCATATATTCAATTCACAGCTATCAGAACGCTTACGCGTATCTGCCAACTACACCAACATTGGCGCATCTGCGGTGAAATTACCATGCATCAAGTTTGAGACTGAGCCACAGATCGAAAGCGATCTGTAGGGTACTCGTGCCTGGGTGCAATGCAATATTCATGGAGGCTACTTCTTCCCTACTTACTGGCTCGTATCACTGTCAAGACAAGCAGCCATGACCCATCTTTCTCACGTAGACGGCATTGTCCACCTGTTGATCCCCCGGTGGCATCACTTTGCCGACGATGTATCCCCCAATTACTTTGACCGTTGGGACTGTATGAGTCCGCGATCGGAAGAATATGTACGTTACAATCCACCTTCCAAGCAGCCACATAATAACTCATCAATGTACCTTTCCCATAAGAATACTTCATCCGGCTTTAAAAAACTTTACTCCTGAATACAGGTGCTAGCAAGCTTGATCGTTGCTTGGTGGTCCTCGGTACCTGGGTCGCCCAATGCTGCCCTCATGATGGCAACCGTGGCAGCTGAGCCTTCGTAACGCGCCGCGTTCATCTGAGTCTCTTGTAAGATCGGTATTATTACTTTGTCCGATGGGGCGAGATCCGGCACATCTGAATCTCCAAAACCACTGTCCACGTATGCCGTTTGCCCTTCGCGCTCCGTGTTGCGCGCTGATGCACGGTCGCAGGACCCTCTCAAGCACCAAGACTATACCCTCGTCGTCTGTTCATTGGAGCGCTTTGTTTCTAAACATTTGGTTTCAAGTTACGCAGATATCTCAGCGACGAGCGTTTGTGCTATGAGTCAGTCACGACTGGGCTGCCAATGAGCGCCGCAGCGATGTAACCGCTTCTGACCCTCGGTGTGATCGGCTATTGCAAATGTTTGTTTTACCTTCAGCGACATAGAGTGACCAGCCGCCTATGGCTTTCCTAACTTGTGAGTTCGCCGTCATTCCAATTTCTCATCCAATTCGGATATGCTGATGTCAGGCCGACAGTGCCTCATGGTCCAAATACCAGATTCGCTTGCAATCTTGATGTGCGTGCGTCTGTCGGTGGCGTCTGCATATGTTGTGCATCACAGACAGTGCAGTGTCTTGAATCCGAGCATTATCTTAGGCATGCTTCCCAGGAAACCATTTCCCTCGAGCAATCAGCTCCGCTGACACATCAAATGCCGGACTCCAGCAGTACGGAAGTTATCTCTCATCTCTGGAGTCTCACCACTTGCTACGACAACCGGTCTTCCGTGTTCTCGGTCTGTACGACCTACGATCCCTAGAGGCGCTTGTAAGCGTTCCCACGAAGAATCCACAGGAAATGCTTCCGTTCGACCGGAGCCGCGGGAGATATGTAATCATGCGAGCCAGCTTTGCGGCGTCTCCGCTGCACGTCGGGCTGAGATACACGGTGCATATCTCCGAAACTGGAATGAAGTATTCCTGATGCAATATGCTCTAGGATGTCGTTTTAACCATAGCACATACATCCAACATTTCACAACAGATTTGTCTTATTTGTGGACATATTCTCATAGATTTAAATGGCCGTTGACCTCTTACCATCTGAAACCAGTCAAGCCTTGCCGCCCTCCGAGCGCTGTCGGCCGAACGCCCTCGGAAATTTACCAAGACGAGCTTTCGACACGACAATTGACACACGGCCCGAGCTCTCCATGGAGCGCATGACATACGTTTCCGAAGGGTTCAAGGCGCTGCGCCCCGCTGCGGCCCATTCATCAGACTACACAACCTGCCGAAGTAAGATAGCCGTCAATGTTCCGATCTTAGCGTGGTCGTGAACGGAGCAGGACGTTTGCAAGACTCATTTTTGCCCTCATGAAACAGTATAAATACTATGTTTCAGCAGGAGTGGATGGACATTCCCCTGGACGTCCTTCAGCCGGTCTCTCAAGTCACCCGCCTCCGCACTGCCCGAGTTCACACTTCCTACAATGCCATCCACTCAATCACAATTCGTCCTCCCTGACCTTCGCGTTATGTGCCCATTCGAAGGCGCAATTAGCCCTCATTATCCTGAGGCCGCCGACATGTCTTCGGCATGGATCAGGAGCTTCAACATGTTCAAGGACCGCAAGCGGGAGTTCTTCCTGCAGATGGGCAGCGAGCTCCTCTGCGCGCACGTCTACTGGTATGCGGACTTTGAGCGGTTCCGCGCGTGCTGCGACTTCGTCAACATCCTCTTTACGCTCGACGAGATCAGCGACGAGCAGAACGAAAAGGACGCGCGCAAGACGGGGCTCGTCTTCCTGAACGCGCTGCGCGACGCGAGCTTCGATGATGGCTCCCGCCTGTGCAAGATCTCGCAGGAGTGAGTCCGCACCCATCCTACTTACCGCCCATTCTCACGCGTCCATATTAGCTTCAGGGCGCGCCTCGCAAAGCACAGCGGCCCCACATGCTACCGCCGATTCGTCGGACTCTGCAATGACTACATCGAGGCGGTTGCAGTGGAGGCAGATCTCCGCGAGCGCGGGGTTATACTCGATGTGGAACCCTATATGCTGCTGCGCCGGGAGAACAGCGCCGTACGCTTCTGCTTCGGCCTCTTCGAGTACATCCTCGGCATAGATCTTCCCGACGAGATCTATGCGCACCCGGTATTCAAGCGCATGCATCTCGCAGCGATCGACATGGTGTGCTGGGCGAACGTGAGTATTTCACCCGTACCAGGCGCTCTCGCATACTGACGACAGACTCACCCTCAGGACCTCTACTCGTATAACATGGAGCAGGCCATGGGCCACACCACCAACAACGTGATGTCGGTGCTGATGAAGCATAAGCAGGTGGACCTCCAAGGCGCCTCCGATCTCGTCGGTGTCCACTTCAAGAAGCTCATAGACGGCTTCCTCGCGGACAAAGCGCGCCTGCCGTCGTGGGGCCCAGAGCTCGACCGCGATGTCGTGCAGGTCGTCAATTGCATGGAGCAGTGGGTCGTCGGGAACCTGGACTGGAGCTTTGAGACGCAGCGCTACTTTGGGCGCGATCATCTCGAGATCAAGCGCACTCTTGTGGTGAAGTTGTCGCCCAAGCGGTTTGATGATAGCTCCGATGAAGAGTCGGATTGAGGTATGTCTAATTCCCATGGAACGGTTCCTGCAACTGACTAATTAGCTTTGGCAGCAATACCTGAATGCCCTCGGAGCCACGGTCCGCATATCCGAGAGCACTTCGCTACAATCGACCTCAACGGTGCCTAGACATGCGCGGCAATGGTCTACTATACCCGCACACCGGAGATAGACATTCCACTCGTCGCTTCTCCTACTCTGTTTTTATTTATTTAATCCCAAATGTGTCTCATACTTTGTATCATTGACCAGTCTTTCCGGTCTGGTCTTTCTTGGCGCAATGGCGAGCTATACGTTACACAAAAGACCGTAGATAATTGCCTTCATCTCACTGTCACCACTTTTGCTCAAATGATAATTCAATTCTACAAACATGGGACTGCCAGCGACCCTGCCTTGCCTGTTGGAGGCGAGACTATTTGTCTGATCAGCTATTAGACAACTGTATACAGATCCTTTGATTTACATTCTACCATCTTGTGATATCTGCCTCGGCTTCTCCGAACATACTCGTCTTTTTGACTTCAAACCCTTCCTCCGGCTCATCCACCGCCTCCTGTCCGTTTTTTGTCCGATAGATCGCAGGGAACTCCTGCTTGAGATGTTGCAAGATATGTCTATTGATGATTTCAAACTCGAGGAGGAACCCGTCATGCCCTTCAGGCGAGGGGATGATGATCAGCTTGGCCTCTGGTATATGCTCTGCAATCTCCCGCTGCTCAGATGGGGTGAATAGCCCGTCCGTCTGAATGCCGATGACCAAACCGCGAGGAGGGATGGTCGACAGCACCCGTCCTAGAGCGTGTGCCTCGTCTTCGCCAGGCAGCAAGCGGTCGCGCGCGACATCGTGTGTATCCAGCTTCCGCGTTATGTGGATGTAACAATTAGCGTCGAAACGGGACGTGAATTTGTCGCCTTGATAACGGAGGTAGGATTGTGCCGAGAAGATGGGGCGGGCGCTGGGAGCGGGTGACAGCGGACGTGAGGACTGCGCCGAGCTTGGGGCGCTGTCCGACGATGTAATCCTTGATTTGGCGTTGCGGTGACCGTCGTTGTGGGCGGCAAGTGCATCGTCAGACGGCAGCGAGGGAGAGAGCGGTGGCGTCGGAACGGCGTTCTGTACAAGCTTCTGGGGTTTCCTTCCAAAGCGGCTTTCGAAAGAGTCGCGCGACCGATAGGTCAGCAGCGCAGCCATACGCGCCGCAGCGAGGCCAGTAGAGGGCTGTGCAGTATAGAAGCCGTCCTCGTAGCCTGGGTCGCTGTATATAGCCTGACGTTGTGCCTCACCCCAGCTGATGCACCAAGCAGAGTGCCTGGCAGCCGTGGCGATCGGGATAATGTGACGCACGTATCCTGGGGGAGTGCACAGAGGCCATTCGAGCACAGCCATCCCACCCATCGAGCCGCCGATGACCACAGCTACGGAAGACACTCCAAGGCGGTCCAGGACCAGTTTGTGGAGGCTGAAGCCAGGTCAGAGCGGAGGCGAAGGTCGAAGAGGGTAAGATTATACATTACCGGACATCATCTCGAATAGTCGTCGGAGGAAATTCTGGCCCGTATGGCTTGCCGGTGGCGGGGTTGATCGTCACAGGAGAGGCTGTGCCGTATGGAGATCCAAGGACATTGGCACAGAAAATGAAGAAGCGACTGGCATCAAATGCTTTCCCCTTTCCCATGAGTGGTCCCCACCTATAAGACGTCAATCTGTAGAATGCTAAGATAGTATAGCATGCACGTACCAGTCCTCAACATCTGAGCTGCCCGTGAAGGCATGGCAAATGATCATGACATTATCCCTACTCTCGTTCAGCTTGCCCCAGGTTTTGTAGGCCACAGGCACGTCTTGCAGTACATTGCCAGATTCCAGGGTGAATGATGACACTACATGGATGTCCTGCTCGATCAGTGCAGCAAATTTTGAGGTCATAGCGGATCGCTATTTCCTGCCAGTGGAGGCTCAGACAGACAGAATCGTGAACAGACCGAAAGTAGCCGAGAGGTGAGAGATACAAAGATTGTAATGACTCGGGTCAAAGTTATGACTCCCATAGTGCTGCTTCAAAGACTGGCTATATTGCGAGTAATTGCGGGATCAAGGCACGTGGATGCAAGCTGCAATTGCAAAACCCGGTCCCCGACCCGCCACTTGGCCGTCGCAGATTCGGTATGGTCTTCTCAGATGTTTTGGTGAATCCGTTCAGACCTATTCGCTACCTCACTCTTCACGGACAGGAGCTCGGCATGAGGTAGGCAGTGGACTATCGATACTAGTGCTGAGTGATTTGGGATGTCTTAACTGACAGTGTATTTTGTTCTACGATATAAGGGCGACCCTGAAGTGAGCAGTCAAGGTAGCTCGAGGACGTGCCCCAAGACAGGTACAACTTTGACATGGCGAGTCTCTCCTCGCTGCTTGGGCGACCGTCCTGGCCTATCATCTTCGCGCTCTCAATCCCTGCTTTGCTGCTCTCCCGCCGACTCTTGCGTGGCGCCAGTCGGCCCCAAAAAATTCCCAAGAATGAGGAGAGAGTCCTTATCTTAGGCGCTTCCAGCGGTATCGGTCGTGCCGTTGCTCTGGAATATGCTGCGAGGGGCGCGAGGATCTGTGTTGTGGGACGCAGAGAAGGGGAACTGAAGAAGGTGGAAGAGGAGTGCACCGTGCTCGCTTCTGGAGACAAGTCGCGTGTTCTCAGCATTGCTGCGGACATCGCGAATGCGGAGGACATGGTCCGCGTGCGGACCCTGCTAGAGAACAGTGCGCTTCTCAGTTTAACTCCGTAGTAGTCTCCGTGTCTGATCGGGATGCAGAATGGGAAGGCCTAGACACGCTCATCCTGTCCGCAGGAGTTTCCTCCTTACGCCCCTTGCTTGAAATTGCAGGCCTGGAGAGACATGGACAGGCGTTCATCCCTGAGCAGGCAACCCATGCAGGTATTCAACACACCGTTGACGTTGCGAACAAAGCCTTGGAGATCAATGTCATTGGTCCAATAGTAACCGCGGTTACTTTCGTGAGTCTGCTGTACAGTGAGACTATCGCAACGACATGCTAAACCACTCATGATGTAGATTCCGCTGTTGCAATCCCGCTCTGCATCACCTGCGGTGCTGCTTGTCTCGTCTTTAGCTGCGGTCGTCCCGGCTCCCACCCGCACGTTGTATAACGCGACGAAGGCCGCGTCCCTCATTCTCTACCAAGCACTTGCCATCGAGCACCCCACCGTCGCGTTCTCGAATATCATCCCCGGCACGGTCGAGGGTAACTTCCGCGCATCCGCCGTAGACGGCGGTAGCGTCCGCGAACTGGACCCTAACAAACACGGGCTCAAAATCCCGGCAGTGGCGAAGCGATGCGTGCAAATGGTAGATGCGGGCGAGAAGAATGTATTCATGCCTGTGGCATTTGGCAGAGTGGCCCATTTCTTCTACTGGTTGATGCCGACTGCTGTGGAGCAACGGGCAGCGAAGAAGTACAACTTCACAGCTTGATCTCTCGAGAGCTTCGTGTATAGACAGGTACTTGGCGCAGTCCTACGTCTTTGTAAAGTTTCACAGTAGATGCAGCACGTCGATCATATCACTCTCCGTTCGCATCTCGTCTCGTTATGTACGGCCTCGCAACTCATGTCGCAATATGGCATTTTGCATTTCTTGCACTTGTACTTTCCCCAGTATCCGCAGACCGAGCACAGCAGCCGTGACGGCTCGCGCGGGGGAGGTGCGCCGGCCGTTAAGTATGTCGGAATTGACGGCGGGAAGTTAGCGATTCCCTGTATTTGCGCAATGATCAGTTCTGATGTTGAATGAGGAAGTGGACAACCCTCGCACCGACTCGTCTATGAGTACTTGCAGGCTCTTCTTGTACAAGACAGCAGACCGAACGTTCATGGTGGACTTCTTCTTTTTCTGGCCTTTCCATTCTTTCTTATCCGAGATCGTCTGTCTTGCGCGACCCTTCGCGGCTCGGCCTGCGGGGGCTTCATCTTCCTCCTCGAGTCCGGGAAAGAGGGCAGATCCAGATGGCTCGGCGTAATTCGATCGCTGAACGAACATAATAATTATAACCACTTTGCATTGGTATAGCAGATGCGTAGCCGAACCTCAAGCTCGTCTAGATGTCTCTTGGTGCGCTTCGCGATGACCTCTGAGTCGAGCTGAGCTGATGCAGCCTGGGACTGGCGGCTAGCTGCGATGTTCCGTGTCAACACATATAATCCTTGTGCGCGTAACTATCGTCGTGGAACGCACGCTGTCTTCTTGGAGGCATGAAAGAACGCAACTGAGACTACATGAAAGCCAAGCGCAAGACTGCGATCGGTGCCACAACGGAACGGACGAGCCGCATGAGTTAGAATGAGACGCCCGTAGCGTTCTGAAACTTATGGCGGCCCAGTCACCGATGTTGACGCGTTGGCGGTTTGCAGGGAGAAAGAATAGAGGCACCAATATATTTAACGGTAGTGCCGGCTGACGAGAATGATTTACACATTAGAAAAGATAAGTTACGGAAATGGTACACGGGCAAAGTACAATGTCCTATATTGTGTCCGTGCATCATCCTCCTGAGCTACGCAGACCGTACGGCACTGTCCGCACGGGAGACAGTCTCAATGATTCCTGAAGGTCTAGGTCCGTAAGACTGCTCAGCTCGGAGTCACCAGAGTCAATAATGTTGACATGATGATCTTCATCCACTCGAGCCGTCGGCTTTGACGTCTGCGTCGGTCTGCCAGCAGACCGAGCGCCCTTACGACGCTTACCTACGACAGGAGAATATATCTTGTGGCGCATTGGTGGTGATGAGGAAACAGGTGTGAGAGGGGAAGCTGGAGGGGAAGGTGGAGGCGTGGCGAACATTCTCCTCGAGGTGGTAGGGATGACCACCTCTGGAATCCGACGTTTGGGATGAGGAGGCGGGGATCTAGTGTTCTTCTGAGGGGAGCGCGCAGGTATCTTAATGGTGAGCGTTCCCTGCTTCCTGGATCGTGTCTTTCCAGACGTTGCTGTCTTGGTAGGGAGAGTGAGATCCTCTTTCTTGCTCCCCTTCTTAGCTTTGGTCGGTGTCTTGGGGGACATGGGCGCAACCTTCCGTCTCTTAGAGGATGGAGGGCACGGCTCTGAAGGAACCTCCTTGCGTTTCTTCCCTTGTTTCGCGGGCGGTGTCTGACTCTCGTCCAACTTCGCTAATGCAGCAGCCTCCCTCTGTCTCTTTCTCTCAATCGCAGCCTCCTTCGCACTATCTTCTTTCTCTATCTCCTCGCGTATCATAGTGGCGAATGCTTGAGCGTCTCCTCTGATCCACACATCAAATACGCCCTCCCATTCTCTAGTCGGAACAGGGAAGTCGAGATTAAGGTAGACGGTCTTGATAGGGGCCTCCTCGTCACCAGCAGGGGAACGCCTCGGCGATGGCGTGGGCGTAGCCAGACCAGAAGTAGATATAGTAGATTCGCCGTTGGACGTGCTGGAGTTCGAAGAGCGAGACCGCACGGCCTTTGAGAACTCTCGCACGATGCGCTTCGTGCCTGGTACTCGGAGACTCGTGCCCACGACCAGAAGTAAGTCAGCGCCTGCCCGACCTTTGCCCTTCGAGCTGCCGATGAGATCCCTGCGCACGACATCCCCAACTTCTTCGCCGTCCTTATGCAATTCGTTATAGAGCACGACGCTTGGACGGAGCTTGCCGACGCCTCGGGATCGCTTACCCACGAGCTGTCGCGTCTCTTCTAGAGCCGCACATTCGGGGCAATACGGGGGTATGCCGGAAATCAGTGCGGGTAGATGGTCGCGTAACGGGAATGAATGAGTGCACGTCTGACAGTGCATAAGCTCTAGGGTGCCGTGTAAGGGGATGCACCTGGGGGTCTCGACTGGCGGTGTAAGCAGGCGGCTCGGTCCTGGCTGAGCCTCGAGCGCAGTGTCGTCCTTAGTGGCGTCCCCTTTGCCCTTAGGAGTACGCGGCTTGTAGCGCTTGCCGTCCAGTTCAGGGACGCCAAATGTCAGGCCAGATTTAGACTCCAGCGCGTCGATATTCTGCGTGTAAACCCGAAGGAGCCTGCCACGATTATCGAGAGCGCGCAGAAGTTGATGAAATGCCGTCGGCGAAGCTGTCGAAGAAAGCTCTGCGAGTTGAGCAATCATCTGGCAGAAGAGGGACGTGGTGCTTTCGTTCTGTGACGTTATTGTCAGCTTTGAGCACTTCTCCGGCATAGCCGAGGCGTAATGAAAAGCGGCGAGCTTGCAAGCCTGACAAAGTCCCTCGTAAAACCGCCGTTACGTCCCCGAGGTGGTACGAGAACTCTAGGGTGACAGCGAACGCCGCTGAAGTGAGGCACGACAGGGACAATGTTCAAATCTCCCGAGCAGAGATTTGGAATTCCCGTAAATAGAGGGGACAGAGAGTTCTAGAGCACATTTTGTAGTGCAAGAATCGTGACAACTTAACCTCGGCGAGGGAGAAATTGAAACTGCTAAATCCGTTGGGACATGTGGGAAGCAAAAGTAATATCCCTGGAAAGCTCGTCCCCCCGTCCCTCCGATATCATGTCGAGAATACTCACGTTGAATACAGATGCATCGAAGAGGTCCTTCCCAGACGCAAGACTAGGGTTGTCTTTCTTCAAAGTTTGGAACAACCCCTCGGAAGACCTAAAGTCCGGGATGCCTGCCTGGACGGAGATCCCGGCACCTACACCGTAAGAGCCATGCTCAGATAACGTCCAAGCAGCGTAGGGTGATATCACAGACCACAAACCACGGCGATCCTGCGAGCCTTCATGATAGCCTTCATGACCTTCTTCACCTGGGCGGTCGGCTCGGATGACGGTACGAGAAAAGAGGGGGACGGGGGGAAAGGCGCCGATGCCTCCAAGGGGAGGAAGATTGTCATCGGGGAGACGATCCCCTCCGGCCAGCGAGTGCAGACAGTGGGCGATGGGTGATGTTAGGAGACCAGTTGGTGGAGGGTCGCCAAGTTGAAGTTCGTACCGAGTGCGGAGGCACGCTTGTCCCTTTCCGGAAGGCGCTCACAGCGTTGATAGCCGCTGTTACTCTTTCTTACTCTCATTATAGTCGGAGTTTTAAGCTGCTTACTAGGGTAGCACTGCTGGTAAGACCGGGGTGCTATGATACCCATAGGCAAGGCTAGACTATTATCTTCCCGCCGTCCGCAGAGACGATGCTCGTGTTTATGGGAAACAACATGAGTTCCCGCTCCTGCTTATCGAGATCTTTCACAACGCCTGACCTCGCACAACGTGGATGCCTGGCTCCAGCGGCATGTCTCCTCAGAATCGTATCGCATTACGTTCACACCAGCAGTGAACAGCGGGCAATGCGCTGCGTACGAATGTGCTCTGCAACAGCTTTGCAATCACAGATTGACCACAGATCATCTGCTAGCACTGCTCCGTGACGCTTATTCCATCTGAAACGGAAACCTTAACAGCGCCTGCAATGTTCGAGCGCTCCGAAGACCCGGGACGAACACGTTTTTGCCATCAGCGGACGCTTGTTCCACGGTGCTGGCTTACGGAGATTGCCTTCCGGGCGTACCTGATGGGTCGAGCCATCTCAGCGGCTGCAGCAGATCATCCTGAACGTGTACTATTCCAAATGCAGCCCAGTACAACTCAACGATCTCCTTCGTCGACCGACTCGAGAGCCCTCTATTCTACATCCGGAACAGTTGCGCGAGTGTTCAGCTGAACCACGTCGTCCATTGACTCGACTGCCTGTTAATAGCAGCCGCGATCTCGCGAGCCACCACCCGATCAGCCTGCTCGGACGGATGTAGTTCGTCATACCTGCCCCACGCCATAGGACTCAGCCATACTCGTGCAGAGAGAAAGTCTTATCTACGAACCACAAGAAACTGTCTCGATCTGTTCCTTCCGCGATGGTGCAGTCACCCGTGTCTGCGGTACTCTCGTTGATCTTGAAGACGCACGACCGGATGCAGCCGGTGACGTTCAGCGGCGCGGTGCCGTTCAGATAGCTGGCGGGGTGTGCAATCATATCCGAGAAGAGCCCGAACGAGTCGAACACTCCTGCGTGGCAACTTCTCGTCAATATTGAACCGAAGTGGCGAGTGTCAGCAGGATGCAACACACCGATATGCGCGCCCGGAAGAGTAGGCGCGAGTTGCTGAATCATCAGCTCCTGGAGCTTGTTGGCTGAGCTAACGATCTCGGTCATGAAGACATTCCACTCGGTAGTGTTACGCTCCAGTGTCCAGTATCTGTTCGGATATGAATCGGCGGAATACAGCACGACATGCTGCAATGGGAGCATCTACAGGAAGAGGTGAGCTTTCCCGAAGTCTCAAGCACCGATCTTGGACTCACCGCCTGGAACAAGAAGTTTCTCGCACCGCTCTGGTACAAAGTTTTGGCCCAGTCTATCTGGCAGCCGACGGTATCGACGAGCGTGACACCGGGGGTCTGGCCGCCGGTAATGAGCTCGCCGACCCCGACGTCGTTCGTGCCGAGCCACAGCGTGTAAATCGTCTCCTCGGGCGGCACGCGGATCGAGTGGTTCGCGACCTCCGCGAAGTACGCAGGAAGCTGGCTCTGAAAGAGCGGCGGGAAGTCTCGCGGGGTGAGCGCCTGTGAGCATGTCGCGCCGGACCGCGCGAACGGGAAGAGCGTAAAGTGCCCGTCGCGCGCCGCGTAGACGGGCCATGCGGTCCCGTTGTCCCCCGTCGAGACCTACGGTCGGAGGTGGTGAGTCAAGGCGCAGCGTTAAGGGAAGGTGGAAGAGTATGCTTACAACGTCTGTGTAGGAGTCGCCGAACGTAACAAGGTTTTTGATCTGGTTGGGTGCCGGACCTACAGCCTCGACGGGCCATGCAGAGACGATGATCGCAACCAATGCAAGTAGACGAACGAGGGCCATTTCTGAATCGATACTCAAACCTGCGACTCTGAGGCGCTTTTATGTGCGCACATTCCATATGCCAGCATCGCGTCGACGGTGGCGCACGTTCAGCACGTCGTGCTGCACCTGTCACGAGTTATCCCCCGAGCGTTCAGCTAGGGTCATACAGGGTCATACCCTACCTGTCGCGCTTATATCTCCTGCTCGCTGGTCCCCCAAAATTCTCTTGGGGAATCAGAAATAGCGTTTCATGCTTTCGTGCTGCTGTAAAGAGCCCACCTTGTGCCATGCCGCAGGTGGCGCGTGATCCATCCAATACTAGAAGCGGGCCGTGTCGACCAATGGGGCCGGTCAACGTTGTGCTGTCGCGCACTGCTCGCGATCGGTCCGAGGTTCTTCCTTCTCGGCTACGTGTTCTCACGAAGAATTCTCTGTAGGCTCCGTCAGAAGACAGCTTGTCGCTCGTCTGCGCACATACTATGTTTTGCTACGGGTACCGTTGTGGGCTCCAATCGTATTTGACGTTGGAGACCATGTGGTATCCGGGCGAACAAGCAACCGTTCAATGTCAACCGATACATGTGGACCCATAGCAGCCACCTAGGACATGCAGCGTCCAGGCTTCGCGACGGTTGCAAGCTGGCACTTTTTGTCACAGATTCTCCTGGGCGGTGGCCCATCTTGCCCTCCCCTGGTCCCCGTCGCCATGTTAGGGAAACCTAACACGCTCATTTGGAGGTCCACGGGTCTCAAGTAGCGTTCTACGGCCCGATGCGCCTTCCTCGGTCTTATTATCATCAATTCCGAATTCCAAACTAGATCATTCTTCATATTGGCAATTGGCGTACTTCCAAGACAATACAAAGTAATGAAGTTGTCAGACACAAGTTCAATTTACCGCGAACGTCCAGGCGACACCGCAAAAGGACCCACTTGTTCGTGCATGCTATTTGGCACTGAATGTTACCGACGGCCGGCCGTTCCTGCTTGATTACCCTGTGTCATCTGGCATCCAATAATTGTCGACACTGGTACTCTACTCCCGGTGATATCGTCTGCAGTTTCTATTGGGCTGTCCCACGTGCAGAACTTCATCGCGCGTACGGTGAACGGCTTCGCCATGACCAAGACTTATACCTGCTATGGGGAGTCGAGCCTTGGCAACCGAAATATTCAGTCTTGCAGACAACATATTATAATCAAACAACCTCCAGATATGCAACCTATTCCTAATCAGCCTGGCAGTTTCGACGAGAACGCAACAATTAGTAGCCGGCTGCGCGTCCTATCTCCGCATCCTGGTCAGCCTGGTCTGTGCCAGACTCCTGCATGAGACGACCAGCCTCGCGCTCCTGCTTGTAAGCGTCGACGCGGTTGCCGTGGGTCTTGTCACAGACGTTCCTCTCTTCGTCAGTGGTGCTGCTGAGCAGGTCGTCGACTTCCCCCATGCACCACGGCATAAAATTGGATCCGCCGGACGCTACAGCGACAAAGCGTACCTCTCGGGACCTGGCCAGTCTCGTCGGAGCGTGCAGTCTTCCTATCCTCCCTGCCATAGTTGCGACCCGTGGGCTGGTTGTCAGCACCGCGGGCGCCGACGGGCTACAAGTCTTCGGCGCGGTCAGGGTTGAACTCGGCGGCATCGGGGCGGGCATCCGCCATGGGGTTGTAGGTGACGCGCTCGACATCGCGGCCACCTGGCGGGAGGTTGTAGGGTCCACGAGATTGAGCTGGGTTGGCTAGCATGATGATTATGCGTGGGGGGTCATGTGGGTGACGCTTCTGAAGGGATCATGCCGACCGCTGGGCTCTATATGCGCCAGCTTCGAGGCGTAGACGTTATTGGGACTTCTCCAGACGTCACGATGCTTTACTGGCCAACGTCACTTGCAGCCTCTCGCTATGATATATTCCGCCTCGCCTAAGATTGTTGATCGATAGTTGGCAGCCCATATATTCATGTGAGGGAGGACTTGCATCGGCCGACTGGCCTAATGGTTAAGGCGTCAGTTTCCGGTTGTGTGTTAGCTGAAGATTCTGGGTTCGAATCCCAGGTTGGTCGTTTTTGCCAGTTTTTGCGGTGTGTGGCCGACGTGACTTTGGGTCGGTTCCGCGCGTGCAATAAGCGCCCTGGTTTGTAGCTCGCGGTGGCGGACGTGCACCTTCAACCATGTCCTTCTTCAACAGCGCGGCTTCGTCGTCCTCGGTGGCGAACCCTGCCCCGGCGGACAAGGATATCGAGGTTAATGACCCGCCCACCGACTCCATCTCCTCTCTTTCCTTCTCCTCGCAGGCGGATTACCTCGCCGTCGGTTCCTGGGACAATAACGTCAGTTTACGAAGCCACGAAGCACCTGTTTCTCACTGACGCGCCTTTCGATTCCAGGTCCGGATCTATGAAGTGGGACAGAGTGGACAGACGCAGGGGAAGGCGATGTACGGGCACCAGGGTCCCGTCTTGAGCGTGTGTTGGAACAAGGTATGTCACCCGCCGTTGCAGTTTCCTAGCTCCCGCTGATGCGCCGTGGCATCGCGCTCCATCTCGCCTCGTGCGTAGGATGGAACGAAAGTGCTGTCAGGCGGCGCGGACAACGCGGGGCGGATGTTCGACATTACGACGGGGCAGTCGTCGCAGGTCGCGCAACATGACGCGCCCATCAAGTGCGTGCGGTGGATCGAGTCGCCTCAGGGGAGTGTGCTCGCCACGGGGAGCTATGACAAGACGGTAAAGGTGCGTTCTGTGATCTATATATCGTGCATGAGATGCGGCGCTCTAATTCCTCCTCTAGTACTGGGACCTCCGCTCGCCCACAGCCGTGTCCAGCGTCCAGCTGCCGGAGAGGTGTTACACCATGGACGTTGTCTATCCGCTTATGGTCGTTGGGACGGCCGAGCGGCACATCCAGATATTCAACCTCACCAACCCGACAACTCCCTACAAAGTTCGTGACATTTATGAAGTCTAGCAGTAGTAGAGCTGACGAAACTATAACGAAGACTATGATGTCTCCTCTCAAGTGGCAGACACGTGTCGTGTCGTGTTTCCCTGCCGCAAATGGCTTCGCAGTGGGTAGTATCGAAGGACGAGTAGCTATCCAGTGAGTTCAGTCCCCTGTGACGTTTCGTGCGAGCTAACGCGTCTTTCAGATACGTCGACGAAAAGGATGCGTCGTATGTTTTTTCCTCGCCTTGCTGTACAACTCTCTGATTTCCATGCAACATACAGGAGCAATTTCTCGTTCAAGTGCCACCGCCGAGACTTATCTCCAACCGCCAAGGACCAAGCACTCGTGTACGCCGTCAACGACATCTCGTTCCACCCCGTGCATGGGACATTCTCCACCTGTGGTACGTCACACGTGTCTCTTCTAGTCCGGCGCTCTAACCGTCACTACATACAGGTTCCGATGGCACAATCAACTACTGGGACAAGGACGCGCGCACGCGTCTCAAATGTACGTCTGCCTCTCCACTACACGGCGGATACTTCATACTGACGCCGGCGCGTGTCTAGCATTTGAGCCCGCGCCGGGCCCGGTGCCCGCGACGTGCTTCAGTCGCACGGGCTCTATCTTCGCGTACGCGGTTTCGTACGACTGGCACAAGGGTCACTCCGGCATGACGCCCGGGCACCCGAACAAGATCATGCTACACGCATGCAAGGACGACGAGGTCAAGCGCAAGCCCGCGAAGCGGTGACGAGCGCATACATACTACATAGGCGGGGCGCCGCGCATACTACGAGTGGTGTACTCCTGTACTCGAGATCTTGTTGCTTATGTTGGTTCTGAATATATATAATGCGGCGATTTCACCCATGACGGAAGGAGGCATGCGTCTCGAGCGTCTTCAGTGGAGGAGCCATGAATCATTATATTTGTAGGGCCACATGGAGCCCTCCTCCCTGCACCTACTCGTGACAATGAATGAATATGATACAGCACTGTACCATTAACACTCGCCCGTGCTGAAGCTAGTAGGGTATCCGCGCCGGACGCGCCGCACCGGGCCAACATATAGTACGCGTAAATAGATAACATAGATCCGACATAGATCGATTTTGGACTCAGTCTTCCTTGTCGTGCGCCGCCTTCCCGGCGGCTTTTGCTTCGAGGAGCGGGTCGAGGTCGGACGAGGGCTGCCGGTACGAGTTGCCCATGCGGTCCGCCCAGGTAAAGTACTATAGCAAGAGTAATGAGCGAAGAAGACGTGAAAGGGGACGGAGAACTCACCTGTCCGTAATTTACAGTGAAGTATAGGTGATGCAGTGTGTGGTGCGCGGGACCGTTGATCACGGTCTCCAATGGGTGGCCAGTGATCATGTCCGAGTCATGAATCTGGTACGCGAGGTGAGTTAGGTTCGTAAGACGCGTGGTAGAAGCTGCTCACGAGGATGGTCCAGAAATTAATGAGGACAAATAGCACAAGGTATAGCGTTCGATGTAGCGGGAACAAGTATATGAACACATGGTATGGCACAGACTGGGCAAAGCCGTCGACCGGATGGAAAGCATGCGATGCGAATGGTGTGGGCACTGCAATGGCGTGAGCTTAGCGGAGGACGGAGTATGGAAAACGTACCGATCCACTTGTGGTGCGGCTTGTGCAGCCGCTTGTAGAAAAAAGGAATATGCAACCACCGGTGAATCCAGTATATACAATAGTCGGTGAAGACGAGGAAACTGTGTCGCCGCGTGAGTGAGCATGGTGCGAACGGAAATATGTGTCACGTACAATAAGATCGAGAAGAAGAAGTAGCCCCAGCCGTACTCGTCGACGTTGTCATACAACTTCGAGTACCCCCTAACTTCTCCCAAGAACCCCGGAAGCGTCATGAGGGTCATTCCTGGGAACGCTTGTAGACTACATTGAATCTCCAGCTTGACTTGATCCTTCAAGAAGCGTGGGTGCTTCATCATCTCGTGATTAAAGATGTATTTATATGATAGATAGGCGAATATGAAGTAGAGGAGATGGATGCCAGCGAGCGTAAGCACAAATAGGGAGACCAATTGCCGCGGGAGGTAGTCGCGCGGCCATGCCGAGATCAGAGGCAGCGAGTCGAGCGTTGATAGTGAGACGAGGTCGTCAGGAAACGGAGGATGGGGTATGTAGGATAATAGCTGTGACCATGTGCTCGGGTCAGAATTCAGAATAGGAAAATGTGACGAGTTGCTAAGCAGCGCAGCAGATGCCGATGCCAGTCCCGCGTTCGAGGAGGAGGTGAAGGCAGACAGCGGGAGGGCATGCGCCCAAACTTTATCGAGAAAGAGGTCGTCACACCAGCCAAGCACGAGATCCATGGCGCGCGCTGCTTCGCTGGCAGTCTAATGCGAGCGGCTCTTTTGTCGTGGATGCTGCCTGTGACGGCGAGGGTGATGCGCGCGGAGCCGGGGACGACGTCGAGGATGACAATCCGGAATTCGGTAAGAACAACGCTTTTATGAGGACGCCCGCGCAAAGTCAGACCACTCTGATCTGATTTTTCGGCTCATGCTGATTAGACATACTTGGACGCACGTGACGATCTAATCTTATCTCCTCGCCTCTCCGCGCGCCGGCCCCCGTTCCAGACGGCGGTCGGCTGCCCGTACGCGACATCACCGACGTCTCCGAAATCGCGATGACCGCCCTGCGTTGGCTCGTCGGCATTCGTTAAACTTTGTTGCACGTTCCGCACCCTCTGCTGGGTCCTCGGCGCCACAGGGTCGTTGCACACGAGGCCAGGGTGCGATGATGTCGACGAGGACACAATAATAGTCTCCAGCGATGTCATCTCTCTGACGGCCGAACGCACGCGCACCGGTGAGAAAATGTTGCGAGTGCATCACGACCTGGCGTGTTCATCGGACCTGCGTCTTGTCTGCCCACGTAAGGCGGACGTGCCCTAGGCTTGCCTCGAACCAAGGGCTCTTGGAGGACGGTCGTCGGACAGGGCGTGCCGTATCATAGCTTGGCTTAGAGATTGTAGATCCGCCGCGGTGGGGGTAGCAGATGTGGGCGGACAAGCTTCGTGGAGACGGCCCTCCACATCTGAACACTCTTTATACCACCATCGCCATCCAGTCTCGCATGTAAATACATCTAACCGAATATGCTAACTACTCGGGTCTCCCTAGCTGGCTGCGGAGCGTGGAGGATGTCAAATGCAGTATTTGGCAATTGAAGTGCACTCGTGGTCCGACAAGTGGCATCATGCGAAAAAACGTCCCGCGCTGCTATACAGACCACGGCAAGTGACGTAGAGTAGAGAAATCTAACCGTGAGTGCGATAGCAATAGGTGAAGCTCTACAATACGATGCAAAAATCCCAAGCAGCCTGACGAAGCGAATCGGGGCCCAGTGATCGTAATCACTGGTGCTGACACTCGGGCTCCTCGCCGTGCTCCTCGTCCTCATCCTCCCAATCGTCCTCGTCCCCTGTCCCGAACTGCGGACCGAAGCCATGGTCAAAGAAGTGGGATCCAGCGCGAAAAGGCGTCTCACGCACGTCGACGATATCAGTCTCCTCGAAAGGCACCTCATCCACGACTGCGGGTCTCGGGTCCATCTCCCGCTTCTTGGGCGGCAACAGTCGCTCAAGAGCCTGTCAGAGCAAGTCAGTGCGGGCTGCTCTCGCCGTCGAAATGTACACATACCGCCCTGTCGACGGACTTCAGCCACTCCTCGTCTGGCATATCGACCTCGAGTATGACGTAGAGGTTCCCCTTCTGGTCAGGGTTCTTGTAATGGGGCATGCCCTCACCCCTGAGGATAATGCTATCGCCAGATTTGATGATTTTGCCGGATGGACTTGAGACATGAACTCCACGGCCGTCTAGATGTGTGATGAGAATCCGCGAAAAACCTAGCAAGGCTTCCGAGAGGGTGATGTGAACTGTGGTCAAAAGGTCGTTGCCGGATCGCTCGAAGGATTCGTGGGGATGGGTCTTCAGGACAAACACAACGTCTCCTGTAGGAATTCCTGGCTAGGCTGGTCATCAGTTTCAAGGGACAAAGTAGGAAGTTGAACAAGAATTACCTCCTCGTCACCAGCGCCAGCCAATACGATCCTATGCCGGTCAGGCATTCCACGCTCAATGAAGATCTCCTGCCGCGTCTTCTCCTTTACGGTCTTCTGCCCTTTGCACTTCTTACACCTACACAACTTTCAGTGATGTGCTCCACTGCAACAGTCATTCAGACATACCGATCCTTCTCCCGCAGCTTCTCACCTTCACCTTGGCATTCTGTGCACATGGCTCGTGATGTACCAAGCCGACCCGGTGCAATCTAAAACGGCGTATCAGTACACATATGGAGAGGAGTGCAGAACGTGCACACACTTGTGTTGTGACAATTGTCCATCCCTTCCCCTCACACTTCACGCATTGCTTCGGTTTTGCGCTCCCCTTCGCACCTGACCTGAACGCTCAAGCTCATCAACACACCCGGCGTCAGTGCCATTCCATAACTTACCCTTTGCAAACGCCGCACACCACCTCCTTCTCCATGTTCATCTTGACCGTCTTGCCATTGTAGAGGTCCTCCAGCGATACCTCGTATGGGATGACGGAATCCTCGCCTCTTGATCGCCGAGGTCCGCGCGGCCCGCCGAAGTCGAAGCCGAAGGAGAATCCGTTGAATAGCTCCGCAAAGATGTCGGCGGGATCGGGACCTGCACCACCTGGACCACCACGGGAAAGGCCATCCATGCCGAATTGGTCATAGATCTCTCGCGTCTCTACTGAACTGAGAATCTCATATCTGCGTGAAGGAGTTGAAATGAGAAGCTGTGCCATCAGAGTGAAGGGGAACGCACGCAGCCGCCATCTCCTGGAACTTTGCTCCCGCTGTAGGATCATCTGGGTTCTGTATGATGTTCAAGTTCTTGTAGGACAATGGGTAGCAATGCAGCGTACCTTGTCCTAGTCGCGCCCATTCATGTACAATAAGCCTCCGTATATCGGAGAAGACGGACGATGAGATGAGCTTACAGGGTGATGTTCTCGAGCCTAGGACAACATTAGCATGTCTCGTAGGGCAAGCTTGGAGCTGACGCACCTTTTTCCGATAAGCTTTCTTGATCTCATCTGCACAGTGCCACATAAGCATCCCATGGTTGTCACAGTCGAGCAGCTCGGACGCACCTTCTGTCGCGTCCGCTTGCACGCCCAGCAAGTCGTAAAGTGTCGTGTCGACAGCCACTGAGAAATAGTATGTTATATTTGGACGGCGGAGAACGGTGTAGGCAGCACTCACTGTCGTAACGAGCAAGCCACAACCTTGCGCAGATCGTCGGCGCCGCACGTCGCGCACCCGTGAGGCGCACGTGGCGTGCACACCATTTTTCTTGGCGGAGCTGCAAATTCCGACCGCGTACCATTTCCTCTGCGGACTCCTCGCTCTCTTGCTCTTCTCATCGTGCTGTCGGTCGCAAGAAGGACGAGGGCGGGATCTGATTCTCTACAGGTGAGTACTGTAGACATTTTTTGCACGATACACATGATGTTTTACATTATACTTATCTACATTGTCTGACTGGGTTCTGCCCGGGACTGACGACCATTTCTATGCTGACCAACTTCCAATGTTGTCTTCTTGTGGTCCATGGTCAGAAACTGACTGCTCTTCTATTTACAGGTTCTGTACAACGCTTTGATTGCAGCGGTTATGAGCACTGGCTCAGTGGACATATAACTTGAGAGTCACCGTGCATATATTCTTCCCATGATCGTCGCCCACCGGAGGCTGATGCCTTGATACCTGTAGTAGCACTATAATATGAATTTTTACTTTGAAGCCGCTAAGTTGCTCGATAAACTCGATGCGAAGAAAGGATCCGTGAAGGGTGTCATTGCAAGCGTATCGGACAAGGACCGCAAACGAACAGCGGCGCTGGTCATCGAGACTTTGAAGTGTGAGCTTCCTCGCATCTTCCGTCTCCGCGCCTTCTCATTCATCGTCAATAGATAAGTCAGTTCTGTCGGATGTCATCGATGCGGCCAAGCTACTCAAAGATGAACGAAAAATCACGTCAAAGAACCTTGCCCTGGTGCTCGTCCACGATCTGTTACTCTCGAACGGCATCCAAGCTGGCGACGGGCCAATCAAACAAGCCATCCTACGTCACAAAACTAGGCTCAATGGCGAATTCCAGAAGCTGAAGATAAAGCGTGGCGTACAATCTACTGCTGATTTAGCTCAATCTGAAGACGCGCGGGCGGGTATGTCTTTCCGTTCACGACATGTTCCGTGTTTCGACTGACATCTGAATAGCACGGATTCCACGATATGTCCGGGTGAATACTGCGGTCTGGACCACTGATAAAGCCGTCAAAGAGTTCCTTTCGCGCGGCTTTGAATTGACGGGCCCATTTGAGTCAAAGTACTTCTTGTCATTGTACTCGTCCAGGGAAATTGACTAACACACTACCCTTAGAAAGGGTTTCGCAAGGGATCAACACATCCCAGACTTGCTTCTCTTTCCCCCACACACGCAATTTACAGACGATCCCTTGTACACGGCAGGCAAGATCATCCTTCAAGATAAGGCATCTTGCTTTCCGGCATACATATTAGCTCCGCCTGCTGCAGATGACAGCGTGGTGATAGATGCTACTGCTGCGCCCGGGAACAAGACATCTCATCTATCTGCGCTCATGCGCAATAGGGGCAAGGTAATTCTCCGGGAATGCTCTCCGCCGCCGTAACTCAGCTCGGACGTTCTCGTGGCATGCGGTGCCTTAGCTTTTCGCTTTCGAGCGTGACAGAAAACGCTTCTCGACCCTCACGAAGATGTTGGCCAAGGCACACTGCCGGAATGTTGAGCCGATCAATGCAGATTTTCTAACAGTATCTCCAGAAGATCCAAAATACAAGGATGTTACGCATATGTGGGTCTATATCATACTTGGTCCCTGAATATGGACTAACCGTCTACAGCCTCCTAGATCCATCTTGCAGCGGCTCAGGAATCGTGAACCGCCTCGATTACCTCCTTGATGCAGGTACGCTGACGTAGCAAGCTCAATAAGATCTGTCTGACGATGAATGCAGAAACTCAGGACGCCGAAGAGGACCGACAGCGGCTGGATAAACTGGCATCCTTTCAATTGCTGATGATCAGACATGCGATGAAGTGTTCGTCTCCGTTTCTTCGCCGCTCTGGACACATCAATCTGATGCGCGTCTTGCCGCAGTTCCCTCTGTCAAGGGAATCGTTTACTCTACATGCAGCGTGCATGCTATTGAGAACGAGCACGTCGTTCGGCAGGCACTAAGGACCGAGGAAGCTCTAAGTGGAGGATTCAAATTAGCTCCCCGAGGACAAATTCTACCCCAATGGGGACGACGGGGCATTTCCGAGGAAATGAACTGTCCAGGTACGAACATGTCATTTATCGTGTTCTCATATTGTCTGTATGAAGTGATCCACCTTCACAGCCGACGCTCAATCGGTCGTGCGGTGCTCTCCGACCGAAGATGCAACGAACGGCTTCTTCGTCAGTCTATTTGTCAAAGCCGACAAATCCGAAAATAACGCCGAAAATGCCGCGCATGCCAGTGGGCCAACCGACACGCTGGACAAGGAGACAACCACTGTAAAAAGGAAGGAAAGGGATACATCAGAGGAATCATCCGGGCCGGTAGAAACTCAGCGCCGACGCAAGAAGAGAAAGAAGAAAAATCACTCGTAAAATTCATAGCTTGGAATATCTTCATATTTTATCACGTTAGGGTTACAGTACCGTGTTAGACGACTCGTGAGTTACATCGACTAGAGGGGAAAGCCAGACCACAAGAAATTTTGCAGGTACGGCGACGATCAGCCAAGCTCGTGTGAAAATCCACCGAAAGACCCGGGAAAGAGAACGTCGTAAGTGACAGGAATGTGCGGTTGCGTGTGAGCCGTTAGGGGAACAAGAGAAGCTGCAACTGAAGCCCAGACGTGGGGATACTGGTCCTGCTGGTTGGAGCTGAGAACCTTATTGAAAGTAAGCGCGGAGGTTAGAGCGTTGATTCGGTCACTGAGCCGGGGTACCGGTCTGCTGCTGGGAATATTGGTTTTGGTAGTACTGGGCGTAATTGGCTGAGTAGTCTTGCGACTGTGGGTAGTAACTACTGCCCTGAGGGTAGCTGCCTGGAGCACCACTCCACTGCTGGCCGGGGGTTGCACCCGGGTAAGCACCGTAACCGCCGCTGTAGCCTTGGGGCGGACGAAAGCCGTTCGCCTGAGTGTTAGCGGGAGGAATAGCACTGCTCTGCCATACTTCCGGGCGACGCCAGGGAGGGATGTTCGAGCCGCCTGCTGTAATATCATGACCTGCAGATCCCGCCCAGGGATTCTTTGGTCCATCTCCGCCAGGACCCTTGCCGCCCTCTCCCAACTCCGCCATCAAGCTCGCGTACTCCGAGTCGAATCCACCCTTGCCCACAGGCGGGGGAGGAGTATGGACGGCGTTAGGATCCCTGTTAACAGTACAATCACGAGCCATGTGTCCCGCACTCCCGCAGACGCGGCAGATGATGTTGGCGGTGAAGTTGCGTTGCTCGGGGCAGTCGTATTTGCGGTGACCGACGCCACCACAGTTCTGGCAGATCTGGTTCTCGTCATCACGGAGAGTCCCGTTAAGAGCTGCAAGTTCGCGAAGCTGGTTACGCTTGTGATCATTTTGGCCTTCAGGAGTGGAAGCAGCCTACAAGCACCGTCGTAAGTTGTCTGTTTAACTCACAGAGATCAGGAAAACGTACCGTTTCAATAACCTTGTTGATCATCCTGACGCAAGCAACCACCTTATCTTCTGAGTCAGCAGTCACAAGACAGTGAAGATCCTCTTCGGCGTCCTCTGCATATTGCTCAGGCCGAGCTTTGCCTTCCTTGACACTGCCCTTTCCTCTGATGCTAATCTTCGCTCCGCTGTCCCGCTCCATCTTCTTCAAGCTATTACCGCGTGGACCGACTAGCAGACCGAAGAAGTTAATCTCGGGGAACTCCTTCACAGGAATATAGACTTTTTCAGAGGGTCTCTGAGAACGCTTCTGCTGGTGATATTCGACGGGCGGCCGGAAGTTCGGGTCGTTCTTCATTGCACGGTCCACCAGACGGATGCGCTCGTCCTCCAGCTTCTTCCTATAACGCACTTCTCGGGTGTTAGTGCGGCGACCGTGCGCATCGTAGGTAGGAGGCGGGGACGGGGAACTACGGGAAATTCGTCAAGATTTCATGCATATAGGAAGAAAATGCATACCGTTCACGCTCCGGAGGAACGAAATCATTCAGTCGCAACTTGCGGTTGATTTCCTCTAGCCGCAGATGAATAGCATAGTTGTCCAGGTGAGCTTGCGAGACACCATCGGCGTTAATAGCAGTGGGCAATCCAGGTATCTCAGTCTTAGCGTCACCCCACCGGCTACGGCGCTTGCGAGGTGCATTAGGGTCAGCTGGAACAACGAAAACAGCGGAGAAAGGGTGTCAGGTTAGTATACGTCAATGTCAGTGATAAACAAGGCTGCGAAAGCATGCATGTCAGTCAGACACGAGTCTGAACAACCTGCAACATGCGTCATGCGAAGCTGGACCCTGGAAGGGTCCGTCATGATAACAGGACTCACCGGCTGCGCTGTTTGAAGCGGGCGACTCTCCCCGGTCATTCCTATTGTTTTCCGAATCATTTCGCGGAGGAGGGCGAGGGTACGCAGACGGGGACGGCTGAGCGAGCTGAGGAGGTGCAGTTTCTTCCACTGGAGCAGGGCCAAACCTGCGACGGTTGCCCAAGGGTGCTAGGGCATCGTGTCAGCACAAAACTGACTAAAATGCTAGGAGAATCTGCTCACTTTCGTTCGTACCGGTTACCTCACGAGTAGCAGGTCTCCACATCTTTGAGAAAACAAGAAAGTATACACGCGACGCGAAGGGAAGATGTGAAGCGTAGACCGAGTGATCTGGGTTCTGGTATCGAGATTTGACGCTCCGCCTGAATACGATGACTAATCGAGGTTCAAGGTGGCGGCACCGGCGTAAGGTGGACTCACGCTCACTCAGCTGCTTTATTCTTTACCACCACTGCCGTCTTGCAGGGCTTGCGTCTAGGTCGTGCATCGGTTGAATTATCTGTTGGAATCTTGTACTAGAACATAAGGCTCTTTACTCACCGATGCCAGGCAAACGCTCCGCCGAAGGTATGTCTCAAACGCGTGGTGGCTGACTTGGGAATTAGACTGTTTACCACGGCGGCGCAGGATCTGTAGATCTAGCCTTGCCATCCAAGAGGCCAAGGAAGACTACGGAAGATGCAGAATACATTGATCTCGATGACGACTATGTTTCGCAGGGACAATCCGTAGCTGAGGATACCTCGTCTCTTGTCCCACGGGGAGCTACCATCAACTTTAGCGCTTTGACACGCAAACTTGCGGAGGCGAGGAGGACACAGATTGCTGGAGACGAGCAGGATTCTAACAGTCTCGCTTCTCATCGTCGTCAACAAGACAAGCTGGTCTCGCATATATTCATGGACCAAGATTTCTCGTGGCTGCATCTCAAGAACGATCATGGATCACGACCTCTGTGGATCAGTCCAGAGGATGGTCACATCATCCTAGAGAATTTTTCGCCTATTGCTGAGCAAGCGCAGGATTTCCTCATCGCTATTAGCGAGCCTGTCAGCAGGTATGCATGTCGGTTCACGCTCAGGTAGAGATAGGACTAGACAGAAGATCATCAGACCTACATTCATCCACGAATACAAACTCACCTCGTACTCACTGTACGCCGCGGTTTCTGTTGGCCTCCAGACGGAGGACATAATAGAAGTTAGTGCGCTCTGCGCTCTCCCATTCATAACAGTGGCTGATACTTGAGATCGCCGAAAGGTCTTGAACCGATTGTCCAAGGTCAGTAGACTCCCCTCGTCGAGTGATAGGGGTCTTCATCCGCTACAAAGGTCCCTATACCCGAGACAATAGTCAGCTTCATCCGCGAACGGACGCTGTCCTATGGCAAAGTCAAATTGGTCCTGAAGCATAATAAATATTACGTCGAGTCAAGCCATCCTGAGACACTGCAGATTCTACTCAAGGATAAGGTCATCCGGGAGGCACGAGTGCATTCTGCGCCGGTCGATAACAGCATCAAGGCGGCAACCTTCACCACTTCGAAAGCTCCGGTGAAGGGCAACCTCGTCATTCCTGGCACCAAGGAGGCAGAGAAGAAAAAAGATGACACCGCCAATGGCAAGCCCGGGACGACTTCTGATGCAGAGCTTTTCACATCTGTCGTCGGCGTTGATGCGGGTAAGTTAGTGCCCCCTTCTTCATGACCCTCTCTGAATTGAACAACGCATAGACGAGATCGAAGAAGATGACGATAACGTTCATGCCTTCGAGATTGATGACGCGAAAATCGATGTGCGTTCATCTCTCACATATACATCTCCGTCCCTCCTTATACCCGGTATTTGACAACATAGGACGTCAAGAAGCGGTGCAATGAGCTGGAATACCCAATGCTGGAAGAGTATGACTTCCGGAATGACACGGTCAACGCAAACCTTGATATCGATCTGAAGCCGTCGACTGTCATCCGGCCCTATCAGGAGACCAGCCTCAGCAAAATGTTCGGCAATGGGTACGTTTGTTTCTCATCCCCTGATGATGTTGAT
Source organism: Obba rivulosa (assembly GCA_001687445.1). Taxonomy (NCBI): domain Eukaryota; kingdom Fungi; phylum Basidiomycota; class Agaricomycetes; order Polyporales; family Gelatoporiaceae; genus Obba; species Obba rivulosa. Next base: position 330,592 of record KV722336.1, read on the forward strand.
CGGGTGATGACGGGGATCACGTACAGCCGTGCACGTTCCGGAATTATCGTACTCCCTTGCGGCGCTGGAAAAACGCTCGTGGGTATCACCGCGGCGTGTACAATCAAGAAGTCCTGTCTTGTTCTTTGCACCTCTTCGTAAGTGCTGCGGTATCAATCGTGGTCTAAATCTGCGCCCTTATCTTGAACATTATCTCGAACGAACGTATAGGGTGTCGGTGATGCAATGGAAACAGCAGTTCATGCAGTGGTCCAATGTCACCGAACGTCAAATAGCGGTATTCACCGCGGACCAGAAGGAGAAGGTGGGTGCAGCAGCGTCACACTAGGTTTTCACGTCCAATTGACTCCGGCGCAGTTCGCTGGCGATAGTGGGATTGTCGTCTCCACGTATTCGATGGTGGCCAATACACATAACCGATCGCATGAGTCCAAGAAGATGATGGAGTTCCTCACGTCGCGAGAATGGGGTTTCATTTTACTTGACGAGGTCCACGTTGTCCCTGCCGCAATGTTTCGCCGGGTAGTGACCACCATCAAAGCCCACTCCAAACTCGGTCTGACAGGTACGCCACGCATTTCTACTTTGGGGAATCTTGGACCTTAGCTCATTACTTCGTGCGTTTAGCCACCCTGGTGCGCGAGGACGACAAGATTGCGGACCTGAATTATATGATAGGGCCGAAATTATACGAGGCGAACTGGATGGATCTAGCCGCCAAAGGCCACATCGCCAACGTCCAGGTTAGTCGAGACTCTGATCCGGGCTATGAATAACGTCACTCACTCACGGTGTTCGGTAGTGCGCGGAGGTCTGGTGCCCCATGACCCCGGAATTCTATCGCGAGTACCTGCGCGAGCAGTCGCGGAAACGTATGCTGCTGTACTGCATGAACCCACGGAAATTCCAGGCGTGCCAGTTTCTCATCAAGTACCATGAGGACCGTGGGGACAAGATCATAGTTTTCTCCGACAATGTGTACGCACTAGAGGTACCGGTTCGGTCTGACGTATCCCCGAAACACGTACTGACCCTACCTCGTGCCAGGCGTATGCGAAGAAGCTTAACAAGCTGTACATTCACGGAGGTACCGGGCAGGTCGAGCGGATGCGGATCCTACAATGGTTCCAGCACAGTCCCGATGTCAACACGATATTCCTATCCAAAGTCGGTCTTCATACTCCCTGTCTACTGCATTGATCTGCATCACTCAGGCTTTGACGCCCCTATCAGGTCGGAGACACCTCTATAGATTTGCCAGAAGCGACGTGTCTCATCCAAATATCCTCTCACTTCGGCTCACGTAGACAGGAGGCGCAGAGGCTAGGTACGTCCATCAACGTCGCCGTGCACGAGGCTATAACATAGCTCCACTTGCATTCACAGGGCGCATTCTGCGGGCAAAGCGGCGGAACGACGAAGGTTTCAACGCCTTCTTCTATTCACTGGTTTCCAAGGACACACAAGAAATGTTCTACAGCACGAAGCGCCAACAGTTCCTCATTGATCAGGGCTACGCCTTCAAGGTGATCACACACCTGGACGGCCTCGAGGACCTACCCGACCTCGTGTACAAGTCGCGCGACGAGCAGATAGAACTGCTGTCATCGGTTCTCCTTGCCAACGAGAGCGAGGCAGACCTCGGTACTGATGTCCGCGCGGGCGAAGGCGACTTGGCGGGCACGATTACTTCGAAGGACTTTGGGCTGCCCTCCAAGTTCCCATCGGCGCAGCGGACGACCGGGTCGCTGACTGCGCTGAGCGGGGCACAGCACATGTCGTACGTGGAGCAGAACAAGTCTGCGAACAAGAAGCTGGCGCGGGAGGGGGCGCCGCGGCACAAGCTGTTTGCGAAACGCGACAAGGAGCTAGCCGCGGCACGGAAGGAGGCTCGGGCGGCTGCTCGAGGCTGAGGACGTCTTACATATACTGTGTCTGTGGTTCTCATTTGTTATTTGTAGCTACGCGGATGCAATGTTAACTAGAGTTAGTGATCGCTGGGGGATTGTCTAGTTGCCGAGCACGGTAGCCGACGAAAATGAAATTGTGGGCCGGTGAGCAATATTCGCGGGGTACAGTAGGCTAGTGCGAGGCAGACAAGGCAGCAAACGAACAGCTTCGCGGCACGGCGATATCGAGGAGTGGGCTGAGCCGCCCTGGGCTAGTGCGGTTTGCCGAGGGACGAAGCGCGCAGAGAGTCACGCTGGCCATTGCGGGAGCCCTCCGCCGGTGTGGCGGCGATTAGAATGGATGGCGGGGGGCTCCCGCAAGGACCGCGCGCTCGCCGGTCCGATCAGCATCGGGTGGTGGTCGGCGTGCTCTATCGACCGGGGCAGTACTGGTCGCAGTGGAGGCGTGCTCCGCGTGGTCGCAGGTGCTCGCGCCTCGCGATGGGGGTGGGCGGTGAGAGAGGGGCAGATCGCATCGCGGGCACGGTGGCGCCACGTGGGCGCCCGGCTTCTGCCAGCTCGTACCGAATAGGTGATTGACTTCGGTGCCTGGCAGAGCTGACAGCAGGAAAGGCCACAGCAGCTGCCACAACATTCCTCCGAGCCGCGCAGGCTGCTGCTGCGACATGATCCCGCGCGTTTGGAGGAGCGCCTCGGTCGCCGGGGGGGACGCCGCGCACACGCCCGTCCGATTCGGCGGTTCTAGGCGCAGGCAGGCGCAGGCGGGCGCGGGCAGCTCGCACGACAGCGACACGGCGGCGCGGCGCAGGGGTGCGAGTGTCGCCGATAGGACATGCCGGCGGCAGATCACGAGTGCGAAATGGTAGCGAGGGGCTGGACCCAAGCTGGCGGAGACTGTGACAGAAAAAGAGGGGTGGCTGCGCGTCTGGGGCCGCGCCGTGGTCAGCGGGCATGGGCGGGGTGATGGAGGACGGGTGTGAGAAGCGGAAGCGGGGGGTAGGCACAGACGCGATGTGACGCAGCGAGGGGCGCGGGGACAGCCAGGCGCGGGCGAAGACTCGGCGCGAGACGCACACAGATTCGGTGAGCACGCAGCCGGCTTCGCGCTGGGCAGGCGCACGCCGCGGCTGGGCCTCCGCCTGTGCGGAGAAGTTTCCAGTCGTGGCAGGGTGAGCCCACCGTGTCTCGCCCCTGCGAATGCTGATCGACGTGACCAACCGACATCTCCCAGATTCCTCGACCCCGATGTCCACCATTTAACTCGACGGCGCGCCTATTTCCGTCATATGCACCTTCACCGCCTTTGCCTCTGCACATCCTCTTCTCTCCCCTCGTCTCCCGTCCTCGCCCATCCACTCCCCAGCCCTCCCGATGTCCTCCAAGCGCGGCAGAAAGAGAAACGACAACCTGCCCCCCAACCGTGCCCGCGACGTCCAGCGGGCATTCCGCGCCAGGCGCGCTGCACACCTCCAGGTCCGTCCTTTGCTAGCACTCCGGCCCGTGCCTTGGCCGCCGCTCACCCCTGTCACCCCCAAAGGCTCTTGAGCACCGCGTCGCCGAGCTCGAGGAGGAGAACAACGTCCTCCGCGCCACACTCGGCATGCCGCTCGCAAACCGTCCCGCCCTCGGCAGGGGCCCCACAGGCAAGGATAAACCCAAGGGTCCTTCCTCACAGTCCTCCAACATGTCGACGTCGCTGCCGCCTATCTCCGCTCTGTCTTCCGGCGGTCCCCTGCCGTCCACCAGCCGCGACTCGCCATCCGACTCGTCTTCCAGAACCCATTCCCTGTCCCCCTCAGCATACAGCGCCGCGCTCTCGCAATCGCCCCATTCTGTGCCTGGCTTAGAGGGCAACAATTGGGACGAATTTCTCGGCAAGGATCAGTCCGAGGCCTCAGCATCCTCCGCAGCATACCCTTTACAGCTCCCGGTCTCTACGTCGGGCTCACAGGCTCCCTGCTATGCTTCATCTGCTACCTCCAACACACGGTCCACATTAGAGCAACTCTACTTCCAATCACTCACCCAGAATTACTCACCGACCTCTGATCGGCCCATGGGTGGCGGTCAATCTATGGGCGCTGATGGCTTTACCAGCAACCCGTTCACATTGCGAGAAGAACGCCGTCCCTTCTCCTTCCCCCAGCCATCCCTCTCCTCGCATGCCGGCCTCTCGAATCAATCCTCTTCCTTATCACTGCAGACCGCCGTAAACCCGCAGGGCGGGAACCCGGGCATTCAGTCCCCCGTATCGTACGTTCACCGGCGCTCGACGACGGACCCTCAGGCATTTCGTCCCATTCTAGGCCAGATTCCTCCGCAGTCACAGGCTGACCTCCGCCTGCCCACGCCCGCCTCCATGTCACATAGTCCGGATTCTGCCCATCCCGCATATCAACTCGGCGGAGAACGAAGATATGATCGCATGCACTGATGCCCTCCCGCTGTTGTTGTTTTCGTTGCATCATTGTTGTCACTGCATTATCAAGGACGTCGTATAGACAACGCATCAGGGGACGTTATTGTATCGCTACACACGCTTCGACTGCTTTCCGGGCAAGGCTTGCAATGGGCATCACTATTACATGTACACCTGCTATTTACTTATGTCTACTCCCCATTACGAACCCGTAATGATAGAAGGTGCGACATATCTAAGCCGTGCGCTCGGTGCTGACAGTCGCCGTCCATGGCCAGACTTTGAGCCCGCGGCCGCGGCGTCGCTCGCGAACCTATTCAGGCACGTCGAGCGCCCCGGCACTTGCCTTGCGTCTGGCAACGAACAAGGCCATGTGAACGAAGCTGAATGCGAACTCATATCCGTCGCAGGGCACATCTCCCGTAATGATGCGCGTTGAAAGGCCGAATCTACAGCTTGATATATACAAAAAGGGTATCTTCGACGTGCAGGCACGTCGGACGCGCTGTATCTCCTCCGATATTCCGTTTCTCCAACTGGCAAAGCATATGGTACACCCCTTCAGCTGATGGTAACCGATGCAATGACGCTTCGGGGGTGGTAACACCTCGGGGGGCTCCACCCCGCTGCATGCGGCCGGCCGAGCCCACAGACAGGGACTCATATATATACATCGGTCCCCTTTCGAACAGTCTAGACGAGCTAATGTCGTACACCGCAGAAATGTCGCTGTAAGATGACGCACATCAGTTGCGTAGCCTGCCCACGGGCGCAGTACGGAACGCACCCGATCAGTCCGACATGAAAATGCTTCCCGCGACCGTGCCGGTCACAGCTTGCACCAGTCCACGCAGCCGTCTGGTCCGTACTTTGCGTCCAGCCACATGTTTGCCTTCTTGAAGTGGCCGTTACCCAGGAAACCTTTGTTGGCGCTGAACGGGGACGGATGCTGTCAATAGCGCGGACGTCACGCGCGAGTCAGACGGGTCACGGCGGGCAGTGCGAACGGCATACCGCGCTGGCCAGGATGAGGTGTTTCTTCTGCGCGCGGATCGAGTCTCAGTATGGTGCGGCAGTGCCAACGGGGGACTGACCTTGTCCAGCTTGGCCACACGTTTCGCAGCCCACGCGCCCCACGCGAGGAATACGATCCCTCGCCCGCGGCCTCCTGTGTGAGATCCTCCCGATATATTTGCCCCGCCGTATCGATCCACGGCGTCGACGACCTTGTCCGTGAATTGTTCCCAGCCTCTGTTCGAGTGCGACCCCGCCTCCCCTGCCTTGACGGTGAGGCAGGTATTCAGAAGCAGCACGCCGTTCTCGGCCCACGCCGTGAGATTCCTGGCCGCGTCCATCAGCAGGTAATCTCGCGCACTGCGGTTCTCGCGCCTGATCGAAGCCGCACTCACCCGTGCTTGGGCGGCGCAAACTCTGGGTATTCCGCCTTGATTTCCGCGTATATCTGTGGCGCCCGTCATGTCAGCCCGGCGCCAGACGAGCAGATGGTGCGTGAAATTTTCCGGCACTGACGTTGCGCAAAGAAGGAGGCACGCCGACGCCCGGTGGGACCGAGAATGACAAGCCTATGCATGGAGAGCTCTTTATCAGAGGCATGCCGCTCGGGAGGACGGCTGTGCGCACCATGCGCCTGTCCGGCCCCATGATATGGATCTTGCCCTATGATGACGACTTTGACCCGTCCTAAAGGAGTCAGATTGGACCAAGAATAGATATTTTTTGCTGTCGCAGATTGTCGTGAGGTGGGAACATGGCATGCGTGATAATACTTACGGGCAGGATAGACTTTGAGAGATTTAGCGCTATCATCGGGCCCTCTGACACCTTGCTCAAGAAGGAATCGCTTCAGCTGAAGGAAGTATGGCTTCCTGATTTCGTCCTTGAGTATCTTGAGCCTAGTCCGCGGTGAGGGTCGTGTGCAAGGCGGATGACGTATAAGAGAGCGCACCAGCTCTTTCCCAGTGTCTCGCATTCCAGGGCCAGAAGCTCTTTCTCCTCATCCGTCAGTGATTCCCAAAATCCCGATGACGAGAAGGGGACGGAATTTAACGGCTGGAGGCTTGAGCTCGACGATTCCGTACGGATCTTCTTGACCGCCGGCGCTGGTGCGGAACTATCGGAGCCAGCAAACATGTCCAAGAGAGTCCTCTGTCGTTTCAGCCCGACTCCCGTGGACTTCGCCTGAGCCCCAGCAGGAGCTTTCGCCTCGGCCTTGGTAAGCTCGGCGGAGGTTGGAGCCCCCGACACGTGGGGCTTCACTGTCTCCGACTCTGACTTCTCCTCGAGGTCCTCAAGATAGACAACATTCTCGGCACCGGTCATCTTTAGTGCTGGGACGAAGGATAATTGAGGAAACGCGTAAACCAGGCTGGAGGATGGGTGCGGGTGAGACGCGTCGCGGTGAACTTGAGCGCGTTTGCCGAGAAAAGCCACCGATCGCGACGCGGCCACGTGGAAGGGCGATTCTTGTTGCCTCTTTCGTCGGTGCTTCCATACACTCCGTCAGGCGACTTTGTTTGCCTTGCTTGCAAGAAAAACGCAGCAGGGCCGCCAGGAGGAACAAACCGCCTGGTCGGGGCCTTGCTGTTCTCTACACTGCGGAGTGGTGAACTGCGAATACTTGTTGGCCCGACGAGCATGTTCATCAAAACCCCGGTAGAGTACGGAGCGCTGCTATGCTGTGCTGAGAAAGTTTTATGGAGTCCACGATGAGTCTCCATGCCACCGACAACATGCCGGACTGTCAGACGTCGGGACGCCGGGTGGCAACGGAAGGAGTTCTGGCGAGAGGGCGCCTGGATTGCTCGCCACGTGGATGCACATGGGGCGTGATATTGGGTGATTGGCGCCTTTGGAGGCGCCGGTGGGATGCTGACCGTTTGTGCTGCAGCCTGTGGAGTATCTGCATTGTCCGAGGCTGTCGATGATCACTCCTCTTCCATACTCGCGGAAATTCGTCCACGCTGCCTCGCTCACCGTCATCCCCGTCTCCTCCTGCATCCAGACAGCTGCCTGCGCGCACTGACCTGCCCAGGAGGCCGCAGGGTTCCGTCCGCAGGCATGCACCTTCTGGCTCTCGGGCAGGCGTGTCTTCCTTCCCCAGCCACAAGTTGCGGCAGCAGGGATGGAGCACGAGCTACCACGCTGGGTCATCAAGGCATGTCACCTCCCCTCGCGGTAATCCCAGAAAGCTAACGGGACACGCGTGCGCAGCTCGGACTCTGACTGCTCAACTAGCGACGAAGATACTGACACCGTAGTTGGGGAACGTCACATCAGAGGGAGACGTGGATCGCAGCATGCTCTAGGCAACGGCGCTCGTGACATGGGTATCTTTGCCAAGGGTCCCCAGGAACCGTCCTCGGCATCTGGCGGCTCGCGGCGGAGCAGCCCAACTCGAATATCGGAGCGGAAACAATTCACTCGCTCGCGCTCGCCTGCAACTCGTATACTTCTTGATCCCTCCGTTAATCTTCAGGAATCTCCCGGCTGGACAGGCTCTCCCTCCATATTCCCCCGTCACAAACATACCATACCCGCGTCCATCAAGTTCTTTCTTTCGAGCGGCCTTCACATAACTGTTCGGCTCCCTTGGGCGCCAGCGCCGCGCTGCATTGCGTTGGATATCAGACAGACGGCAGAGAATGCCCTGCTGATATGCTCTCTCGGGTATGCGGCGGTAAAGCTGCGCACATACACCCGGGAGCCGCTCTCCCCAGACATATGGATCTCTATAGGTAGCGTGGCAATTGATACTTCCTAGACTGCTTCTCACGTTACACCACAGAACTATCCCTTCTTATTGTTGCTGCGCTGATCTACTTCCTCTGGACACGACTTGTATGGTCAAGTCTGCCAACCCCCAATATATCCACTCGCACGCAGTATCCGCCGGAGAGACCAGCCTCTCCTCGCCTCCCTGACAATAGAGATGCCAGACGCGCCACAGCCTTAATCGCCAGCGGCGCTTCTAGAAATAATGAAGCCGGATTTGTTTGGATGACAGTTCCAAAGAATTACAGGTCCGTTCCATTCGTAAGCTCAGTAGACATAATCACTCACATGTTTGTTCTTTTACCTCCCTGTTCTCTGTTCCGTCGTCCGCTATCACACTGACCGGCACAACCACAATATTGTCTGGCACGGATTACGATACCTGCTGATCGCACCGCACTTGCTCCTCCCCGACGCCGTTTTGTTTTATTTGGCCTTCATTTCCACGTCTTGCGCGACCTCCATTCTTGATCGCACTTGACTTACTCGCTCACTGGCACTTTTTGCACTAACACGGCTGCGCGCTGGTCAATGTTCGTGCACTTCGCAACACGATATCTCGCTCCCCCGCTCGTACTTTGTTCGCTTGCGTTAATTGTCGCCCATCGCTCACCCGCCTGCCTACAACTGCGTCATTCCCTTTGCGACTGCCTTTTTTATCGGTATTGTTATTTTTTTCGGATTGCACCTACCGTTATTATCCGCAAAAAACACATATTACTTCTATGCACCCTCCTTCAACCGCATGTTACTGCTGACCTGACATCTGCACGTTGTTCTGCCTGACCACCCTGCGTGTAACTCTCCGTCCATCTACTGGCTTGCCATTCACCCATTCACTCCTACTCACCTCACGCGACTGGACACAACCTATTTGACTTAATCTACTTGTAACCTCCCAGAGACTCCGCCGATGACGGTATCTTGACTGGCCTCTTATTAGGCCCACTAATTGCAGCCGCGATGCTCGATCAAACTCTCCGAGCCGCGGTTTCGGCACCTCGAGGACCCCTTCTCCCTCCAAATTGGCTAGTCGAGCCGCCTACCTTGCTTCCAGAGTCTGCGCATTCTGCTATTGACTCCCTCTTACTTTCGCGGCGGTACTTGGTCAATCTTTCGACATTCTGCGCAACCATCCTCCTCGTGCATGTGTGCGCGAGCTGGGTGACCGAGGCCCGTCATCGGAGAAGGGTCCGCGTGCCCGACGGCGAGGTCAATTCGGTACCACGAAAGGAGGTCCGCCGCACATATTTGTATATTTTATTCACCGTGTCGGTCACACTGTGGGTTTTATGCGTGCGTATCGCGTTCAAGGAGTTGAGATTGGGATTATGGCAGAGTGCGTCCCCTGTTGATGTGTTTCAGTGCTCTGCTGCGCGTTACTGATGAATATGGTAGATATGAGCTATTTCGAGGTCGTCATGAGTTCGTTGTTTTATCAGTTCTCGCTCTATACTGCGATCCGTCTCGCCCATCATGGATTCACACTCGGCGAACTCGGGCTAGTATGCTTTGGGGCAACGGTGCTGTTTTCGGAGATGCTCGATATTACTATCGCAAAGGTATGTGGAGCAGTCTAGTGTCAGTTTCCACCCGATCAACCCGCGGCTCCAGATCTGGCCGATTGCGACACTCTTCATCAAGACCTACCGCTTGCCAACTCCGCTGCTCCTATACCAAATAGCACTTATTCCCGGGTCGCTCCTCACCGGCTTCTTTCTCTCCCCCCTCCTGTACCTCTCACGGCACATTGCAAGGCGCCCTGTGCGCCGCTTGCGCTATCCGGCCGAGAAGCTCAAACATCGCCGGCTGCTTGCGGCGGGATTTTATGCAGGTGCACTTGCAATCGTCGCCGGCCTTGTTGGCGGCTGGCTGCGATGGTGTATGGGCGGGCGTGACCCCTGGATGTGGGTGATACGGTGGCTTCTCGCCGGACGCCGGCCATGGACAAGAGGCGCGTTGCTAGCCTACTGGGCGCTGCTGGTGAGCTTGAGCGTTGCAGGCTGGAACAGGCAGTTGGCACGGTCGAGGAGATATCGACATCGCGCTGGGGCTAGCTCAGGCGGCGAGTATTACTCGTCGTTCGACGCCGGCAGAGGGGGAGCAGGCGCAGGGGCTGCAAACACCCCCGGTACTGCGCCAGTTTTGGCGACCGCGCCCACGAATGCCGCTGAGTTGAGCGACTCGAGCGCGCCGCTGACATCTGCCTGGGATGCGACTGGACCGCTAGGCCTGAACTTCGCAGGCATACCGAACCTCCCGAACCTCAGCAATCTTCCGAATCTCCCGAATGGCGCGCAGGTGTCGACGGTCGCCACGGATTTGCTTGATGCAGCAGACAAGCATGTTCCGACGTTGAGCCTGAACGCGCGACGCAAGTTTTTTCATGCGCTGGCGGTTGTAATGTTCTTACCCGGTGTGATCATAGACGTACGTCTTCCATCCATGATGGACGTTCTTTATTGATCATCGTTGCTCATGTTTGATCCTGCGACAGCCGGCGTTTATGCACTTGTCATTCAGCGCCGCGTTCGCGTTGTTCACGTTCGCGGAATACGTCCGATACTTCGCACTGTATCCCTTTGGCGCTGCGGTACATCTCTTCATGTACGAATTCTTGGATAACAAGGATAGCGGTACCGCGATTCTCAGTCATTTCTATTTATTGACTGGGTGCGCCAATTCTGTGTGGTTCGAGGGGTGGGTCTCGCATCCTACATTCCTTGCACTGTCGGGCGCTCATCGGGACCTATTGTAGACCTTCGCGGCTCCTAGAGTTCACAGGCATCTTAGTACTTGGGGTTGGCGACGCCCTAGTGAGTGCTTCCATGCATCTGTCGTGCAAACATCGCTAATTCATGTCAAGGCCTCCATCGTGGGAAAAAGGCTGGGCAGGCACCGGTGGATCCCCAGCAGCCCGAAGACGCTAGAAGGCAGCGCGGCGTTCGTCTGCTCCATCGTGGCATGCGCGTGGTTACTGCGTGTGTGTGGATTCGCAGAGAACTTCTCGGTAAGCGAATGAAGCCATTCCCCCGAGGCCTTCGTGGAACGTGCTGAGCTCATGTGACCGCAGGTGGTTCGGTACACCGTGGTAGCCGTGCTGTCGGGAGCCCTAGAGGCGTTTTCTGTGCAAAACGACAACCTTACTCTCCCACTGTATATGTGGAGCATGCTTGTGCTCGCCGACGTGTAGCATGTCGCGAGCGGTAGAGGGCAATCTTATCGGGGACACTGCTGTCATAGGGCAAAGAAAATCATTGTTATATGTATACAGCAGATATGTAGAGATTGGTTTCGACATACAAACTAGCAGAAAATGTACCAGCCCTGATCATGCTAACGAGCCGAGAAACTTATGATGTAGGAATCGCTTCTCGGCGCGCGCTGGCGTAACGATCCCTTCGCCCTTAGCTTACCTGACTTTTTATACCATTATCTTGCACAAGGAGACCATGCGCATATGGAACCGGTCAAGCTCCGCCCTTACAGTATTATACCGGCCAATGGGACACTACCGGTCGGTGGGACAACCGACTGTGCTGCTTCACCCACTTTCCTCTCTGCTTCAAACAACTTACTGAATATGAATAGCATCTATTGGCTACGAATTCTCAGTTTTTTTCAGATTTTTATTGTTCATCATATTTCGACACTGCACCGAATATGTGGGAAATCTCAGATGGACGAATTTATTGGCAAGCTATTTCTCGACCACTAGCCCACCGGTGGCAGTTTCTTACTCATGAGATACTATACACATTATATTAGGCTCACTATTAACTGGAACAAATGTGAAATCTGGAGCAGAACAACAGCAAAAGCATGTTATGAATAAAACATACATTCCGAGGGCGGTGTGATACAGTCACGGATGTCACCGTTATGTCACGTCACAATTGTATGTATCTGACATCACTTGCGATGGTATGTGGATATGCTCGCAGAACCACCTCAGATACCATCAAACAACTTCTATTTTGCACACGGGTCGCTCGCCCATTGTGAATATTGATGCAATAACGACTGGCTGCTCAACATTCTACAGCTGACTGATCTAGCCGTTATACCAAATCAGGAAGGAGTGACACTGTCCCCCTGGGTGCAAACACCGCGGGCATCTTCACTAGAAATATGCAAAAGATATAGCGGAAATTGAAACAATAATCACACTAAAATTTTATACGATAAAGGCTGGAGCTACGCTGGTGATGTTCAAAATAAGTCTCAAATACGTCTCGGCTATCTCTAGCTGGTATACACCAAATATATTTTAAATACCGGAGTATTGTCTTCACTATGCTAGAAATATTCAAAATGACTTCCAGATTGCCAGAGATGTTGTGAAAATTTCTGTATTTGCTGTGACCGGAGATATCGGAGAAATACTCCAGAGTTATTCTGAAGGTTATCAGAATGATTACAGCGGTTATTGTGCAAGATTATAGTGTGATTATTGTTTCACTTTCGACCATATCTTTCGTATATTTCTAGTGGAAAAAAGGGTGATAACAAGAAATGCAACTCGGATGCACATTGATATCAACTATAGCCTATAAAAAAAATAGACATCATATTTGAAACATGTACTTTGCATCTGTATACTTAAAATCCGGAGAAACAGAGTTTCGAGTGTTGCAGATAAGAAATGAGATTTCACTGTCCCATGGCCGGTATAATACTGTATATTTTGTCGCCTTGCAGAGTTGCAAGCGATTGAAATGTTCCTCTCACCGTGCTGATGTTCAACCGGCGTCAATATAATTTGTATAAATACCCGGCGCCTTGTTGCTCGTAACCGAAGACTCAGGTACACTGATGCACAGGATGTTGTTGTTCTCCTTCCGTACAATCGTGCAATACATATACGGTGATTTTTCAAGATTCCTCATCCAACGTGATTTAGCAGATTTATACCTGTGGCCTGTGGGGCCCTTCTGTCTCGTGAAGCCTGAAGTCCCAGGTGAGGGGTCGCTCATCTGAGCCAGTTGGCGTTGACCCATAGATCAGCCCGAACAAATCTACCCCGGCCTCGCAATTCTTGCTGTACCATATGCTCAAGTTTGACTGCTCTCGATTGCATAGTAGTGCCTTCTGATTTTCCAATCCTGGTTCTCCCCGCCAGGCGGTACTAATATACCCTAACTGTGCGAAAGCAACTCGACAATTCCCGCAATAATCACTTAATTAACAGCCCTGGATTCAAATCGGTGTCTCTCGCTCTAACCTTGCCTTCTTTGCTACACTTACGGGTAATCATGCCGGCGGTGCGTTAGGCACGTAGCGTACGAGGTCTACACTCGCACCATTCAACCAGATTCCATAAACCGTTCCACCAAGTACTGTGCAGGTGGTCAACAATTCAACCAACCAGGCTCGGCTCGGCTCGGCTCGCTTCCACTCCTTGTGCTCAATCGTTGTGATCATGCTTTTCGGATATTGCAGAACTGCTATGGACGGTTAGCACCAGACCCTCTTGACTTACGTCTTGCTTGTGCAAGACCTCTATCAAAAATCTCGAGTTATTTTTCAGATCTTATGCATTTACTTATCTTATCACTCACCGGCTACTTCCAATTGTCGTCTCGTAAAGATCATGTTCTGTGTTCTGATGCAACGGAAGTTCGCATTGTGCACGCATTCAACAGGGGTGACAACGTATAGGCCCTTCTTCGAATCACGAAATTCGACACTCACGCGACCCCGCTGCAATCCCACCTCCTTCCGATAATGATGTCCAGAAAACCATGACATTCACAACTATTGTCCGTCGATATGCCATTCTTCTCCGCACGCTTGCGTATCGTCAGTCGTTCCCATATACTCACAAGACTCTAGACGAAACGTTCGTCTTTCTTGTGTCTAGATCTGACTACACTGTTTTGGACAATCACCTGTCATTGGATCAATCAGAAACATAGATTCATCTTCCGTTCCTTGCCGGCCTTGTATTCAGACATCGCGATGAGTCCGCGCTGACACTTTTCCACTTCCGCAGCGCCCTCATGACATAGGGTAACGCTTCCAAAGATCCGATATCGCCGGCAGATGTTAAGACTTCACCCTTCGGCGGGACGCACGGAACTCTACCATCAGATCTACTAGGTCAGTGTCACGGAAACATACATCGGAGAATAAACATACCCCACTAGACCGATCCGGCCTGCCGTAACCAGACCGTGCGCTAGCTTTCAAGTTGGACCAGTAAGGAGACCTTTATCTCCTATCAAGTTCACGTTACGTCGCTTCATTGTTAACGTCGAACTTCTCAGCCACCGAGGCGTTCGTGTGGCGCTTGGAAGATTGTTATCAGCACATGCTGTCCTCGGTGATTGTTTGAGTCGGTACATGCTAGCTGCATGTGCTATGCAGATGACCCTGTAATCGTTCCGTGAAGACTCGTAGGTGCACTTGAAGCCGTCCTCTCTTCCGTCTGGCTCATCCTCTGTGGCGACTACGCCTCCTGCAGCTACTTAGGGGGCGAGATACGTATGACGCAGGCTAGCACCACCCCAATCTCGTCTTCATAACTGTCGCTGGAATCCGGATGTTTCGACTGCTTGATGCTTGATATTTGCTGCGATCTCTCTGCGGCCGCGCACATTTACATCGAATGAGCGATTTCAGCTCGGCTACCGCTCTACTCCCGCGTATCCAAGTATGGTGACGTTGACCCGATTGACGTCGGATCCAAGACGCTCCTACTTTCTTGACTTATGTCTACTTGCCCACACCTACGGCGCCTTGTGCAATACGCTTCATTCAGAATTCTGAACTCACGGGCCGTCGGCTATCGGTTGGATTGAACTATTACCGGTGGGATCTCTACAGGAGATGAACATTCCCTCTTTCCGATATTCCGACGAAGATCTGCTCAAATCGCTCATTCTCTGGCGGTAAAGTGAGTTGCTATGGCGTCTCCGTTCTGACGGGAATATCTGAACTGTGGACGGCCTGCTCACACTTTCTTCTCTATGAAAGATAATACTCCGCCAAATCTCGCAGTCAGACCCCCATCCCCTTCAGCAGACTCTAGATGGATGTATTGTGACGATGAATTTGACATTTGTGAGCTTCGAAATCAATTGCGAATTTGCAAACCTTACTCGGTTGATACGCGGGTCAACTACAATACATCATGCTGCGCACTGGCGACCCGCGAACTTGTGACGGTATCCGTTTCTGCCGCCCTTCGTTACCGCACCTGCGCTGCGGACTTAGTTCGTTCTCCGGACATGCCATCTGCAGCATCCCCTTCAAATTGGGGTCGTCCAACTGATATATATTTTTCTTAGAAGATCCGTAGTCGCTGTCAATTTCCAAAAATAACATGGTAGATCTCACCGATCACGCGCGACGGGACGAGAGTGACCACCCCTAGGGTCTGGGCTTGTTGGCGTACTACGTCGTGAAAACGGCGCAGAGCTGAGAAGACTTGCACCTGGAGCGTACGCATTACGTATTCTAACCCTCGCTCGTGTGCGATGAAAATGACTGCAACAACGGAGTTCGCGGTACAGTCACAGCTTGCTCTAATGTAAGCAAGCTACGAGCAGTCCCGCAGTTGTTGTTATAACACATGACAGCGGGCTCCATCGCCGGAGCAAGTACTGCCATCCGTTCCTTACCGCACTCGTTCAGTGCTCTGTTTCGTTACATGTCCGTATCGAGCTCCCAGCCACAGGTCGGCGCGGCATTGTTGTCACCTATCCCGCGCGATCTCGATTGCACCACCTATACCGATTTGTATCATTGCCTAACATGGCAGCGCAACTTCTCGGCCACAGGTGGCCGAGTGGTTCGTGCAGTACGTGGAGAAGTGTACTCATCATGCGATGTCTTCGGAGAACTGCCCGTATCTAAACCTTATAGCTGCGCGCATTGTGCGGGACAAGGAAACCAGGCAACCCTGCTGTCGTTTCGTGAGAATCCTGTACGTATGCTGCACGCCGTCGGACTGTACTTGATTGCTGACTCCAGATTCGGCGGTTAATCATAGACATGGTGCAGCGTGTAGAACCCGTGCGGTGTGGCCTTCGTACCTTATCTTCGACACCAGCTCATTATCACCAGACGAGACGAGGGAGTGAAGTCTAGATCCCTTGTTGGACATCTGTCGGGAAAATGGTGTAGAGATCCGAGCGGTCAATATTCTCTCGTAAGATGTTCCGCGATTGTAGCCACATCACTCCAGAATCAGTGGTCCCTAGTCAGTATTGTGATGGGATATGTCACTACGCACACATCCCATCCCACATCCTTCCAAAATCAAAAAGTTCGTATTGGTATTCCTCATTGTTATACTTGTGCCGTATCCGAGTCCTGAGTTGATCCTACCCCACCTCTTGGCCATCCCCATCCGCTCCCGCGAGCTGCCCCGGCCTCCTAGGTCGCGCTGCCAAAGATCTGGTACCGCCGGCAGATGCTGGGCCCGACCTCGTCGTATTGCGCCTTCGTGTGGCAGGATGAGTAGAACTCCGGCTAGAGTGCAGTCACATAGTCAGTCGCAGCCACTTTCCCAAAGGGGCAGAACACACCAGAGACGCGAGAAGCGAGCCGCCAAACCAGACCGCGTAGCTGTAGGCGGGACATGAGGACAGACAGCTGAGTGGGAGCGGGGAAGGGGACTGACCGCTGGCGCTTGTGCGAGATGACGTCGACCTCGACGCCGGAGGACTGTATGCGTGTCAGCAGAAGGTCTGGTGCCGCCGCCGAGCAGAACGGGACTCACGCGCAGCTGGCTCCCGTTTGCGGTGGAGCTCGCGTCGAGTCTGCGGTCGACGATCTGCTTGAGGTCGCGCTTGAGGCGCTGCCCGAAGTGCTGGAACATCGTCGAGCCGCCGGACAGCACAATGTTCTGCGATCGAGCGAGTCAGCTCGTGTGCGAGTGCGAAGCGGCTCGCAAGGGGACGAAGCAGGGCGAAGAACGCCTTTCAAGATAACGGAGAAGAGACTATGGAAAGGGGAGGTACGGTACCTTGTAGAGCCCACGACGGACGTCAATGGGCGACTGCTGGATGACGCCGTCGACAATCTCGGGGAGCGGCGTGAGGAAGTCCGAGGAGTAGATCTCGGGGTTGAAGAAGATCTCGGGGGCGAGGAAGCGCTCGTAGCCGACATCCAGAGAGTATTTCTGCGCGACGATCAGCCAGCATGAGCAAGGTTATCCACTGCAAGCCGCGAAGTAGTACGCACGCGGCCGGTGGCGGCGTGTTCACCATCATAGCGCTCGAAGTACTTGTATGGCTCGGCGTCGTACTTGCGGAACTCCTTGACGATGTCCTGGCAGACGTAGCTGTAGGACTCCTTGACGCGGCCGGCGACCTTGAGGTGGTCCTCGGACGGGACGGTGGCGAGCTCGCCGCGCTCGCGCATGAGATTGAGGACGAACTGCGAGATGTCGCGGCCGGCGATGGGGATGTGCTTGATCGCGGAGCCGATCACATAGCCCTCCGCGCAGGGGATGACGTGCGTGACGCCGTCGCCCGAGTCGATGACCGTGCCGGTGAGCGTACGGTCTGTGACGCGGTTCGAGGACCATGATGCGGCGAGCGCGAGCACGGCCTGCACGGCGATGTACAGGCCCTTTATGTTGAACGACTCGAAGAAGATCTCGGCCGTCTGCTCGCGGTTCTCGGGCGGGTTGATTGGGGGCTCGGTCTGCGGCGCAGCACGCGTCAGTCATTCCCCGTTCACAAGGAGGAGCGAGAGAGTGAGGTCATGACTGGCTAGTAAGGCGGGGGGACGCACGAGAAGGAAGTAGTGGTCTTCGGGCTCGGCGCGGAGGTACTTGAAGATGGTCTGCTCCCAATAGCGCTCCATGTAGTCCCAGTTCTCGATCTGGCCATGGCGGATGGGGTAGTTTACGCCGTACCCCGGGGTCTGTGCGTTCGCGAGAGCCTCATCGCCAATGAAGAAGTCGAGGTCCTCGACGCCGCGCTTGGATGCAAGGTGCCCTGGGCGCGGAGGCACAGCGGGTCCTGACCGCGACGGCTGCGCGGCGGGTCCGCGTGTTGCGATTGCAGTCGGGAATACGCTGGGACGCCATTTCAGAAGCCAGGAGCGGAGCTCGATGGTCACGACTTACAAAGAGGGATCGGAGTTGCCGGCGAAGCTAGAGCAGTCGTTGAATGGCAACACGCTGGATGAGTGGATAGGACGCACCCGACTTTGGAGAAGCCCGTTCCGTTGTCACAGATGATGGGTGCGAGCAGCGACATCCCTGTAGATTATACGAATGCTATATCAATCTTGCATGCAGCAGCGGGCGAGGGTAGACGGCTGCTGGCGATACAAGTCGGTGACTGCCCTGCTCCGCCGCGGCTATCATCGCATGCGCTCAGCGCTGCGGCAGTGTTCACAATGATCATATACCTCTCACTTGTGTCCCTGTACACGGGTCGGTGGCGTAGTTGGTTATCGCATCTGTCTAACACACAGAAGGTCCTCAGTTCGAACCTGGGCCGACTCACTTTAGAGGGCATTGTATATTTTGGTTTTCTTTTCGTCTGTGGGAGTAGGCTCTTAAAGCCAGCTTGGATTTTTTTATTCGCAACTTCGTATTTAATATACAAATCGGTCAGTCTTCCATAGTCTTACTGACAATGGAGGTTTGCACCGCCTCTGAATGTGCCGTTCAACCTCGAGCATATTCATGTGCTAGACACGTAGCTAAGCTCACGCATCTTCCCTGGCAAACCTATGCTACAATTTGGCAGCGGCACCGGCCAGCGCGCCGTCTCGGTACAACCGTCCGATATCACTCTCGTTCAGACCCAACTCGCTCAAAATCTTCTCTGTACTCGACGTTGTTCGCACAGACTCGGACCCTGTCTGAGACGGGGCGTGCACGAATCCGGCTCCCACTGTCCTGGACAGTGTCGGATGTGGCGACGGTGCCTCTCCGGCTGTCGTAGAAACTGGCGCGGCCAGAGCTGACGCCTCCGCCAAAGAGAGAACAGGCAGCGTGCAAGCATCCGTGCCTGTAAAGGCAACCTCTCAACTTCTACACCACGCTTCAGACACGACAGAGGTTTACCATTGAAGACTTTCTCCCAGTAATTCCGCGGCTGCATCCGGAACCCCTTCGCGAAGAACTCCTTCATCTTGTTCCACTCTCCCTTCTCCTGCTGCATCGCCAGCGTCGGTCTCCAGCCCCCCTCGAGCGCAAAGTCCCTCGGCAGCGAACCAAGGAACCGCTCGAGGAAGACGCAAAAGAACTGCGGCTCGATGCACCCGACGGACATCCAGCGCCCGTCCGCACAGGTATATACGTTGTAGTACGGCGCGCCGCCGTCGAGCACGTTCTGCCCGCGCGGGCTGTTGAACATGCCTGAAGCCGGATGCGCCGCGTGCAGGAGTGGCCAGGAGGCGAGGTAGCGCACGCCTGAGACCTGCAGGGGCAAGGGCGGACGGAGTCAGAGTAGCTGGAGAACGCGGTAACGGAGGGGGCTCGCCATGTCGGAATGCACAACTTGTCCGAGGCCGCTGCGCTGCCGCTCGAGCAGCGCGAGGAGGATCCCGAGCGCGCACAGCACGCCGCCGCCGGCGAAATCTGCGAGGATGTTGAGGGGGAACTCTGGTTTGTCTTTGCCGGGCAACATCTACCCCGGAGCCGCGTTGTAGGCATCATTGAAAGATCATGGTGCATGACTTACGGAGAGCACGCCGCTGAGAGCGAGATAGTTGAGATCATGGCCTGAGTGCTGCACTGAATAGAAGATCCCGGTAGTATATGACCAAGGGGCTCTCACCTGCCATGTCCTTGTGCGGACCTGATACTGCAGTCAGTGGCTTGCGACATCTTGTGGCTTACACAGCAGACCTGTACGAGGAAAGCTATCGGCACATCAGTTCATGGCAAGACACGCTCTCACAAGATGCATACCCAACCAGGCGCGCGTAGACAAGCCGTGTGTTGCTCCCCTGTTTCGCGGTCTTCATATCGCCCAGGAACACATCAGGGCCCAATCCAAGACGCTCCATCACACCGGGGCGGAACGGGTCGATGAGTACGTCCGCTCGATCGATCAGCTTCTGGAGAACGGCACGGCCACTTGGTATCTGTCATACAGCGCACAATCACGAAAGATTTCGGAGCGGATATCATGTGGGACATACCTTCGGATTGATCATAAGGGTGCGCTTCCCACGCGAGAGGACGTCGGCCGTTGTTGACCCCGGGCGGTCAACGCGGACAACGCTGGCCCCGAAGTCGGCCAGGATCTTGCCCGCCATGGGGCCCGGAGCGAGCCCTGCGAACTACAGCAAGATATGTGCATGAGCTCGCGTGTCAGGTGTTCTGGATAGGCTGTAGTGTGCACGAGTGCGGGACTCACCTCTATGACGTGAATACCTGAAAGCGGCAGATCAAACTGCGCTCCATTGTGCATTATTGGGCACGTAATATGTGCACTGGTTAGTGACCTATGTGTAACCTCGCCCTCTGCGAGGGACGACGTGTGGTTTGCTGTGACGTTCTCTCGAAGCTAAGGCGCCCGATCACAATCATGGCACGGGCGTCCGCCTCGATCATGATCCTGAGTGGGCACCAGGTCGTCAGTGGATTCGCTCTCCTTCATGCGCATAAATGTCATTATATAAATGCTTTGACGCAGATGTACCATAACCAACATAACCCAAGCACTACAATCCAAACCCGACACACTAGTCATCACAATGGTACAGTCTATAATCATCGTCCATGAAAGGTCATGCATCCACATGTTGTTCGTAACAATGGGTGTACATTTAAGCTTCCAGCTCACGCCTCGCCTTCTCAGCGTACTTGATGTCGTCCAGCTTGATCGACGAGCGGTCGCACATACCGCGGAAGATGCCACCCTGGATGTTGTACAGGCTCGCGGGGGTGTCGAACTCGGCGATCTGCCCCGCGTCCATGACGCAGATACGGTCGTACCCGATGATTGTGCGCAGGCGATCTGTGCAGCAGTCAGGTGTGCTAGCAGGATGCAAGTGCGGCGGGCTTACGAGCGATGCACAGGATAGTGCGATCCTCGAATTCATTAGCGATCGTGTCTTGGATCTTCCTGTCTGTCTCGTAGTCGACGGATGCTGACGAAATAGGTGAGCAAGGAACGTAGCACATCTGTGATGCCGCATACCGGTTGCTTCGTCGAGAATGAGAACTCGCGAATCCTTCACCAGCGCGCGAGCCAAGGATACCAGAGAGCGCTGCAGACATATGAGTATAAGCCATCGATGCCGTTCAAACTGAGACTATAGACATACTTGACCGATTGACAGATTCGCGCCCTCGTCCTCAATTGAGCTGTCCAGTGAGAAGCGATTGCGAGGCGTGCTTGCACCACTAGCGACACCACCGTCGATCGACTCGTGCTTGTAGTCTTCGACTAGATGTGCCCGCCTGAGGGCATCCCATAGCCGCGCATCATCGTGGAGCCCGAAGGGGTCAAGGTTACTGCGAAGTGTTCCAGAAACTACAATGACCGTCAGTAAACCCGGGGAAGAATATGACGTCGCATATCAGATGCGTACAGAGGAGCTGTAGATACGATCGAGTAGTCAGTAACGATAATGTATCCTTCTGGAATCAAATGAGCTTACAGGATCCTGAGGAATGATCGCAAGGCCACTACGTAGGTCATTGAGACCGATCTCAGAGATGTTCACTCCGTCAATGTGGATTGAGCCTTCGGAGAGTTCCACAAGACGGTAAAGACACGTCATGATGGAGCTCTTCCCTGCGCCAGTCCTAGGCAAGTGTAAGCACATAAATCAATTCATGGGCGGATGTAAACGAACCTTCCCACAATGCCGACTTTCTCGCCGGGATTGACCGACATAGTAAGTCCTTTGAGAACAGCTGGGAGCTCAGGGCGGTACT
Organism: Obba rivulosa; assembly: GCA_001687445.1. NCBI lineage: Eukaryota > Fungi > Basidiomycota > Agaricomycetes > Polyporales > Gelatoporiaceae > Obba > Obba rivulosa. The sequence goes on from KV722336.1 coordinate 352,577, forward strand.
TGAGAACTACCTCCTTCATTTCAATCGCGCCCTTGTAGGGCCATGGGGTCGCTGGCTTCTTGTCAGGGATCTCGTGCGGAGGCTCTTCTTCCAGCTCAGTTGTGTAGTGGACCTGGTGAGAAAATCGTATGCGTCATCGATGGTTGATGTCCTAACACCGACTCACAATACGCTCGACGCTATTGAAGTCGTTCTCCACTTCTGCACTTTGCCGGATCATCCAACCGAAGGACTGTGCAATTAATATCAGACTGCGTAGGAGCAACACAAGCAGGGTCTATCACCTGTTGCACACTGATGATGTAACTCAAAACCACACCAGTCTGCGAAGGCGATATGCTGAATCTCGTGCCCACCGTTAGCATGGAGACGCTAAAGGTGAGGAGAATGCCCAAGAAATCGAGACGAATCCCAAGCCACCGCTGGTTGGTCACGGTCAACCAGTATGCGCTATATGAAAGCACTCCAGTGATCAGGAATGGTCAAAATGAACGAATCCAAAGACTGAACGCACCGGTTCTCAATATCCACGCGCGAACGGTTCTCTTGTAAGAAGCGGTCTGTCTCTCCGTATGCACGAATGGTGGCCAGTCCTGACAGAGACTCGGAAAAGTGGCCGTATAGAGAGGAGCGAAGGATTGCGTCTGACATATACACTCAATCAAATGATATCAATAACGTAGATATCGCGGATGGACGCACCAAGTCGCTGCACAAAGCATACATCAGGATGAGTCAGCATGTCAAGTCAAGAGCACGTTGCTCACCTTCAGCTCACGAGCACTGGTACGATAGAATATCGCTGCCCAAAGATAGCAGCTCAAAACGACGAAAACCGGAATGAGGAACCATGGCAAGACAATGGCGATCAGAATGATTGCGCCAGTAATTTGGGCCAAGGTTGCACAGAACATGCGCATAGCGTCTGCAATAAATCGTTAGATCCGGAAAGACATTACGTGACACAAATGATTGACCTCCGAGAGTGTTATCTACAGTATCAATGTCTGCAGACAAAAAGACGGTCAACAGCTTAAACTATCTTCATTTGTCATCCGGTGCACACCTTTGGAGAAGCGGTTCATGATGCGGCCGAGGGGCTATCGGGTCATTAGTATCTGAGAGTACCATTATTCTAGAGGTCAAGCTCACAGTCGTCTCGAAGAATGACATCGGCGCATACATAACACGCTTGATCGCAGCCTAAAAAACGATGAGTTGACATTATGACAATCCTCAATACTGTACTCACCCGATGCAGTTGTCTCGACGCAAAGTACGTCAAGACGGCAAAGCAGGAGCCCATCATGAAGAACGTGATCGCCTGAGCCACGCCGAGACCGGCGTAGATACCCATCTGTGCGAGCCCTGGTCAGTGAGAGCTCATGGATGCAATGACTAAACGTACATAGAAAGCTGAACCGAACGGCCATTTTCTACGCTCCGAGATCAATACAGTTACGAGCTCAAGATAACTCGGAACGTACTTCTCTTGCCAATACACAAGCCTAAGAGAACGTCAGCACACGACTCAGTATATCAGCACGGAGACATACCAATAGGACGACATGACCTGACATCCTTGCAGAAGGACAAGAGAGAGGATGAGTAAGGGAATAACAATGTACCCTCTGCCGGCCTTGATATACTCGTTGTACACGCGAGTACTGACAGCACCAGTGTTCCTCTCTTCCATTTGCATCATACCCCCTGTTCCGGCGGCTCTCTTCTTGGGCTCATCCTTCTCATCTACGTCGGATATCTCCACCGCCTCCTCTTCCTCCTCCTGGTTTTCCTTCGAGCCAAACTCACGGATGAAGTGCGCAAAATCTCCGTCGTTCGCGATCAGCTGAGCATAGGTACCTTGCTCGCTTACCCGGCCGTCCACCATGGTGTAGATATAGTCCACCTGCGGAAGGAAGTGGAGAGCATGTGTGACGAGAATTCGCGTCTTGCCGGCAATAGCGTTGAGCAAGACGTTCTGAAAGACTTGCTTGCCGACATGGGCGTCGAGGGCGGACAATGGGTCGTCGAAGATCTGGATGTCTGCACCGACGTAGATTGCACGGCAGATGTTAATTCGTTGCTTCTGTCCGCCAGAAAGCGAGATGCCCTGAAGAGCGACCGATGGTCAGCTGTACGCATGGCACATGAATCCAATAGATGCGTACGCGTTCCCCAACTTCTGTGAGATCACCGTGAGGTAACAATTCCAGGTCAGTTTCAAGGCAAGCGTCCTGAACCGCTTTCCAGTACCGCTTCTCATCGAAAGGTCTACCAAAGCAGATGTTCTCCCGAACTGTGGCATTCTGTGTGGACGATGAGGGCATGGCACATGCACGAGAGAATTAAATCATGCCTGAATCCAAGCGCTCTGAGGGCAGTACGCCACGGTGCCATTGAACTTCACATCGCCTGCAGTCTTCCTCATTTCACCAATGACACCTTGCAAAAGCGAGGTCTTGCCAGAACCAACCGGACCTGTAACGATCGGTTAGCTGTTGAGATTAATTACGAGTGACTGCGAAGCACCTACCAACGATGGCAGTCAATTGCCCTCGAGGAATGCTGAGGTTGACGTGCTTGAGTTGGAAGATCCTCTCCTTGCTCTCCTCCGCCTTCTCGTTCGGTGTTGGTGCTGGTGCGGCCGCCTCGCGTTTGCCGCCCAAGAGTCCCTTCTTTTTCTTCTTGATCTCCAATTCGGGGGGCGGGCCGTCCCAAGTGAACTCTCCACCAACGACTTCAACGGCGGAATCAAGGTCACTGTCTTGGACTTTCGTTTCCGTGAGGACTTCGCTTTCGAAGACATCATATAGACGGTCGACGGCATTCCTGGCATCCGCGATAGCTCCCAAGGACAGGGCTAATGAAACACAATATATCGGTGAATGTGATAGGAGAATTCTGAAGAATACATACGTAGGAACATCAGCGGTAAGCGGAGAAGCTGGAACATTGTCAAGGAGGAAAAAACGTCCGCGGCATTCAGAGAGTGACCAGTAAGCGAGTATACTACGAACGCCAATACGCTCGCAAGAGCCGGAAGTGAAATCGCGACAGCGTTGTTTGCCGAGCGGACGAGTAGTAGTGTCCGGATATAACTAGGAACATCGTCAAGTATGAGATCGACTAAAATTCACACTAAATTACTTACGACATCTCCTTGTTGCGCAGCTCGCCGATGCGTTTTAGGTATGGGACCTCCCAAGCGAAATACTTAATGATCTTCATACCTCCTAGGAGCTCCTGGAGTAGTTTGGCACGCTTATCTGTCCAGACCATAGCCTTCATGCGAAGCCTCAGGAACTTGCGCATAGTCATCGTCTGCAAAGGTGTACAGAGAACGAAGAATGCAAAGCCAGCAAGCGCAGATGGGCCCAAATTGACAAGCAGAACAGCAAGACAAATTGCCATCTGTACCGGGGCAGTGAAGGCGAGTTGAAAGAAGCCACAGCAGAAGTCAATGCGGGAAACGTCGGTGGAAATGTGGTTGACCAGTCTGCCGTTGGTTAGGGTCAACCTAGCGCGAGAGGTCAGATGGAGGGATCGATCATAGATGGCGGTGATCAAGCCAGCCCTCAGCATAACTCCTGTCGCCATCGCCCTGTAGAAGAAATGATGTTGGGTAACAGATGAGATCACCTGCATCCCGAGAAGTCCGAATGCAAGTCCAATGCCTCTACCAATGCCAGGTGGCGTCTGCCCTAATCGGTGTGCCCTATAATGCGGGCGTCAGTCATCATCTCTTCCAAGAAAAGTATGAACGAACGTGAATGACTCCGTGCCGAAGTTGATGATGGCCTGCATATAGTGTCAAACACATGATTCGCGACCAATTGTCTGAAGAAGACTAACCTTGATGACAAGCGGAGTGGTCATACTCAGACAATCAGAAATCAGCTTGAGGACACCTCCAGACCAAAACCACCAGAAAACACTATCATTGAGCGCTAAAGCCAGACTGGCCCGTTTCTTGCCATCCTTTTCCCTCCACTGCTTCTCCTTCTCGGCTCTATTCCCTTGGAGTGTCCACCAAACCGCTTTGAAGCCAGGTTTAATCTCGCCACTTTCCAGGCGTGCATTGTAATCCTCTGCCTCCTGTACGCGCCTCTTGAACGAAGTGACGATCTTATCCGCGATGACAGCCGAGGAACGCTCGTCCTGAAGCTTGTACAGATCCGAAGCTTCGAGGGGTCGAACATAACCGAGAGATAGTAACCCAGTGATCCAGCCGAATGTCAACAAACTCCACCAGCCAGCAGTCGCCTCAGGAATGAGATCTGCGTCGTCAAGAGACTCTTTTGGTGGAGGAACCTTGGACTTCGACGGTAGAAGCGGATTCTTCCAAGGGCTGCGAGTGAGAAATAGTCTCAGCTCAGGGCCGCCGAACTACAGCAGATCCATACTCACCCCTTAGACTTTGGCAAGGACATTGCGCTTTCTAAAGCTGGGCCAGGCAAGTGCAGCGCTTAGGAACCCCGTCGCTATTAAGAGTCACTGGCGGAAGCGGAAGGGAAACGCTGCGAGGCCAGCCGTCCATGTGGAATGCGTCCAAATACATGACGGGTCCAACTTTTCTTGGCCGACATTCTCCCAGATGCCGGCGGCTGTCGAGTCGGGCGTGCTATTACGCATTTCAGTTGACTAATAAGAGCCGGCGGTAGCTGTCTGAGGTTGCACCGTTCGGGCCTTCTCCTCTATGAAGATGTAATAGACAATCTGTCTCAAATGCTATCGCCGAGAAGCTCAAATCATCTTTGAGGCGCTCTGTTGAGTGATAATGAATTCAACCTCTCCAGACATACACTATGGCAGAAGGCGCCTTGCCAAAGGGCCGTGAGCGAGAATGGGTGATAATCTCCGACGTTCTCGGAGCAGATCAGAAAAGAAATTTTTTCCACATGAGCGCATAAATCATCCTTCGCAGCAAGCTCAAACACACGCAGGAGGAAACGAACATGAATTCGGCGCACGAATGCCCGGTTTTGATGATATGACATCATGGACAATACACATCGATTGCAGATAAGAGCGCCATTCACACTCCAGCCCTGAATAGATTGTGAGAGTCCGGGAGTAAAAGTACTTGTCTTCACTCTGCGTACACGACCGGTCGGCAGTTTCGGGGCCCGGATATTTACTGCCATCTTGTTGTCGAAGAAGGCGGAGCATGCTGCTTGTCTCCTGACCGAACCAACTTTTCTGGAAACAAGTATCGGAACGGCTCAATTCCAATGCACTGGAAGTCCAGCGACATGAGATAGCTTTAAGCTTAACTCGTGGACCGAGCATACGCTTCTTTCAGCTGGATCAACGCGCTCTAAAGGGTATCTGAGTGAGAGTGCCTATAGCTGCAACGATATTTTGACTAACCTCGTATGTCGGACGCAGTGCTGCGACATCCTTTTCCGAGACGCGCAAGCGCTTCACTTTATCCAAGTGGTCAGCCCCCTTTAGCATAGTCTTAAAGTGGCGAGCCTAATAGAGAGAAATGTCATGGTAATCAGCTCAGGAAACGAGATGTTGGCCTGGCAAGGGCTCTACCTCTTGTTCCTCCACAAGAGTCCACGCATCTCCAGAGCGCCCAGCTCGCGCCGTGCGTCCCACACGATGTACATATTTGCGGATGTCCACCGGAGCGTCATAGCTAACCACATGCGAGACATGACTGATATCGATACCACGAGAAATTAGATCTGAACAGACCAATCTGCAACAAACATTGTTTCAGCATTCATCCTGTGCCCGCATGGTCGCGGGACCCAACCCACATGTGAATTTCCTGGTTCTTGAATTTCTCTAAAATCATCTTTCTCTCGCCGGGACTCAGGTCACTGGAATACGCCTTCGCCACAATTTGAGCGCCGCTTTGCTCTGCGCTCGGGGACATCGCAGACTCGAAGAATTCGAACAAGCGAACGAGACGAGCAGTAGACTCTGCAGACTTCGTGAATATCAGCGCGTTCGTTACTGCACGTGCATGCACAAGGTAGAAGAGCATGAGCGGTTTCTCCGAGGTGTCGCACACAATCATGTGCTCCTGCGAAAAAGAGCATTAATTCTGCAACCATCCAACCGTTCTATTTCCGATAGTACACGCACCGACAGCGTACTTGGCATGCTAAACTTCTCCATGACCAGGTTGAGCACGCCCTCTTCCTTTGATATGACACGGTCTGTCTGGCTCTGCACCACAAAGTACTTAGGATTGTGCAAATCAAGTGCTGCAATTTTGGACGGGTCCCTTGTCAGCGTCGCAGAGAAAAGAAGCTTTTGGCACGACGGCTCTTTCCTCTCGTCAACGTCCGTTCTTATGCAGAGAACGTTGTCGAGGAGGTGGAGGAATGCAGGAGCCAGAGCATCCGGGTGAGGGACCGAGGACGAAGATAGATTTGAAGTTGGGAGAAGCGAGGTATAGGCGGTGGATGTCTCAAGCAAGTCCTCAGAGCGTTGCGGGGGTTTTGTAGCAGACAAGACTTGCGCAAGCCAGTCTTGGAACGATTGAGCTAAAAGACGGTCCGCCTCATCAATGACCTGACAAATCTGCGTTCAATTCGCACTCGAAACATCTTCACTCCAGACGCTTACCAAGTATCGTAGGTGCTGCAATGAGAAGTTCTGAGTCCCATTCAGATGATCTATCAAACGACCAGGCGTGGATATCAAGATGTCCACTTTGCTCGAGCCGCCTTGTACACTGCGCTTTTAAATCAACATTGAGCTGGAGTCTAAGACAAAAAATCGTACTGTCTCGATCGCTCCGCTACTAGTTGGGCCTGCTCGTGTGCGAAGGAATGTTGCCCAGTAGCCGTCCCGATCTGCACATCAAATGCAACCAGCATTTGGTGAACCTTGAAAGATCAGATTAACTCAGGAAGTCTCACCTTCAACCCTCGGCCTTTGGCAACCGCTTCAAAAGTCTCACGAACTTGGTTGACAAGATCACGCGTAGGTAGTACTACGAGGGCCCGCAGGCGGGTAACTATCCGTGAGGTGAGAGCCTGAGAAGATTGTGAGCAGGGCCTGGAGAAGAAACAGTAAAGTTTCAGAGACATACCTCTGTGATTGGCAAAACGTATGCAAGGGTTTTTCCGCTACCAGTTGGAGCAGAAACACACAGGTCTTGTGGGGGGTCATAAGGGAGATATAATGATCTCAGACGACTTGGTGGTAGCAGAAATGGAATGACAGCTGTTTGTACTGTTCAAACAATCAGTTATACCCATGAATATGTCATGAACACTAGCAATAAATATTGACCGACCAGCGAACAATTCTGATATGCCAAGATCCCTTAGTCGCCTCCTTGTCCTCTCGCTCAGTCCTGTACCTCCGTCTGAGTCTGGAGTCGTATCAAACGCCAGGAGCCCAGAAGGGTCAACGATTTCAGCTTCAATTAATGCCTTGTCGAGACCTTGCAGCGCGAGGGTCGCCTTGGACGGAGCGTCTGGCCGCTTCGGCAGGGGGAATGAGGGCAATGCCACCACAGGAGTCGGCGATCTAGGACGTAACAGAGAGGCTTGTACTGTTACTTCTTCGTCATCAAGCCGCAGGTCATCTTCCGCAGCATGTACATCTAACTCTGATTCTGGAGGGTCAGCCTCATCGAGTTTACGCCGTTTGCGGGGTCTCTGTTCCTCCTGGTATTCTTTCGGCTTCGCAATCGTTGCATCATCAGAATCTGGTGCATCAGACCCACTAGCACTGTTTTCCTCATCCTCGCCTTCTCCGGAGCTACCAAGCGCCTTAGTTGCAGTTGGACCACGTTTCCCTGATTCGCCACCAGTATCTGATTTCGTGAGGGTTTTGCGGTTCTTCCGACGTTCTTTCTTAGCCTTGAGGTATCTCTTCTTTGCTTTTGTCCTTTCCTGTTCGGGCATGTGTGACATATACCGGGGGAAAGCACGTTGCAATGCTTACCTTCGGCTTACTGGAGACCGGCATGCTTTTGTTGAGTGTCGTCCCTGCGTTGCTCATAGCTGTGGGGTGATCAACTTCAAGACCCCGAGCCTGGTATATATCGACTCAGTTCTGAGGTATTTTTTGTGTGTAAGAAGGAGCAACGTTCAAGCCAGGTGAAATCTTGAATGCTACTCGAGTCGTTTGCAGCGGCACGAGCAGGCCAGATCTCACTCGGATCTCGCGCCGCCACGTGAGCGATCATCTTGTGCGGCTGCCGGTAGTCTGCCGGTATGCCGGATTCGGACTTCGGATGAGCACGCAGAGAACAGATCTACTTTGTTCTTCCAGTCTCTGGTCTTGATGCTCTCAAGCAGTCTATCAGGTGTCTCATAATATGAAACTTATTTATCACACAAATATCCCTGATAGTCTATGTTGGTCTCTGGGATCGCCTGGCAGCGCAGAACACTGAACACAACTATAGTAGGCTGAGACAACGCTTCAGGTGCCACCACCTGGAAAGAGCTTGAATGTCCGTGGTATACTTCTCTCGAGTATCTGTGGAAAGAATTCTAAGTCCCGCATGACCCACTACCTTGTCCGCGGGCTGGACGCCTACAGCACATCAGGTGAACCAGTCCCTGATCTCGAGCGCGACAATGCATTCTCTTCAACGTAGTGAGTTCCGATTTCAAGCCTCAGAATGATTTATGTAATGTCCCCGTAATTCAGCGCATACAAAAGACCATCTTCGTCGATGGAAATCCTTGCAGAACTGCCGCGTCCGCTTAGGACATCAGGAGGCACAAAGAGCCTCCTGAATCCCTGCGTCTTCCTTTCATATTCCCAGGATCTGCTTCTCAGAATCGTGGAATTAGCGGAGCTCGCTTGCTAATTGCGGGGATTTGACATGCTTCCAGCTCGTTCTCATGCTGCTCAGTTGTCACTCAACAGGCCCTCAGTCGTCTGCGATGTGGATGTCTGGATGCCAAGTTCAACGCGACTACAACGTTGCTATCTTCTGGCATCATGCGCTTGCTGCCGGGCATCGGAAGTATCTCCGATGGAGTGATGTCCAGCCAGCGTCATCGACATCATAATATCAGTCGCGGCCTACCATTACGACCCCTCGTTTTGCCTACGCATGCGACACTCGCTCATACGCCGGCCACATGTTTCTTTAACTGCTGTATTTCTGTGTCCATATGGCCGGGAGCTGACATGCCCTCAACAATGCAAGCGGCGCATGAATGACCATGCCGGCACTTGGCTCATCTTGATGCATCTGTGATCATGTTCACACGCCGAAAGCAGACATCTAAGAACATAACAAGAATTGTCTACTCAATAGAATACCTTTTCGCGGGACCTGACCGAATGCCGATCACTGCTGCAGCTTTGTGAGCTCAATACGGCGCTATATCACCGGTGATTCTCCACGCCAGTTCGGCTAGCCGAGGTTCCCTATCCAGCTGGCAATTGCATACTTTCCTTGTTATCGGACTCAGCATCAGCAGGTATGCCGGCGGCTACGTTCAGGGATCACAAGTTCCGAAGTGGGACCCCTGACCCATAGTATGTTCGCGCAATGCTAGCCTTATCGCTACGTGATCTTCTGCAGGAGTGGTCCGAACGCGTTCTTTCCGAGTTCGCGGCATCTTTCTCCTCCGCAAATAGGAACTTGAGCACTCCAGGCTTTGCATCAGCGGTGCACGATTGTGGTTATCATAGAACTGAAGAAGCTTTCTCTCGTCTCGTGACATTGCGAAACTCTATAGCCAACTGCGACCCGCCAGTGATTGACAGCTGGAAGTCTCATGGTACCCGGTTAGATGCACTGGAGCACGACTGTATAAGATGGCCTGTTGCCCATTCATAGTCTTGTGTCCTTAACCCTCCCGTCCCAACTCTCAATAGGAACTCCGTGTACGGTGCGTAACCGCATTTGTCTACCTGCCATGCATATCTCTGATCGTCACTGTAGAGGCGATATGTGTATTCAAGAATGGTAGGTTACTTCCTATTCTCAATAAGTACCACCATTTCAAGACTTACTCATCATTGTGTAACAGCTTCGGGAACCAACACAGAGGCTGTGGGGTACGATACCTGGTACCCGAACTATGCATGCGCAGCGAGCTTACAGTCCCCAACGATGACATCACAGCACTATGTGGTGTCATACTATTCGGGCGAGACCTGGGATTGCGAGTCTCCGACGTGCAAGCTGAGCAAGAGCCACATGCACAAGACCGCAAAGACCTGCAATTGCAACACCGTATGTTTATGCATTTGTCTGAGATGACTGATGCTGACCGTGCCCAGAAATGGACGGACAAGCGCAGGGTGCAGAACCTCATACAGGAGCCTTGCGACGCGTGCAAAGAAGCCCGAGAGAGCATCCGAGATAGCATGAAGGGTCCGTGGTAGAGGAACATGTCTACCGTCGTATTCAGCTTGGCACTCCTGTTCCGCTTTCACCTCATATTTACCCATTTATACCATGCAGCCGTGTATATGCGCTTGAAGTCAGCTCGTATCACACCGTTGCACACCGTCATGTTTACCATTGAATCAATGCTACCGTATTGTGTATTCACAGGATGGGAGAGTTAAACAAAGTTGTCCCACGATGTCTGCGCATGACGGCCATACACGAGTCGTGCACGATGCGTACACGATGCACGCCTAGAGTGCCTGTCGCAAGGAGCTGTGGTGCTATTATGGGTATTGCATAGGACGTCTTTGCATACAAACAATGATGCATGTGCTGCTTCCGCCGAAGCTGCAGCATGCAGCACGCCACCGAAGTCAGAACCGCCTCCCCCCTCGTTTTATCGGCTGCTTGGGGCCTCGGCGAGCCGTGCCACCTCTGGATTGCGCCACATGTTCTTTGCGTTCCTCCTCACTACCGTCTTCATTAGACGAAGTAGCTACTGCACGCTTGGCTCTCTTTGCAGGAGGGGCAGGTGGAGGGGACATCTGCTCTGCACTCGGGGGCATCGGCGAAGGCTGTCGCGAAGCTGCGGCCGCAGAGGGAGTGTTCGGACCGGACATGCTAGTGCCAACACGTTTTGGGGATCTTGTTCCGGAACTAATCTCGCTCTTAACGCTGGAGCTCCGAATATCCCGTGCCTTTCCAGCCGCCTTCGTGGTGGGAGCAACATGATCGCCTTCAGATTGTTCCGTCTCCGAGCCACTATCAGCAACACACCCGCCGCTTGGGGCCTTGCTAGGTGGCCCTTGCGGAGGGGAGTCAACTGAAATGTCGACAGCTTCGTGTACGAGCTGCTAACGTTTTGAGAGACACGGAGCAGATTACAAGGAGACCGCTCACATTGTGATCAGGCGACGATTCCCGAACATGAGTCTGACTGCGTGGAGGCTTCGATACCGATCGTGATCGAGGTGGTAGCACGGGCGGTACGAGTTCGGGCCTTTCAACGTCCGTAAATATCGGCGCTGTGCAATTTATGAGTACGTTTCCCTTCCGCTGGAACTATGCCTACGAAGGATAGGCATGAAGTTAAATATGGCTGTCATGCGCTGCAGCGTGGTCGCAACCCGTGGCTTGGAGATCGCATGCTTGATGTGTGTGTCGAGTGTACGACGAGCAGTTCTTCCGGTCTTGTCAACCGCCTGCAAAGACATGTGCAGTCTCAGGTGAGGACCTACGAGTTTCAGGACCATAGCTTATCTCACCTTCTCGAGATCAGCCGCCGATAGTTCGCTCACCGGGTCCGCAGAACCGAATGCGAGATGGGTGGCACTGATGAGGGGTAGAATTAGATGCTTTGAGAGAACATCAGCCGAGACTTTGGGACCGAGTGAATAGGTCTCCCATCGCCATCTGAATCGGTCGGACCCCAATTCGACCGCTAAGTCCTGTACGTAGATGATGAGTAATAGAAGGGAGATATCTAGGACGAAGCGCACGGCGTTGTGTGAGTCTACGACCTCAAAAGAAAGGTCCATGATCCCGCCCAACGAATGAGCGGTAGCAAGAAGGTCGAGGATCCGCGATCTCCATTCATCCTCCTCTTCTGCCGTGATAGTGGCGAAGGAACTTTCAGGGTTGCAGTCACGCCAGCGTCGCGCGAATTGCTTGCTGGTCAGGACTAAGAAGGAAAAATAGGACCCGAACGTCGTCAACCAATGAGTGGCCGGTGGAATCATCTCACCTTCACCCCATACATTCCGGGTGTCTGTGATAAGGATACAGCAGCATAAGTCAACCGTCGAAGAGTAGAACTTCTGCTGGGGCCAATGCGGACACAAGGACATAGACAATGACATCTGAGTGATAGCTTGGAATGCGAAGAAGCAGACGGACCAGCAAATAGGGCGTCGACTTTTCATGGTCGACTTTGACAAGCCACTCTTTGCTGAGAAGCAGCTTGAGATGACACTGTTGGTCATGAGATCTTGTCAAGGAGTTCTCAGCAGTCTGGAATTCTACAGACCTCGGAGAGATACTCCATGTGATATGCAAGTACAAGAGATACCAAGCCCTTCCGTACCTAAATAATAACAGCACCTGCTCACGGTTCAGGTTAATTCGACGCGAGGACTGGGAACCTGTAGAGGCAACAGGTGCCAGTGGCCTGACGGAAGTTTCAAGCCCTCCCCGCGTGGCCGGTTCAGGGCGTGTAGAAGCCATGAAGCGCTTGTTGTGCTGTACTCATGTTGCTGCATGTTGATGTGCTCGAATCCGACCGGGTTTACGAAACTCTACGAAACTGCAGCATCGGCAGATGATCTCATGCGCTACTTCCAACTCTCAGCCACTCTGCAAACGCGCGATCTGCGACTCTTCTCCACCCAGCCACGAGCCACAATCCAGCGACGTTGAATGGAAGAAGGCGAGATATACTCCAATGACTACGTATCCCCGCACCCGGGATATCGACGCGATCCCACCAGTGACGGGGCTGTAGTCCAGGCTGAGGCGGCCTCTTCTCCCTTGCTCGAACGGCCTGGAGACTCCGAGCCTTCCACTCTGCAGCCCCTCGACGATGATTCTCCCCAGCCTGCTGCGGACAACGGCTACGGCCAGTATACCTCCCACTCAGTACAACCGACAGTACGCTCCGGGTGTCTACGGCTACTCGTCCAACAAAGCCCTGTCCTCCCCAAGAAGCAGAGTATCGCTGTCGTAGATGGCTACACAGAGATACAGATTGGCCGCGACGTTGCCCCTCCGGGGAGTGACACTCCACGTATCCGAATCAAAGAGATGGCAGTCTCGAAGTTCCATGCAACTATCTACTGGGACATGGAACTGCGCGAGTGGGCTGTGGTAGACATGGGGTCCAAGCATGGGACGTTCCTTCTGTCAGACCTCGGTTCCAGTGTCACCGACCGCACTAGTGGCGAGGGTTCTGGTCCGACAGAGCCAGGATCCTCACATTCGAGAGGTGTGCGACTGTCTCCCCCCAAAGTAGCCAGCATACCACGCCGTCTCAGGCATCTCGATGCTTTGTCAATCGGGGACACAACGTTCATCGTGCACATACACGATCGGATACCTTGCGCCGACTGCTCCCCAAAAGGGAACGATGAGATCCCTCTCTTCGACCCTCGTAGGACGGACCGCCTTGACGAGGCGAGCAAGAAGCGCAAGAGGGACGAGGCTTCCGTGAATAACTCTCTCGTGGCTCCAGTGGCACGAGATCCAAAGAAGGCATTGACGATGCTGAAGCGCAGCCTCCTCTCTCACCACGACGCCCCACCTGCGAAAGCAGAATCCGCCCGGTACATCGACCGCAGTGCGCGGCGACGGTCCCTATACCCAAGTACACCTCCCGATGCCCCCGGCGTCGCCTCCAGAAATTCTCTCACACCCTCCGCTTCGCTTTCCCTCTCGCTGTCTGATGCGCCCGCGCCCAAGCCGGAGCCAGTATCTGCGCCGCCGACTCCAATATCGGACAGTAATATCGGACACCGTCTCCTCATGAAGCAAGGCTGGCAGCCAGGTACGGGCCTTGGGCAGCCAGACTCGGGTGGGAAAAGCCTTGTCGAGCCACTGCATGTGAATGTTACTGTGGGAAGAGCGGGATTGGGTATGTCAAGCGCTCCCGCGAGCGTGCCAGGGTCTCCGAGGCTTGCGTTGGATTGGAAAGAGGGCGGAAAAATGAGGCGCTGGGCTAGTGTTACTTCCGAGGAGACTGATGCAAGATGATAACGGTTTGAACGCGCAGTCCAGCAATAGACGATGGGATGGTGGTGTTCGTCTTCTATCGTGTCTCGCAGGAGTCTCACAAAGAGGTCCGTAGTGCACAGATGATTCTCACTCACCGGCCAAGCACCCTGTTGTGCTCGAAATGGCTGGACCTGCCGCCTCCCACCGCCGTCCGCCTTGCGCGTAATTCATGATGTCCGCCGCGACCCTTCCGATGGATGCGACCCTCTCGCGATACATTCTGACGCTGAAATGACAATGAGCAGCCAAGGTCCTCGCTTCGAATTGGCGCATGCCTTTGTAAACCGGCCCGCTGTCACCAACGCAATGCCCGTCAGTCTGCAGCGCGTCTTGCCTTCTTGGTATCGCCTGACGCTCTGCACCATCCTACAGCGCTGCGCTCAGTTGCTGGAAACGATAGCGTCTCGTATGCCTACAGTTTCGAGTAATGCGGGCTCTTAGCATTGCCTACCCTCCCATACACCTCCCAGCTCTCGGCTCTGCACTGCCCGTACCCCACTCGCATCCCCACGATCGTGTACTCCCGATGATGATGACGTACCTCGCGACCTGAAATGACGCTCGCTTGTGCCAATAGCCGAGGATCACTCGTGATACAGATTTTGTCATGTTGAATTTGACTACTCAAGTTGGGCACGAACATCCGTTGGTTTGACGTACAGTTGACGTCCAGCGCAGCGCTGAGAGGCGCTGACACGGTCTGCTCAAACCTGTGCCAGTCGCCAGGCTACCCCGCATGTGCGGACGCGTCAGAGAGCGTGTTAGCGCTCGAACGCGACTGCGAGTTGCAGCCCTCGACGTGCCCACAAAATCAATAGTTTGCGTCCTGAAAATCAGAGAGGGTCCAAATGTCAGTATAATGATGGGAATCAGGGAATGATGGTGGACAGGAAGAGCAAGACGCGATCGCGGTCGCGCGACGTTCGAATGGCATGGACGCGTTCTTTGTCCGCGTTTGGCTCTCACGTGGCGGCGCGACATGGCCAAGGTTGAAATCGCGAAGAGGACGTTTGGTTCGTTGCCTCGACCAGGCTGACACCGTTGTCTCAAGACAGCCTCCCTCTCCCCTCCTATCCCTTCCTTCCATTCCGCGACGCGTCGGGCGTAATTTTCCTTCCTGTTATCTCAAGTTTTCGATCCGTTCAGCGCAACACACACCGGCACACCCGTCAAGTTCCCCGACGCTCGCTGGCAACACCCGCAACATTTCACCAGTAGATATTCGCTTCAAACATGACCAACAACACCAACGTCCGTGTAAGTCGGGTAGTGGGACGTCGGACGTTGGGACTATCATAATAACTATGAACATCATGAAGCTTCCTATGCGATACCGCACTGGCCCTCAACGCAATGTGGACGAGAATGCTATCAGTAAACAGACTCGCGCGACCTCGGGCATTGTTGGGGCTGCTCGCGCAGTCCAAGCAAAGGTCGTAGGAACCGCTTTGAAGGGTGGTGCACAACGTCCTGCCCTTGGCGAGGTCACGACCGCTGCCGTAAACCGGAAGGTGTGTCAATGCGTCATTTTCCCAACCCATCTGTCGTTCAGTCTGGATGTGATATCTACTGCCATGACACGTTTGCTGACGGGTTGTGCGTCCAGGAGGTTGACATAAAGGTCACCGGCAACGAGAAGGAGAATCTTGAGACAGGTCTCAAACGCGGGCGTGCAAGTTCCATCGCTAACACGGGCCCACAACGCGTCCCTCTAGGCACAAACAGGTCTGTTCCAGTAGCGCCTACCGCAGCCCCCATCAATGCACGGACAACTTCTGCCAAGGTGTCGCGTCCAGTCCCTCCTTTGCGGACGACACAACGCGTCCCTGTTCCACTGGAGGCTCTTCCCCCAGTCGTCTTGGAAATCGAGACTACTGAGGAGGTCGCAGACGAGGATGAGATGGATGTTGAAGACATTCCTATCGCCCCCGCTCCGACCGTTGAGGACGTATATCAACTCAGCATTGAGGATGAAGTCGAGAAGATGATCGACGTCGACAGTGATGACGAGCTCTATAATGAGATCCGTGACGTTGTCGTCGACAGGGCGCCCGCCCCCCGCGTATGGCCAGAGGTACCGACAGAACGTGCCCAAAGGTACAGGCGGGAGGTCGAGGATATTCGCGATCAATACGAAGATGAAGTCGACCCCTACGACACCACCATGGTATCAGAGTACGCGGAAGATATCTTCGATTACATGGCTGACCTCGAGGTACGCCGGGCGTCTATACATTGTGATGGTTGATTTCTCAAGCGCCGAACAGGACGATGTGATGCCTGACCCGGAATACATATCCACCCAGATCGAGATCGACTGGAACATGCGACAGACCCTTGTCGACTGGCTCCTGCAAGTTCACTTGCGGTATCACATGCTCCCGGAGACGCTGTGGATCGCAGTAAACATAGTAGACCGATTCCTCAGTAAACGAACGGTGTCGCTCCAGAAGCTCCAGCTAGTCGGAGTCACCGCCATGTTCATCGCAGCCAAGTACGAGGAGATCCTTGCACCATCCGTGGACGAGTTCGTCTACATGACAGAGCGCGGATACACAAGGGAGGAGATTTTGAAGGGCGAGCGGATTGTCCTACAGGCTCTGGAGTTCAAAATCAGCCACTACTGCTCGCCATACAGCTGGATGCGCAAAATCAGCAAGGCGGACGACTACGATATCCAGACTCGGACGCTGAGCAAGTTCTTGACCGAGGTGACTCTTCTGGACCATCGATTCTTGAGGGTGAAGCCGAGCTTGGTTGCGGCGATTGGCATGTACACTTCGAGGAGGATGTTGGGCGGTGACTGGGTGAGTGTTGTTTCTGTTCAAGTTGGGGCGCCGCAGCCCGGTTCATATGTCCCTGCAATGTGGGAGACATGCCTCTATCACGTTTTTGTTCATTCAAATTGGCGTCATGCCACGGTGTCACGTGCTGGTTCGGGCGTCACTGACTCACCATTGTTCGCCCTTTTCAGAGCGACGCGTTCGTCTTCCACTCTGGGTTCACTGAGGAGTACCTGTTGCCAGGGCACCAGCTGCTCGTCGAGAAGCTCGCGGACAAAAACTTCCCTACTCTGGCTGTCTGTCAGAAGTACGCCCACAAGAAGTTCCTCAAGGCGTCGCTGTACGCGATCGAGTGGTCGCGCATGCACATTAACGACCTCGCCGCAGAGCAAATGTCTCTCGAGGACTGAATACCGTCGCGCAAACGGTGTTTCGCTCTTGTACAGCGGTGAATTACGACTTGCATTTCCATCGCACCCTCGCTTCCAAGTCTGCTATCCCCATGTCCTATCGCCACCTGTTTCAGTATCGCACATCCATTCCCTACATCTCATCTCCCGTCTCCTCTTGCAGTCTCTCCACTTGTTTGATTATTCTTAATACGTCACCTCATTTTCCCATGTCCCGTCTATGTCTATCATTCCACGCTGCTTTCTTGCTCTCACGATGTCCGTCCATCGCCTGTCATGCCAGCTGTGAAAGCCGTCTGCTGTTCTGCACCATTGCCCTACACTCGTTTCGCCGCCCTTCGTTTGCCTCGGACGATATGTCTTCATGCTCGTTTTGTCTATGCGTCTCGCCTCATCGCCGGTTGCATTTCGTCTATATACGTTGTCATTTTGATTCCCCTGCATCGCTCGAGGCGTTCTGGCACACACGTCGCTACTTTCCCTACTCGCTGTGTTTCTTCCCGCCAAAATTACGTCTAGATTCTGGTAGTTTCGGTTTGTCTTATTATCCCCATCGTTTGCATCGCTGTCTCGCATTTTAGGCTCCCTTCTCGTCCTTTGCACCCGGCGATCGCGGCCGCTCTCCTGCTCGGGCATTGGTATACGTACGCAGACAGCTTGTAGTAGTATATCCGCGCAGGACGCCCCGTCTCGGTTTTATTTAAACCATATTATCCTGGGTCAGCGATGTGGAGGAGAGACCGGACATGGACGCGGGGACCGGAGACGCGTCGAAACTTCGAGGCTCGAGACGCGTCGCGACGGGTGTGAGCACGTGACCCGTACCCCGCGCTTGGGCGTCGTGGCTGAAATCACATGCAGCCGTGCGCTATGATGCCCCCAACCGATGCGCCTGCAGCTGCAGCTGTGCCGGGGTCACTGCTTCAACCGCAACCACCACCATGTCCCAGCTCTCATTCAAGGGCCAGACCGTCGTGATCACCGGAGCGGGAGGAGGCATCGGCAAGGCGTGAGTCGCGAATGTGCACAGGAGTCTCGGTCCGCTGCTCACCTATGGCCCCTTGCGTTCGCCAGGTATTCGCTGATGTTTGCATCTCGAGGCGCGAATGTCGTGATCAACGATGTCAGCCAAGCCGCGGCGCAGAAAGTCGTGGATGAGATCACGAAAGGTGCGCTCCCCGACACGGAACTTTCCCAGCTGTGGCGAGAGGACTGACGGAGTGTCCCGATAATTCTACTAGCTGGAGGAAAGGCTGTCGCCAACACCTCATCCGTCGCGGACGGAGAAGCTGTAATCAAGACGGCTCTCGATGCCTTCGGGACGATCACCATCCTCGTAAACAATGCTGGTATCTTGCGGGACAAGGGGTATGTCCCATGATTGAACTATCTGCACCTCGATCTGGGGGAATAACGGCGCATTTTTGCGCAGCTTCAAAAACATGACAGACCAGGAGTGGGATCAGGTCCAACTCGTGCACCTTAAGGGTGCTTTTTCTTGCACAAAGGCGGCTTGGCCTATCTTCGTCAAGCAAGGATTCGGCCGCATTGTGAACACGTCCAGTGCTGCGGGCCTATATGGTGCAGTTTATACTTGCCGACGTTGATCCCCAACTGATTATCTCGGCTCAGGTAATTTTGGGCAAGCGAACTACAGTGCCGCCAAAATGGGTCTTGTAGCCTTCACAAAGTCTCTCGCGGCGGAAGGAGCGAAGCATGGCATCAAGGCTACTGCGATTGCGCCAGTGTGTCTTACTCATTTTACTTGCTAGCCGTGTGTTGCTTACATGCACCGCAGATGGCTGCCTCCGCCATGACAGAGACAGTCATGCCACCAGAGATGCTCGCTAACTTGAAGGTCCGTCGAACATTCATTCCTAGCACCAAGGATAAGCGATTCACCAGGACTTTCATCAGCCGGAATTTGTCGCCCCTTTCGTGTTGGCCGTTACCCACCCCGACGGACCTGATGCGTCTGGCAAGGTATTCGAAGTTGGCGCTGGTTTCATTGCTGAACTCCGGTGGGAGCGCAGCAAAGGAGCTATTTTCAAGGCAGACGCGACCTTCACTCCAGCAGCTGTGAGTTGGTGATGTAGCGTGTGACAGGGGTGGCGACTCAAGAGTCTGTCCAGGTTGCAGAGAAATGGTCAGAAGTGACAGACTTCGAACACCCCGACTAGTGCGTCTATTCTATGTGCTACATACATAACATAACAAACGGTTGCTTGTCATTCAGCCCCTCTGGCTTACCAGATATCGATGTCAAGGTATGTCATATGATAGTGAGATTCCACGGTCTTATTCATTTATCCGAACAGGCCGTGCTTGAACAAGCGTCGAAACTGTCTACGAATCCGCAATCTTCAGATGTGCGCTTTGACGGGAAGACAGTCATCGTCACAGGTGCAGGTGCAGGCCTTGGCCGCGCCTATGCATTGATGTTCGGACGGCTGGGTGCGAATGTCGTCGTAAACGACGTGAACGGACAGGCGGCCAAAACGGTCGTGGACGAGATCACAAAGGGTATGTTTCAGTGGCTGTTAATATATGATGTCAGCTGCGGACTGGTGTTTAGGTAAAGGAAAGGCGGTCCCCGCTATCACCTCTACCGATGATGGAGAGGGCATCGTGAAGACGGCTCTCAGCGCATTCGGCGGTGTTCACGTACTAGTCGCAAATGCTGGTGTGGCCAGGCCGAGTGAGCTTGCCAAGATGACCGAGAAGGACTGGGACGAGGTTTTGGCCGTACATCTTCGGTGAGTGTCGGCATTTGCTATTTTGGTGAGGCTTCTGCTCTAATCACGAAATAATCCATGCTCGGTGTTACAGGGGAACATTCAAGGTCAATTGACTCAACTTCATACAACATACAAAATCCTCGATCTCATATATATCTATCGAACAGTGTGCACAAGCTGTGTGGCCCATCTTCCACAAACAGAAGTTTGGCCGCATCATCACTACCGGTTCACAAGCGGGTTTATGTGGGTGCCC
Source organism: Obba rivulosa (assembly GCA_001687445.1). Classification (NCBI taxonomy): domain Eukaryota; kingdom Fungi; phylum Basidiomycota; class Agaricomycetes; order Polyporales; family Gelatoporiaceae; genus Obba; species Obba rivulosa. Next base: position 372,868 of record KV722336.1, read on the forward strand.
TACTCAGTATCCTAATGATAGTCATTGACAGTGCAGCGGCCTAGATGGCATGCCGGGCTTGGCCAATGTCAGAACCTTGTTATGCGTTAGTTCCTACTCCATGGCTGACTTCTATCTTACTACAGTATGCTACTGCAAAAGGAGGCATCATAGGTCTCACCCGTGTGTTGGCCGTCGAGGGCCAGAAGTACAACATCTTTGCGAACGTCATTATCCCGTCTGCAGCTGCTTCGCTGGGCCTCGGTCGGTCTGTAGCGATGGTATCTCTACTGCACCCTGACGCTGACCTCTCATCCGCAGCGCTGCGTACGGTATTGATGCTCTAAGGGTAAGTTATATAAATAGTGCATGCGGGTGATGCTCAATCACATACACAACACACAGGAAGACTATGTCGCACCTGTCGTAGGCTATCTCGCGAGCGAGGCGAACGAGGAGACAACTTGCGGTCTCTTCGAGGTAGCTGCTGGCTGGGTCGCGCAATTAAGGTGGCAGCGCACGGGCGGTCATGGCTTCCCCGTGAACAAGCCCCTGACGCCGGAGGCCATCCTGTCGAAGTGGAAAGTCATAATCGATTTCTGTGAGTGATTATGACGTTAAGAGAGCTTCTGTCTAAACACACTGCGTAGCTGATGGTAATGCAACCAACCCTATGACTACTCAGGAGGCGTTTGAGCAGGTCGGTTCACCTCGCATACTCGCCTTCCTGGTTGATCCTCACGACTACTATCATTGTAGATTGCTAGCAACTTCGATAATGAAGGTGATGACGAAGGTAGTGATAGCGACGCCGGCCCATACGCTGATCCCGAGGATTCGGAGCTTGTGGTCGACGCAAAGAAGATAGTACAAGAACCACTCGAGTTCGACTACACGGAACGCGACGTGATCCTGTATAACTTGGGGGTAGGTGCGACTGAGGAGGAGCTGCAGTGGACTTTCGAGGGGCACGACGACTTTGCTGCGCTCCCAACGTTTGGGGTAGTCCCGCAATTCCTTGCTAGCAGTGGAATTGCACTCGACTGGCTGCCAAACTATAACCCGGTGAGGCCCGTCAGTTTGAAACAAAAAGTTGTCACGTCTGAAATGTCACGGACTATCCAGGCTAAATTGCTACACGGTGAACAGTACCTCGCTATCAAGGGGCCGATCCCCACAAACGGACATTTTGTGAACGAGGCTAGGTAAGCCACGACCACGGTGCCACATTGCGCAGTCTATCACCACACGGCGACCTTGACCCTGATGCACATTGATCATAAATTAGGTTAATGGAGGTGCTCGACAAGGGCAAGGCTGCCGCGGTGACTTCGGTCGTGGAGACTAAGGACAAGGCGACAGGCAAGGTGATCTTCGAGAATCAGTCGACGGTCTTCATCCGCGGCTCCGGAGGCTTCGGTGGGAAGCGTGTAGGCAAAGGTGTGTCACACCATTCCTTGAGAGGCTTGATTGCATATCAAACCTTTTGTTCTTCGCGTTGGATAGACCGGGGTGCTGCGTCTGCCACTAATGAGCCGCCGCGACGCAAGCCTGATGCAGTTGTGGAGGAGAAGACGGTCCCCACCCAGGCGGCGCTGTACCGGTGCGTCAGTAGGAGTTTGCCCGATATCGTATCTGACCTCCCTTTGTTGTGTGTAGACTGAGTGGAGATTACAACCCCCTGCATGTAAGCTTTGCATCGCCTCATCGGATACCGGAAACTCTAACCGGAGTTCCCATGACTCCCCTTAGATCCTGCCGGAGTTTGCAGAGATAGGAGGATTTGAGAGACCTATTCTACACGGTAATTACCGTTTCGACCGGTCTCCGCCAGTTTGCTCATATACGACTACTCCAGGCTTATGCTCCTTCGGCATCTCTGGAAAGCACGTGTTGAAGACTTTTGGAGCCTTTTCAGATATTAAAGTGCGGTGAGTGCAATTCATATAGCTGTGAATTTGGCGGTGCTCTGCGCTGCATATCTATGGGGGTGCTCATGTTACGTGTAGATTTGCGGGTGTCGTCTACCCTGGAGAAACGCTTGTCACGGAGATGTGGAAAGAGGGGGAGAAAGTAATTTTCAGTGCGTACCCCCCATTACTTTTTCATTCTGCTGTGTTCACCGGTGCTCTCGTATTTTTTTAATCACAGCAACCAAGGCGAAGGAAAGGGGCGCGGTAGTCTTGACGGCGGCAGCAGCAACACTGGTCGATCCCGGAACACCCAAAGCGAAGCTGTGAGATGTCACGTGCACACGGACAATCTATCTATCTCGACACCGCTGCACTGCCGTGTGCAGTTTCCTTCACGATGCCACGTATAGACTAATGCATATAATTCTATTGATGCGTGCCACACCAATGAGTGCGACTTGCAAACGACAAAAACAGGTGCGCTGAAAGGAAGTCGAGGGGCTTTCAAGATTCCACATATAGAAATAGCGTAAGGATCCTTCAAGCTTCAAGGGTCTCTGCCATCCCGCTGTGCTTCGGGGTTCTGAAGGCCACATGACACATGTCAATACCAAAACGCCGCGGTCGGAGCACTGTACTGCCCTTCGGGGTGCTATGACTCCCTTTTCAATTACGATTTCGAGTGTACAGTGGTATCGATACAACAAAAACGATGTGATATACATTGCATGCTGCATCCTGGAGTAAGTCCATACGAGGGAGGGGAGAGTCGATAATGCTACTAGTACAGAAATGTCCTCTGAGTCCTGGTGAATGAATGGATAGCGTGATGGCTGTCTACGCCATGGCCTTGAGGTCGTAATCAGAGTTGTTGTAGGTACCTACGCGGTGCAAGTCAACTTGAATCTGTGCTTGTCTTCAAGAAGACATCAAATGAGTAATCAAATACTGCGAAACTGGGTCATACGTACCGAGCTTTCCTGCGCTCATAGATCACTTCGGGAAGGACGGTCTTTGTGCGCTTGTTAATGTAGACAAACCCAACGACCGTTGCTGCGAGGGTCACTACTATTGTAACCTTCTCAAGCACGTTGTCGAACCTGCTCAGATCGTCGCTCGGCGTGACCAGCGTCGCGCCCAGAAAAACGTTGTTGAGCTGCTTCGGCAGGGACAGTACGATTGCAAGCAGGAACGTTTTGAGCGAGATGCCACACGTGGAGAACACCGCAGTGGAAACTGTTTACGTTTAAGGTTAGCGCGGAATGTGGATGCAGAGAGGAGATACGGACAGTGAGAGGGGATGGCGCTGTAGCGCATGATGAGCACGACCTTGAAGCCACCCTGCCGGACGACCTTCGCCAGACACGCGTATTTGATATTGGTCTTCTCCATCTTATTGTTGCGTGCAATGCAACAATGCCGGAAAACTCTGCATGTGCCGCAGGTCAATGTATGCGCGGAGATGAGTGCAGCGTGGCCGCTTACTGGAAGCTGATGAGTTCACCGATGATCGTGCCTGCGGCTACGATCCAGAATCCGGCGCCGACGCCCCAGACCAGGCCGACGAGGATGGTCACGATCTCGTGGCCGAATAGCTAGTCCGGAGAAGGAATGGAATGAGTGCATATAGCCATGTGTTGAGGTCATGGTACTGACCGGAGGGAAGGATAGGACGATCATTATGGCAATAGGAATCAGCCAGCCAAATTTAAGACTATACGCAGCACCATCTATGGTAAGGATATGCACGGCACCGATATCACTAATGCAATTACCCATGTATCCAGGTGGTTACGGGAGAAAGTGCGTTCGCAATTTGTTGGCGGTATATAGTGAATGTGAGTGCGAACAGAATCAGAAGACCAATGAGAAGTAATTTGACTACGAAGATCGCTCATGAGTAATGGTGCGTTTAGAGCGCATATAAGCACTCACCGAGCATCTTCTTGTTGAACCAGAACTTTTTAGTGAACAATTTCTTGATATTGAACTTCTCGGGGTGCAGCGCCGCGTACTCCTCGGGAGTCGGGTCCGGTGTGCGAGCAAGCTCGCGGAAGTCCACGCCGACGTCGGTGCGCTTTAAATCCGCATGCTTCATGCCTGGATACCTGGGTGCGGGTGCATGGACGGTCTTGAACGAGAGGGCCTTCTCCGGGAGCTGCACCTGGCGCGCTCCATACGACGGGTACGGGGCATCCATCAAGGATGAACGAGTGGGAGGGTAAAGGAATGAAGGAAGGAGAGGTCTAGTGAGAAGCGGGGGCTCTGTGGGTGGCACTGCGACGGGGCGCAAGATAAAGAAGGGCGGTTGTAAGACAACAATTGGGTCTGCATGCCTCGAAGGGGCCATAAAAGAGCCATGTTGTGCTGCAACTGGAGTCGGGCGAGGCGCTCGTGCTTCTCGGCGGCTTCCTTTGCTGTCCGTACCCACCGTTGTTTGTGCGCAGCATGTGTCATTCTATGCTGCAACGCCGTCGCGACGAACCACTGTGCTGACAAGACGAGATTTACATTTCGCTGACCGCTCTCATGTGTTAGCATCGTCTATCACCGCAATTCCGTGAACTTGAGCATGTTTTGCACGGAGTGATCTCCGACGCCTGTGGAGTGTAAAGTAGAAAAATAGGGTTGTTTCTGCGTCCCGAAAGGCATGGATGCGAATGCCAAGCTGCGAAGACGGAGACGCCTTTTGGACAGAGGACAATAGAAGGGGGTTTCCAAACAGAGAATGCAAATAGATCGCGATTTGGAAAGCTAAATTCACGTGCGCCACACGCGAGCGTCCAGCTACCACAACACAACTACGGAGACCATAACATGAAGCACGCTGCGAATAACGCATGTCTGCCCTTCTCCACTGGGTAACTCCATGCAGCGTCCTGAAGCTCATTATATACACTTCACGGCCCGGCGACCAAAAATTCCACATCACAGCCAATGATCCGCACAGCGCGTTCTGTTAACTTCGGGAGTAAATTGAGATTGTGAATATCAGTTATTCTACTTTGACAGGCTACATTGGATATATTGATATACAGATATGCATCAAGCAGCTCCGAGCATCCAATCATCAACGGAGTCCAAGAGAACGAAGTTCGCAGCCGTTGCTTCGATGCCCGGCACCGCCTGGAGTCATTATAACTTGTACTTGTCCAAATCGGAGGAATGTTTCGCGGGTCGGGGGATTGAACAAATGCGGATCACGTGCCGAAAGAGTGTATAACGTATATAGATATCAGGTGAGCGAATTATCCAAGCAATCAAGAGCATTGTTGCAGCGCGATGTTGTCACCTTGACCGAACAGGTGAGCTCCAGGAAGTCTCCAGGATCACTGCATGCAGAAACATACCAGGATAATACCAGAAGGTGACCGCGAGAATAACATATAAACACATGAGGATCATGCCCTCCAACCAATTACTCTTACCGTCTTGTACGCAGTAATTCACGACGAGCACTAGAGACACACGTGAGTCGATTCGGCCATGAACAAGGTCTGCAGGTGGGAGCAGAGCATACCAGCTAAGAAAAGGACGATCGACTCGAACGGGTCGAACAGCAGTGTGAGTGGCTTGCCGATGATCCAACCGAGTGTAACAATGAATGGAATCACGAATAACGCGATTTGCTATGAAGGAACGCCACATTAGAACCAGCCAGCACAGTCCTGGACCAAAAAGGACTGACGATACTCGAACCAACAGCGACACCGAGACTCAGCGTAAGCTTGTCCTTCACAGAGACCGTCACGGCCGTGACATGCTCCGCTGCGTTACCAACAATTGGCAGGAGAATGAGGCCGACAAACTCCTTTCTGATTACGCCTGTCGCCGTCAGGCCATTGATAGAGTCGACTAGCCACTCGGCGGTGACGGCAACGATCTATCACAATAGATGAGACCACTTATCAAGACCATATGTCTCATGCAGTGCGCACCACAGTCACGACGGCGAGGAGCCCAATCGTCAGCGGCACGCTCATTTGCGGGGTCTCCTCCTCTTCCTCTTCCTCTTTCGGCGGTGGTGCCAGCCCAGTCTCAGGATCTGGGTGAACGTCATGTGACGTGCTGGCGTCTTCGCGAGGGGTGAGTGGGACCTGGGAGCCGTTCGGAGAGGTGGTCTGGTTCTTAGCGAAGTAGTTGCGGATGAAGGGCTTCTCGCCGGGCGCATACTGGTACTTGACGGACGGCTGCACGTCATTGCTTCTGTCTGCGTACATCTCCTTGTGGGAGAACAGCTGGAAAACGAGGTACGATCCGTAGACTGCGCGAGAGGTTAGCTTTTGACGCACAAATCATAGGACGGTGGCACATGACAGAGATGCACTCCGACATGACACGAAGACTTACTCCACAGAAGGATGATTGCGACCTAGGAACAGAGCCGCAATCAGTCAGTCACATCGTGACTGAGAGGTATGAAAGCATACTCCATGGCTGACGCTGAGAATATCGTGCGCCTCGTTGCTATCACCGCCCACGAAATGGAACGCGGCCGGGAGGAGCACCGCAATCACAGATACCGTAAGGAGCGAGCTGTTCAGCTGTGTTGCGCCTGTCACAGTCGGAGTTCAGTGTATGCTCGATATCCCGGATACCTGATGCCACGCCGCATCACACATGTAGCAGGGCGAACGCGGGATCGGCGATAAAGACGCACTCATGCCAAAGCCCTGCTCTGAGAAGCGCGTGCCGCCGGCGAAGAAGCACATTCCGAGCACCAGCACTGTGAAGATGGGTCAAAAATCATGGTATGGCGTAATGCGGGGAAGCCCATTAGCGTGTGCTAAAAAGTAATCATATGCTGCGGACTTACGTAGGTTACTGAGTATGGAGCCGACCACTGCAGCGGAAGCGGAAGGCATGTTAGCATTCCGTCAACCCATGAACAAGCGAATGAGAGCGTGCCGAACAGCGCCGGAGAATGTGGGATAGCGCCGGAGATACATACACGATGATTGGACCACTTGTAGCTCACACTTGACAAGGGCGATGATCTTGGGGAAGTGTGAGCCCCTGATCTATCGCTAACGCTTATATGGGCAACTCACCGCAACGATCAGTTCTACTCTGTTCAGTGAAGGTAGGGTGAGCATGCTGTGTTTCAAGGCAGCGGAAACAGAAACATACGCGTTTCCCTAGAGAGGCGTCAATCGTCGACTGAGACGTACCGTGGGAAACTAAGTTGAACTTACCAAAGTCGCATTCAGCAGCCCTGCAAGCGTCTGGCCCACGCGCAGGGAGAGTTCGTCGGTTGCAAATGCCAGAAGCTAATTGTGATTTCATCAGAGCCATCACGGGGAACGGCGGAGCGAAGCACACCTTGGCGAGAGGTATGATGGAGAGGAAGGAGACTTGTCACGACGTCAGTACGACAAATCTGGGAGTGGCCGACAATGCATAACACACATATGAATATTAGGGTATCATTTGAATTAGTCTTGGGCAGTGCGAAGTTCAGGGCCCACTGCATGACGAGTGAGTAATGTCACCCAGACAGCGGTGGCTGGAGCACGAACTGATATGGGTATAAAGACGAGCAACACGTTCAGCCCTGTGGGTCGTTGAGGTCAGCAGAAGTCAAGCGCAGCGCAGGAGGACACGCACAAGAACCGGTGATGATTGCCTTGATACCCTCGCGTAGGCCAGGTGCAGGCCTGAGCTTCTTTTCGGGCTTTACATGGTCACTCATGACACGAGATATCTCGGCGAGGTTAGGAATGCGGGAGTTTCTTCGATTTGGTGGTGCTTGGGAGGTCCTTCTATTTGAGCTTAGCGGGGGATAGCTATTGTTGCGTGGCCGTGCATCCGATGCGAGCCCGGTCTCGCCTTCCTGTGGCGCTGTCATGGTCCGCCGCTGAGCTAACGCAGCAGTCTGAGTTTCTGCAAAATGCATATCGTGGTCGACATGCGAGGAACTACCCGTAGCTGTTTAGACAAGCGTGCATAAGCTATGCTCAGTGACTTGTAATCCGCAGAGCCACAGCCGAATCACTTACACATCTCGCAGTATCTATGGGGGAGAGGGAGGGAAAAAGCGCGGGAGTCGGGCAAGGAGCTTTATAGCAGTGCAGAGCGGTGAAAGGAAAGGAAACAGTTGGAGACAGTTCAGGGTGAAGTTATAGCTGGGCTGGAGCTTCCGGCCTTGGCAAGGTTGGTAACGGCCATGCCAGGCCATGCCGTACCAATGCGGAGCTTAAATCGCGATGGCCACCCGCCAGATATGCCCCCGTTGATTTAGTCGTAGCCGAAACGCGGCGTCGGCAACGGCGTCGCTTGTCACACAATTATTTCTTTGTCCTTCAAATTTACCGTTATACTACAAATCCGCTCAATCGGCGGTGCACAGCCCCAGCTGCGCTCTCAGACACTGTCTCAGATCCATTCGCTGCTGCCTCTCTGAAGTCCTCTATCAACCTTCATCTCCTTTCAACCCCATCGCTCTCTTTAACTTTCCCTCGAACCCAGCGACCCTACAGACGTGTCCTTACGCAAGTACTTACACCACTGGGTAGACAACAGCCGAACTTCGATGTCACCGCTTCTGTTCAGTCCTGCTCTCGGAGCTAATGTCTAGAGTATCGCTTACTTCCGTACATCTATCGCGAGTCTGGCAGTGGATAATGGCAGGTATCCGATGCATGGTACTGGTCCACATTCTACCTATCGGACAGCTCGGACTGTTGCTTCTCCGCACTGGGAAATGCATAGGACAGTGCTTGAATGTTATACAAATGGGGCAGTTATGGAACGGTTGTGTACTGGTACTCGGAGCGTATGGCGTCAGGCTTGTGTTTGTATACAAAAACGCACACCTATGACCTCGGATATCTCTTTTTCCTATAGAATGATCAGGCTGCCTATTTGGAGACCTCAATTCTATTGAAATGCCAGTATGATCAGAGGCCTGGGCTAGTGTTCTCGACGGCTTTAGCAGATCTGGTAGCACCGTTCCTGTGATGAAAAGACCACACTCAAGACAAACCCATAATCTTGGCCATCTTGCGCGCTTCACTCGAATTGACATCCAATACCCAGATTTAGCAAGAAAGAACGACTGCCGCTCGATATGCCCTGCGTGATGCTTTACCCTAATGCCGGGAGAGAACAAGGTTGCTCGGGTCCTTCCTGAGTCTAATCTGATGCAGACTTGAGAATTGCATCGCTACGGACCATACATATCTCGTGCAACTCAGCGGACCTAAAGTCATCGAGTCAGACCAGTGCTGCGGGAAAACGCCGCGAATTCCGTGATTCTGTATCTGGAAGCTTCATGTTGTTTGGTGGCTGAGGATCTCGTGCTTATCATGGAACATCAGTTTCAGGAATCGACTCGGCAGCTCTCCACAGTCCCAGGGGACTTCTCCTAGAGCCTAGGGGCGTGTATCGATGGAATACTGCTACAACATATCCGGTATTCATAAAATATGGCCACATATTCAACGCGCAAGCTCTTGTAATCAGCGGAAGATACCAATCTAGAGTCGAACGCACTATGTTGAGGTGAAGTTCCATCTCGTTGTAATCGACCTTGGTTCCCAACCTCTGATAATGGCTTCGCCGGATCCGGACTCTGCAAGCTTGATCACAGCCATATGCTCTGCGCCAGCGAAAGTGTATGTGGCGCTCAGAAACTCTGTTTCATCCTGACTGTTGGCTTACATATTGGACGGCAAAAGCTGCGATCAAGCACGAATTATAGGGAAGGACGCTTACGGGACACAACTTTACAGTTCGCTAGAACTAAGGATTGCTCTCTTCACAAGGTGCAATTTCTAATAGTTGTCTCGAACCCTATTGACGTATCAAGCGTGGCGGGAGTGCAGGGTCATGCATTCATCTTCGAAATCTCATATCTTGTTCAAGCCATATTAATATCCGGACCTGACACCGTGTTCAAGAGGTCTGGCTTACCTCCATGGAGCGAGAGCCGGACATCGAGTGCCACCTCCCACGCAGGACGTCCTGCTACGGTCTATACATATATTCATGTGTATCCTGCGGTTCGAGTGCCCGGACATCAATGACTATGGACGTCTGGCGCGGCACAGGCACAGCTAGATGCAGATTCCTGGGAATCTGGTCATACCTCGGATGAACGTACGTGGTAATAGGCTCCGGTTTCAGTTCTGTCCACCAAAATGATATGTTCTGGCTCTCAGGCGGTGGCCGGTGATGTTCCTGGCCTGTCGCTCCTTCATGCGGTGTAGACACCATCTAAATATTAATTCCGCTTATCCTCGTCGGACTGCGATGTTCACTCCTTCACGAGTCACGAGATACCTTATGGGAGACAACCACGGAGATATTTCCAGCACCATACGTGGAGATGCATCGACACGTCATATCCCTCCCGAGTCCCCATGATCTGCTTTCGTGGCTGTGGGGAATAACAAATAGCGCACGGATGCACAGTCCCACCACGGCATGTATGCCGGCCCTAATGCCATGGAAAGCCAGCGTCTTAGTAAATGCGTGTTTAGCGTCCAGGATAGAGACGCGAGCACAGCACACATCAGTGAAAACGCATCACAAAGGGGACGGAGCGCCTGGTGGAAAACACCTCACGCACATGACGCCGCGGCGTACGAGATGACTCACGTAAAATATGCGTATGCCGGACACGAAGGGCCTCTCAGAGGCATTCGGACACCAAACATGGCGCGGCAAGACCCGGAGTTGAGGGAACATGAGTCGCTTGGGGCCCCGTCGATGGCTGTGTGGAAACTCGACATCGGAAATGTCAACGGCATCCGTGAGCGCGGGATGCACTGGTCGAGTGAACTCATCTGGAGACTGAATAGCCCGATTTTGCTTGGCGTTTAGCAGCATGGTAAGAACCGCAGCCCAACAGACCAAGGCTGCGGGCGCGAACATCGCAGAGCGTCCATGACCTTAGATCCCAGAAAATCTCGCCGTTCCCAGAGAGATGGTTACTGCCGACTTCCTTTTGTAGGGCCTCTTTCATGCAGCCACTGCGGGACGAACGAGGTTTCTATATTGTATCCAGAGCTGCCAAATTCCAGTTCTCTCCGTCTCGGGTTTGCTCTAGCCGCTCGCAGCCAAAGACTGCGTACTTGATCCATTATGCGGCCGAGGATGCTGTGTTCGATCGGAGTTCCGCTTGAACAAAGACACAGCAAAGGCACTCGCATAAGTAGTACCAACTAGGCAAATTGCTCTCAATTCTCCAAATGCATAAGCTGCTTTTCACCCTGCAATGCCTGTGACAGCGATGCCGCACAGCCTTCCGGAAGGATTTTGCAGTGACAAAGTACTTGCCCGTCATGTTGATACAATTGCGGCCGAAGATCATGTCGGCCGAGCTGTGCACATTGCGCGGACCAGGCGCGGTGACGGCAGTCGTATGAGGTCTATGCCGACTCTCGACGCATCCCGTCCTTTCTATGAGGACGGGCAGATGGTCCTGTGGATTTGCATCCGGAACACACGCCACATTTCAGTGCTACAGCAGCAGCCGTGCACTTCACTCATGGTGAGTTCTTCCGGGCAAAATTTCTCGCTCTCGCTCTCCTCTGCCGTGTTCGAGTGAACACCTGCACTGCACACTATGAGGCGCATAATATTAGTAAACATCTTCGCAAGCAATTTTGGAGCGGTCAACGGAGCTAGAGATGGCGCATGTGGAGCCTCTCAGGCTTCAGCGACTTCGAGAGCTCCTCACCTCCCCAGTCGTAATTCATAGGTCCCGCTAAGGTCTCGCCGACGAAGGCCTTTCTCAACACACGCGCAAGGGTTCGGGTTTTGAGCATGTATGACCATTTGCATCCGACTACGAAGCAGCAGAACTTGCGTACAGGAGGGATCGGCATGCATCGTGCGAGACACGTGGCTTTGGCTACCGCCGCTGGCCAAATACTTGGTTCGTCGAATTGACTCAGATTGACTCGCATTGCAGCAGTGTGTGATGCTGGAGTGATGACTAGCGTGCATCGAAGTCAGATGTTGTTTCTCTGCGACTAGCGTCGAGTGATCTGAATGAGTGCAAATGCGAGCCGCCGACGGACTCGCCAACGGCTGCGGAGATTGCCGGCTAAATTTACCCATTACACTAATCCTCTAACTTACAACTTGAACACATCACCAATCGTGCGCAGGGACACTCTCTATTTGCACAAGATCTTCATACAACCCGGGCTTGTTGTTTCTCAATGTTTGCGTTACCAAAAGCTGTGCTATGCACACTGATGTCCCAAGGCACGGTCAACTCAGACCGGTGACGTTTTTGGCAGAGGTCATGAATGAACGCTGAATTTCAGGAGAATCCCACGTTTATAGCATCCGTCAGTGATACTCCTTCCGGTGACGCTGCATCAGCTCTGAGATTCAAGCCGATCGCTACCTCGTTCCGTCAGTGAGGGATGTGTTCTTAAACAGGTCATGTCAGGTAGCTTCGCACTATAATTAGAACTGCTGCTTGCAAGCAGAACTTCGGCAGGTATCGCTGGTTATGGAGCCGATAACAATTGCACCTCCCGCCATTCAGCCCTGAGAATCCAAATATAGCACTGCTCAGGAAGACAATGTGGGTACGAAACAAGCAAAACTCTAATAGGTGTCGCTGATCTCGAAATCGGGAACAGTCGCGCATTGCGCCTTCCAGCCCTGAGAGTCCAAGTAAAGCAGTACTCAGGAAGACAATGCGTGTGCTGAAAAGTCTTGATTTGTTCTAATTCGAAGAGAAACTAAGGCGAGCCTGCACTTCCCGCTGTCACTAACAGTACCATGAACCTTGACCCCAATACCTACGTATGTCTACTTTGTTATCGATTCCAAATGTGTCATCTCTGATTCAACATCCAATAAAACCAGTGAAGTCGAGTGCGCGCGCGACTTTGCAGAGAATATAGAGCAAGCATGACCAGCCGATACATGGGAACACTTATATCCATCTACGTCGACGTAAATGTAGGCAGGACTAGCACAATTCCCGTGACGACTTTAGATCAAGTTCCGACGTTGTCGGGCAGAACAGCAAGGTCACCAGAGCCCGGCATCCAGATTCATGTATTGATGAATAGGACGATAAGGTTTTTCAGTCATCTGTGCTTCAGTCGCTACGCACCTTCACTTCGTGGTATTTGGCAGGCATACATGTCAGTTGGAAAGACTCACCCTGGATGTCGTAACGACCAATGCGGAGATGATGAACGCAATTGGTTGAGTTGCATGTCTTTTCCTAAGCCTCAGCCTCGAGCGCTCCAGCATGATGATGACATCTCGTCGGTTCGGAATGCAATCTAGATAAAGGATATCTGCGCATAACGAGGTTGGCGGAGGCAGTGTGCTATCTTCCCAAGTAGAAGACTTCTCGGTATCTATTCCGAGAGGAACAGATTCCATGTTCGGCGGCATGCCTCGTACTGAGTCAGACAACCTAATGGCCGAATTGCCGCATCCTCTTCCTCATCTAATGTCTTCCATTTCTCCTAGGACATCTAGCTTACTGAAAGATACTTCGAAAACCAGTTATAACGTAATTCAGAGCCATGCCTGCTCGTGATTGATTACTGACACTAGGATTAGCTGTCCTAGCTTTGGCGGGACGGAAGCGCCTCTGGGACAGTAGCTGCGCAGTCACAACATCGTACCAGAAAATAACGTCGAAAGGTCCCGGCAGGAGCCGTGTTCCTCGCACAAGAACAAAGCGAGCCTAGAGTCCGGATATAATCCTCAATAATGGTTTATTTTCGAATCTCCCTCGATCCAGTCCAGCCTCAATATCCAGCATCCAAGTGTAACATGCTACCGCATGCAAGCTCCCAGCTCACATAGAGCCACACCGACCAGATTACACAAAGCGCTCATCAAAGTCCGCACTATGGTATTTCGTATGTATGTGTAGAGACTAATACTCCCAATATTCTTGCTGGGGGTGACATGGTGTTGTTCTCTACCGGTCACTGACCTGCAGGAATGTAGGATCGCAGATCAAGAGACACCCGAATCACAAATATCACGACGTCAAACTGAGCATAATGTCCACTCATAACGGACTCGTTATATAGCAATACACTGGCCCGCAAAATATAGCGCCGAACCCGCGTCGAAGTATTGCTATCGAGGCATGGGGACATCGGATTAGCCATGTACACATGAATGAAGGGCGCTCCCGTCAGTGAGGCACAGCAGCAGCGTCAGACACACGCATACAGGCTGAACATCGCATAAAGATGGGCGTGACGCGGGGGCCAAAGAACCATCTCTGCGATCATGTGAGCGTCACTTTCTGACGTCCAGGACCGCGTCTACAAAGAGACTCGCTTCGAATATCCAATGTGGCAGCACATGATGGAACAAATGCTGTTCCAACAGGCTTAGTGTAGAGCTGCAGGGCTAACATCAAGGAACGATGAGTGCGGGACTCCGTACAGGCGCCGAACTGCCTCAAGAGAGCTGACACGGCTTCTCGCTGCGGCTGTACCACGACGCGAAGTGTTTCCACGCGCTCGTGCTTCGAACAATGAGGACGGCAATGCCGCACACCTACGTGTGAACTCCTGGTACCTAGTCTGCTCTTTCCACCTGTTGTGCCTTTAGTATTCTTGCATGCTGTCTGGCTGATACTGCAGCCTGTTTGAACGCGGGACACTGGATTAGAGGCGCAGTCAACCGTTCTACAAACTCGTATGAATGCATCCGGGGACCGGAACCGCTGTTCAAGTAATCCGTGCACTCAATAATCGGACATACGATCCTAGCGAAGACACAGCTGCAGTGCTTGTCAGAAGTAGTGGACTATCGAAGACAATCGAGTACAGTGGTCAAGACCCCATTTGTGGTAGGGAATGTAAGACCGAACCGGTTGCCCGAGCCTGCCGCCTAAGCACGACGTACCTACACAGCAGTCGCATAAGGTCTGTCCAACCGGATGACACTGTCGGAGCTATTTGTAAGTGAAGGTAGACATAAGAGTCAATTCTTGGGTACTACACCCGCCAGTGCCGCTCAACCTCTGTTCATCGATTCATCTCTGATTTACATACTGGAGCAATGAGTCTCCTGAGGATGTACTAACACGTACAGTTCGGTTGAGAGAAGTTCATAGTTGATTCATTGACATGATTTCCTGCTCGAGGTGCACAGCCATCTCCACAGGCGGCAGATTACACCAATCAACACTTTATTTTCTCCCGCAGTTGACGGCAGGCCGACAGCGCGAGCGCCTCGATTGGGTGCCAAATTTTGGCACTCAGTTGGGATGTGAGGAACGAGCGTGCGAACTGAGTTGAGTCTATGCACGCGCGCCGAGTAGACGCCCAGCGCCTCTCCTCTCCGCGCTGGCACCACTCGTCCTAAGAAGCGC